>VZSF01008232.1:228761-289878 GCA_013398295.1 Chionis minor
CGGTTGCCTTCAGCGGGGAAGGTGACACGGCGGCGCCATGGGCCTTCACTTCGGGAACCTGGCGCGGGTCCGCCATGTCATCACCTACAGCCTTTCGCCCTTCGAGCAACGCGCCTTCCCCAACGTCTTCTCGCACGGGGTGCCCAACGTCTGGCGGCGGTTCAGCTCCCAGGTCTTCAAGGTGGCGCCCCGTGAGTACGGACGGGGCGGGGGTGGAAGAGAACGAGGGGGTCGATGCCTGAGGTGTTTCCTCCTCCTCGCCTCAGCATCGCCATTTTGGGGGGTGGCGTGTCCAGGGAAGGGCAGCGGAGCTGGGGAGGGGGCTGGGGCACAAGTCTCCTGAGGAGCGGCTGAGGGAGCTGGGGGTGTTCAGCCTGGAGAAGAGGAGGCTGAGGGGAGACCTTCTCGCTCCCTGCCGCTGCCTGAGAGGAGGGGGTAGCCAGGGGGGTCGGTCTCTTCTCCCAAGGAACAAGCGATAGGACAAGAAGAAACAGCCTCAAGTGGCACCCGGGGAGGTTTAGGATGGATATTGGGGACAATTTCCTCCCCAAAAGGGTCATCGAGCACTGGCAGAGGCTGCCCAGGGCAGTGGTGGAGGCGCCATCCCTGGAGGTGTTTCCCAGCCGGGCAGACGTGGTGCTGAGGGACACAGGTCAGGGGTGGGTTGGGCAGCGCTGGGTTGATGGTTGGACTCCATGATCTTCAAGGTCCCTCCCAACCTTGGCGAGTCCATGATTCTGTCTGCGCAGTGGTGGCCTTGTGTAATGCGGTCTCTTGTCGCAAAAGCCTGGTGTTTTGAGCCACTGATTGCAGCACGACTTAATGAGCATCCCCTTTCCTTTCCAGCCTTTGTGGGAGCTTACCTCCTTTACTCCTGGGGAACACAAGAGTTTGAGAGACTGAAGAGGAAGAACCCTGCTGACTATGAAAACGACCAGTAATCGACTTAATAAGGAGATTGTTACCTCCCTGTATTATCAACTCACTGTTGCTAAGCTTGTTCATATGACTAGAAGGGTATTAAGAGGGAGATAAGTCTTGTCTAATAAACTTTAACTTTGCCCCATGACTTCGTGTGAAATCTGTGTGTCTTGAGATGTTTAAGGTGAGTAGCAGCAAATCTCCGTCTGGTTCACTCTGTACAGGGAGATAGTCGGGCTAAAGTTCTCAGTGCTCAAACTCTTCTATGTGACAGCATTCCTGGGCTTTTTTTGCCTCCTGTTTCTTTGAACTCTTTCTCAGTATAACTAATGCACTGGGGACTGCCTTCAGCTGGAGACGACTTGAAATAATGGCTCGTTGCTCCCTTTGCCTTTCCCTCACTGGCCACTGCTTTTTTCTTTGACCTTGATATCTGTGAAAAACAAATAAGCCACCTGATTTGGTATTGACCAAAACTGCATGAGCTGGCTGATGGCTCGGGGCTGAGGGTGGACTTTGACCTCTGTACAGAGGCTGTCCCTTCACATCCAGAAGACACAGGGCAACGGGTACAACTTGCACTGGGAGAGATTTCATCTTGATGTAAGAAAGGCTTTTTTTCAGTGAGAATGATCAGTCACTGGGACAACCTCCCCCGGGACGTGGTGGAGCAGGTTTTCAGGATGTGACTGGGGACGAGGTGCTGGATAACCCCACCTGGGTTCCCTTCCCATGAAAGGGATCTTTTGAGGGCGCCTCCATCCTAGGCTGTCCTATGATTCTGTGATGCTAATTACCTAGTTATCATATTTATTAATCAGATGCTTAACTGCTGTTCTGATATCTGATTAGTGTTAATAGGCAGGATGGGAAGTATTTTCTTGGAAGCCACCAGGAGAAACAAGGCTGTTTAATACCTGAAGGTGATTTAAAAACAAATACTTGTAGTAGAGTATGTAACAAATTCACGCTGTGGCTCTAAGCGTATAAACAGGCTCTGCTGTTCCTTTGCTGAGGAGGAACTTCGTTCCTTTGAGGGTGGCAGAGCCCTGGCACAGGCTGCCCAGAGAGGTGGTGGAGTCTCCCACTCTGGAGACATTCCCAACCCGCCTGACGCCATCCTGTGCCAGATGCTGTAGGTGGAGCTGCTCTGGCAGGGGGTTGGACCAGATGATCTCCAGAGGTCCCTGTCAACCCCTAACATTCGTGATTCACGGGCCAGAACATCTGGCTGGTTCCTTTATCCCTTTATTTTTTCCTTTCAGCCTTGAGCAGACTGTGTCGAGCTCGTGCCCTGTGCAAAGCCACACGTTTATCTCCCTGTCATGCTGTTCTTGGAGGTGGTACTGCGCCTTTATCTTATCCACAGGGCGGGAGTGACGTTTCCCTGTGCCAGTCTCTGCGCTGGGGGCTGGGCTCTCTCCCACTTCAGGAAGCTGGGGGGGACGGTGGGTTTTACAGCTGGACGCTTTATTCCTCTGGGGCTCTTAATGTACGTTGAAACAGCACGTGAGACCAAGCTCAGTCTTCGCGCGGTTCCTACTGCTCCTGTGTTTACTCCAAGCACAGTCGGAGGCTGGCATAAACAGGAGTTGTACAAATCCTCCGGAGCTGCGAGTGGTGCTAAAAATACTCTGCTTAAATTTCGCTCTGCCTTTCAGTTCGTTGGTATTTTCTAGGCAGCTTAAGCGAGCAGGGAGCCAACCAATGGGCTACTACGATTGTGAGAGCTGGCAAAGACGTCTGAAGACACGCTTTATTCAAAACTTGACTCACGTCCTGCTCATTTAGCCTCTGGGAGCACCCATGGCAGCCGACGGGTAACCTAAACGAGGGCACGTGTGAGCTTTTACATCGGTAGCTTCAGTAAACGCTTGTTTTTCCATTCATTTTGTCTCTGGACTCCGCTGAAGGCGTGCCGCTCGTCTTGCTCCCTCTCCCGAGGTCTCTGCCCCCAGTCACAGACAGCTGAACTGTGTCTGAACCAGCTGCGAGGCTGCTGCCAGCAGCGTGGCACCTTCCCCCGGCCGCGGAGCGGTGACCCGGGGCGCAGTCGCCCCGCGTGTGCTGGGGCAGCGGCTGGGCAGCCGTGGAGGGGCAGGCTGGGCCTCCTCGCCCCTTGCTCCACCGCCGGCCTGTCGTGACCCTGCCCCGCTCTCCCCCGGCCCCCCCGAGCTCCCCTCTGCCTCCGGTGCCTCCCGCCGGGCAGGGAGCCAGGCACAGGACCCATTACCGGCAGGGACGGCTCCTGCCGGACGTGTGGCATTCGGGAATTCGGCCAGTGGGTATTTCAGAATCTGAACAAGGTGTTTGCAAACTTTCCAGCCATCTAATTCATTTCTGTTCTCCCTTTCCTAAACATTAGAAGTGCAACGTTTTGCGTCCTTTTTTTCCCCCCCCATTTTCCACTACAACCTGCATCTTTGCTGTGGCATTTTACTGGTGTGCTGGACTGGTATACACGGAAAAAGTTGGTTCGGTTTTATTCTTTTTTCCCCCGTTTCTTGCACGGAGTAAACAGATTGCTGCCTGAAAGGGATATGCTGATGCTATTAGCAACCCAGAAGGACACACAACAATTTTGACGTATTGTCACAAAGTACTAGTCTCTCCTAGCCAAAAGTTGAGAAATGACGATTCACAGAGGGTACTGCTGGCAGAAGAGCTGGCATTTCGAATCCTGTGCTCCGCAGGGGAAGGCGAGACTCCTGCTGCTGCCTCTGGCTTTTCCTTTCTCTGCTCTGTTAGTGCCTAGTGGAGACAGCAGGAATTAGAACTCAGGTGCATGTAAAGAAAGAACTTCATGGGAAAAACAATTGAGAAATTTACTGCCAAATGTAAAAGAAACTTTAAAGTTCGGCTATTTGGTGCCCCATGATCCACTGTCCCATTTGCTTCCCTCCGTAAGACCCAGGAATGACGGGGTTTGATTCCTCCTCACAGGGAAGGAAGACAAACAGGGCAGAGGAAAACACGTAAGAGCCATCGTAGGAAATGAGCACATTTTCCAATAGCAGCCGTAGACAATATGATGCAAGGGGTTTTTATTTAATCCAGTAAAGTTTAGGCTAAGAGGTAATCACCTGTAGACAAGAACCTGACAACATGGCATTATCTTAATCTAAGTAACTTGCCTTCCACGCTGGCACTTATGCCTCCACATTAAGCAATAGCAGAAAATGGCCTGTTATATCCAGATTTGTATTTACAATTCAGCTAAAATGTAGTTGTCTGTTTTGTACAGTATCCTCCTGCTTGAAGTAACTAAAAACACAGCGTGCTCTGAAGCCTGTGTGTGCTTGATAGAAGTAAATTGGTGTTCTCTTCATTACGTTACTCTGCAGTCTCAAAAATCTTGCCCCTGACAGACACGGCGTGCATGGGACGGGGATGGGAGCCAGAGGCACAAGATCTCACGGACGAGGAGGAGGAGGAGGAGGAGGGAGCACCAGCAAGGTCCATTCACAGACTGGTGATCTCAGATGTACGCTTCCCCCTGTCCTGGTGTTTGTAAGCTGAGAGAAATTCAGAGCAGATGTGAGGTAACAGATAGCTCTTCTTAAACATCCTTTTCTCTGGGCTGTTGCGATCTCATTTCACAATGGAAAAAATTAAGATTCCTCTTAATTACGAACTACCCATCCCCGTCAACGGGAGCTGTTGGCACCTTTTCGAGGCGTGATGGCGCGGTACGGAGGCAGCCTACAGCGGACAGCTCATCTGGAGAACCAGTCTTGCACATGGAGTGACTCAACTCCAGAGAACCCTTGCAGCAGCCTCTCCTGCTTTGGGAACTGGCTCGCTAGAGATCATCTGGTACCATCCATGGCAGAAGAGGTCTATTATTTATCATGCATAATGTATTTTTACATTCTAAAACCCATCTGGAAAGTATTACATCTGCTTTTTAGGTACCACGTGGCTGGAAAGGAAGGTTAAGTAACTTCCTCATGATTCTGTCATGTAGCAAGAGCGAGGAGCAGAATCAAAAGCATGATTCTCTGCTCCAAATAAGCTTGATAAGACAATACTTAACCGCCAGCTGTCAAACTCAAAGCCGCACAGACTGTCAACGTCACGGAAGTTAAATACGGTTATGGCTTTTGATCTTTACCATAACACTTTGGGCCAACCACCCTTTTGCTTGCAAATACACCGTGGAGTTCTGGAAACACATTAGGCAGGTTGTACAAAAAGGAACCGTTGGCACATCTGGTAAGCTGACCAGACAAAGTACAAGTGGAAGGGGAGTAAATCATTAGCTAAATAGACAGGCCTTGAACCAGATCACTTCAGCAGATGCTAACTTAGTAATTCCCTCTCGCTCCGAAATGAACTTTGTCCCTGTAATGACTGACAGCTGATGCAACGATAAGAGAATGAAGTCTATAAAAATCTAGCTGAAGCTTGGGAAGTTCTATTTGGGGCTCTTCCTACCTCCTCCGCCCAAGGCTGGTCCTGCGGTGGAAGTGGCAGCTCAGACCGCGAAGATGCACTGTTGGAAAATGATGGCAGTCCTGTTGCTCTGCTCACTGCTGCTCAGCCAGGTAAAGAGAGAACTATTTAAAGGGCTAATGCAAACGGTCAGGCAGTTAATAAAAAGCGTTCGGATTTGCATGAGTAACGGGCAGGAGTTAGAAGTGACAGTAGAGCTCTTTTAGAGGATTCAGCATCATAAAGAAGGGGAGTAACTGTCAGGTGAACACTGGATTACTCTGAAACGTAACAGCAAGTAATTCTGCCTTCCCTCCCCAGAAGATTAAAAAAGAGGTAACTTTTATACTTCTTACTTCTCTGGGATGAGGGTACAAGCAATTACACTTTTGACAGAGCATGCTAGGATCCGAAAACAAGGAAGATCTCAAGTTTCTCACTTAAGACAGTTGAGCCCAGCACGAGACCGAGCGGGCGCTTACAGCAGCTGGATGTTCTGACGGTCACACCACAACTCTGTTTCAGACGCTCTGCGCTTCCCTGCGCCCCCCACAGCCCCAGCTGACGAGACAGAAGCGGATGACTCCGTTCTGGAGAGGAGTCTCCCTGCGACCCGTTGGAGCCTCGTGCAGGGATAACAGCGAATGCATTACGATGCTGTGCAGGTAACGAATCCTCATCTATGTTAAGGCTCAGGGACACCTGATATTCTATGAGATAGAAGAAGTTCCCACTTCTTCTCACTCAAACGAGATATGGAATTAATTCCATGCAAAGAAAAAGATACCAGGAATAGGGATGGGGCAATAGATTTAGACCTCTTTTGTAAGCAATGCAAACAGAGCAGAGTCCAAGTGCCCTTGATGACAAGCCCCAGTCCTCTCGTTGCAACCCAGAATAACCTGTCTCTTCAAAAAAGAACATGGCATTCTAGACAGCTTTTAGGTAATCGCTTAGAGACCTTAAACTTAAGCCTTCTTAAAGCCAATACTGCTCACTTGAAAGCCCGTATTAATTAAAAGCAGTATCTTACCCTACATTAATCACTTTAAGGTGACTACTTGAGCTCCTAGCTTAAAAGACAGCTAAAATATCAAAAGCCATTTACTTCTGAACACTGGGTGTGAGCAAATTCTCCAACTACATATAGTTAAATTGATCAGTTAAAATTACTACTTAGTGACTGAAAGCTGATTTTGTGTGGCACCTACTGTACGAACTCCAGAAAGCAGAGATGGGGCAGAATATGTCCATTTTGTACTATACATAGATATCCTAGAAGGGTTCAGGTTGGAAGGGACCTCAAAGATCCGCTAGCAGAGCAGGACAGGGCAGTGGGGCTGCTCTTGCGTGTGTCTTTGAAAGGCACCACCAGCGGGTTCTACCGCGCAGGGGGCGAACTGCAGCAGCAGCTACAGGCAGCCCCAGGCAGCCCAGGATTTCCACTGCGTGCCGGTTCTGCGCGGCAGCCTGAGCCCTGGCTAACGGGCGCTCTGGAGTTGTTACGCAAAGCAAAGAACGTAAAATGAAGCAAGACAAATTGAATAAAGAGGTGAATGCAGCGTGCGCGGCTACGTGAGCTGAATAGGGCACTGCTAAGGACGTACGCAAGGCGGGGTGTGTGTCCGAGCCCTCCAGCGCCGGCGTCCCAGCTGGCAGCGCCTGACGATGTTTTGTTTTCCAGGAAGAACCGCTGCTTCCTTCGAACAGCCTCGGAGTGACCTGTCGCGATGAAGAACACCCATCACTGTTACTGCTAACGATGCTCCACTCTACTTGGGAAATATTTATTGACCTTTCAAGAGCTAGGACAGTGAATCGAGCAATAAGTATATTTAACATCTCTGTCATATGAACTGATAAAAGGACTTCAAAGAGCTGGAGAGCATTTCCTAACCAAGGCTGTGCCTCTGCAGCACACGCTTCAGGAGGACTCTCTGGCCAAGCTCAATAAAAGGACTCTGCATCTCGTGTTCGTTTTGGTTTTTTGTAATGGTTCATATTTTATTTTTCATTTTTTAAGGTGCGAATTAAAAATTTATATTCAGCCACCTTGGTTCTCCTTGTATCCTCTGAGCAAAGTGTATGGTGAGTGCACATCAGGTGCTTCCAGCAGAAGTGCTTATTTCAAACTGGACTTTAGACATTTATGCTTCAACCTGGCAAGCGCAGAAAGTAGATCATGCTTCCACCCCATTTCAGTCTCCCCAGCTGAACTCTTATCAGCACCTCAGATAAAGGCCTGTTAGAAAGAAGGAGCAAACAAACTGATAATACTGATAGCATTTTCAATATCCCAAATACATCCAGTGATAACGGGAAGGAAAAGTATTTACTTTTCATTACTTCTAATCAAGTTTGCTTAAACGAATGTCCTAGACTCACTTTTGCCAAGGGAGTATCTACTATTTTAAAATAAACTGATCAAAATCCATTTTTGACCAGTTGCACATCAACTTCGAGGGCTAAAAGGAACAAAGTCACCCTTGATTAGACAAATACCAAGAAGTCTGGGACACAAATATAGGACGCTGTTTGCCTTTTGTTAAACATAAAGCACCAGGATCAAAAAAGAAAACGGCTTCAAAATGCAAAAGCAGGGAAGAGAACGCCCATGCAACAGATACGAGCACAGCAGTTTTGAAGTTTAATACAGAAAATCTATTTGATATTTATTAAACTTAGTTTCTCCAGTTACAGTTTTGCATTGTACAAAGCATTTTAATGACACAGTAGTTAAAAAGATCTTTACAAATTGAAATGTGATACCCTTTTCTCCAAATATTTTAATTGCCATAAATTTGTTTAAAAATACACATTAAACGCATGTTTCAGACACTAAACTTTCTATAATCTCAATACCACAAAATACATAGAATATACTATACAGATGTGGAAAAAATCTAGTTAGTATATAATACTTTGCTCACCATTAACAGCTTTATTACGTGAAATGCACATACTGACTTAGAAATCCTAATTTTGAGCCCCAAAGTACCCTTTGAAATTTCAAATGTATTGCAACAAATAAAATCACAGTTTGTTTTCTTTTAGGTTTTGGTTGAAGACAGATGCCTAAATATTTTGATAGAAACAAAATGTAACACATGGACTCGTCGTGTACAAAGCATAAAACAGAGACATCCCATTAGTTACTAACAGTACCTTTCTGTAGGATTAATAAGGGCTTCATTTATAAGTGACAGGCTAAAAGTTACCTTCCCCCACCCGCAAGCCCTCCCCCAAAAGAAAAACCCTTCTTCACCAAATAATAATTTCAAATAAGATAAAGGATTTTTAATAAATATATAAGCACTTTATCCTCCATATACAAAATTTCTTAAAACAATTTAAAAGGGGGACCAGATACAAATGTCAGGAACTGTGCTTGCAAAAGTCACACCTGGTCCTTAGAGTTGAGTTTTCGGGTGTGTAATGCCAACGCAGCCAAAACCAGACGCTGCACAAGTCCTGCGCACCCAACTACACCCACCACCGGGGTCGCACATAAAAACCGAAGCCGGGGAACGCCGCAGCCCCGTTTGCCTGCATCAGCTCCGTCAGCACGCGTTGGGGCTCGCACCAGGAACGGGCACGCTTCCACTTAGGTCTCCAGATGCAACTAAAACCGGCAAAGCGTTTGGGTAAAGACAGCCTACACAGACTCCACGCCGTACCGCGGCGCTCCAGACTGCTCCGTACAGTGTATTCGCGTGAAACCCAGCTGAGCACTGGCAGATTTCAGAGAGCTAACGCCGCCCGTGGGGTGCCCCGGCACGGAGCGGAGCTGCTGCTCCGCCACGCTCGCGCCGAGAGAAGAATTCCTTGCCCGCAGCGCCGCCCGGCCCTCCCTGCTGCCCCGACACCGCTCTTTCCAAACCCCACCATGGCCGCAGAGACCGATTCCTCGAAAAGTCACGGAGCTGGACACATGTGACGATTCCCTGCCTGTTGGAGCTGACCTAACTTTCCTACTTTGGAAATTTCGTCTCCTGGAATAGGTCTGGAGTTGTCTGAGTTGGCTAGCAAAAGCTCTGGCTACCCTTTAGACTTCCAGATGTCGAGCCTTAACTCTGCTGCTTGGAAACACCGGGTTTTCCGTAACACTGATTCGTCAGGGGGAGTCGCTGAAACCCTGACCAACGGATTTGTCAGAAATCTAAGAATTTGGAAGTTGTTCACTCCCCAGTGGGCAATTCAAACTTGACTTGCTCAGGCCCTTTTGTACCTGCCTTAATACAAACACTGCAGTGACAGCAAATATCTGTTCGGTAAATGAAATATTAAATACAGCAAAGGTAGTATCTCTTTCCAGTGGCCTGCCATTTTGGCAAACTACATAATTATCTGCCTACGGCTTTATTTTACTTGCCCCAGGCAAGCGCTACATTTTTTTCCATAAAGTACTGACTCTCCGTATGTTGGGGCCATTCATAAATACATTTCAGGGCATTTTTTCGTTATCACAGCAATCAAGCCTCAGCAATCTAAAGGAATATACATTGCACTCCTGTATAATATGCAAGATTTATCACCAATAAGATGGTGATTCAGCACTCAATAAATAATATATCAATATAGTCAGTTGCACCATAATCTAAAAACAAGTATAACATATACTTTGGACAGACTGAGTTCATATATATATACATATATATTAAAAGACACATACAATACAAATTGCATACTGCCATCAAAAGCCAAGAAGAGCCATCCATATGCTCTGCTTTATGGCTAATAGTTTCAAATCAAAAGAAAAGTCTCGGGCTGTTTTACTCTGGTGTCCTGAAGATTTGTTTGGAATTATAAAATGGTTGCACCTTATCACCTAGGAACCTGCAAGTTTGACAGCGAATTCAAATAGTTTTGATATCTGAGCAAGCCTAGTCTGATTAAGCCATTTTTAAGATTCACCAACTGGGACCGCGTTCAGTGAGGGAATTAAAATTACGGCCTTGATATGTATTTAACATACAATCGTCTCGGGAATCATTTAGGAAGCCAGGAGTTAGGGATTCCCTCACCCTTAGTCGCTAGTGCAACGTGCAGCAGTACTGAAGTGACACGCGTTTCCAGCGCTGCGCTCAGAGGGACCCGGGGACAGGTCGGCACCGTTCGCCCGCGCTTGCACTGGGACGGAGGGATGGAAGCCTACAACATACTTGCATTATTTTAGCTATGAAATCTGACCAAGTACGTAGCTTTTTCTCTCAGAAACAACGGTAAATCCCAAATTAAGATATGCTTTTGGAACCGCGAACTTTGAATTTATCTGTTTGAAGTAGCCACAGATGCATAAGGCATTTCTTTGCAATTAACAAGACCACTGCGTATCTCCCGTACAGCCGGAAGACCCGGGACAGCGCGCGAGAGCAGATTTCACTACGAAGTGTACTGTTCTGGTGGGACGCTTTCAACCAGTTCAGGTCCACATTTTGACACGATGTAAAAAGTCTTCTGGTCGTTCGAAGACAATTTTTTTTAACATCCACTGATCTAGGGATAAGCGATACATTTTTAAGAGACCGATTTAGCGTGACACCAAAAGGTATTTGTGGGACTCTAGGTAAGGAAAAAAAATTCCCAGAGATGAGACCATTCCTGCGAACAGCAATGGTAACTGTGCACAAAGGAGCAAGCCAAAAAAACAGCCACGCTGGCTAGTGCAGCACTACACAAAAAATAAACTATGAATGCAACTTCTAAGAAGGTATTTTTTTATATAGCGTCAAAAGTGTGCTAGGCACTTTAGAGTATTAAAGGAAAAATAGTTGACAGTGTCCCATTAACCAAGATGCGGAGCTTGAGGGTACAGAGTTCTGGATCAAATGGCAAACACTAACAGAAACGTGACCTTGCACAGTGATTCAATAAAAAGGATGCTCCAACAGACCTGGAGAGTAAACTCGGCTATCATGGAAAAAGTCACAGGCCTGTTAACCATGTATCAATTCGTACGTAGCAAAGCTTTTCTGGAAGTACAAAACACGCTGGAACGCAAAGGAAGCTCTACGAAGATGCAGCTACCTTTTAGTAGGTTACTAATTTGCAAAACTTCTAAACTCTTAAAGCCCATAGGACATACTGCAGTACTAAGGAGCGTAGAATTCTATTCCTTCTCTCGAGGTTGCCATGATTTTGGCACTTAACTACTACTACACAAAAAATTTAGTGCAATAATTTTCCTGAACATGCACGTTCATATCGGGTACAGAATAAAGGGTTAAGTGGGACAGAAAACAAAGCAGCATTCCACAATCTCACTCCAAAGGATTCAGAGTTTGACTCTTCAGGAGACGACCACAATGAGAAGTCAGTTCGTGTGACAGACGCCAGGACTTTGAAAAAGGAAATGGAATTTTACCAAAGTACTGCAGAAGACCACTGCATACAGTATACCTGGTCCTGCTGTAAAACATCTTGTAAACAGTTCATAAAATCTTCATCTAAAAGTAAGGCATAAGGCACACCAGACATGTTAGGGGCACTAAGCAATACTGAAAGCAGTAGCATTTTAAACCTTTTACTCAGACAAGCACCTTACGTGGAAAGGTACTTTGGTTTACACTTTTTGAGACCAGCCAACCGCAACTCCGCAAACCACTTCTCTTGCACCGAGTCGCTCCCTCACAAGTGAGTATTATGCTCCACCAAACAGTAACAGGACCTTCATTAACACGGGGTAAATACATGTTTTGAATCCGTTCTGCATCAAAACAGTCGATTTCCCTGTAATAGCTGTGTGCTCCCACCCCACGATGGCTGTTGCACTGTCATCCTGTAGTGTCCGTTACCTATCAGACCCTAAAAGGAAACAATGGACCTCGATTTCTGCTTAAGATTCCTGGTTTCTCAGTCAATGGAAGAGATGCAAATGACAGTTCTGGTAGGAATTTAACTATCGTTGGGTTTTTAACCACAAAGTTCACCGATTTTCTAAGTGTCAAAACATGACAAGCAAGGAAACAAAACGCATTTCAAATGAGGAGATGCAAAAAAGCACAAGATTGTCCATTTCAGAAACCTTTCCTGTATGCATCGCACCTATCGGACTGAAGTTCATTCTCACACCACTACTTCGATATTACATTAGATGCAAATTACTGTAATGTTTTGTGATTGTTATAGTGTTAATTGACGCTTCGAAACTGCCTTGAAAACAATCCAAGTCAGATCCAGCTAAATACTTTTCCATAAAAATTTCTTTATAATTCATTTAAATGAAGTATCTTAATACGTAGAAGAATATCTGGAACTTTTCTATTTAGTACAAATTCTGCAATAATAAATCTGTAGTTGTCATTTATTAGTTGACTCATAGGCATTAGGCGTGAAAAGTATGGTGTCCCTACACATTAGAACCTATCAACCCTACTTCCTTTTACAGGCTCTACCACCACAAGACATTACAGAGTAACAAAGATCACAAAGTACTTAAATAAAGTGTCTATGTTTAATTTCTGCTAAGTACTCAAAAGGGTAAATTTAGCGAAGAAATAGCTAAAAAACTGCCCCAAACTGGGCTTTTCAAAATTAAAATTAAAAAAAAATTAAAATAAATAGGATTTAAACTGACTATTTATGTATTATGACTGGAATTCCAATGATCTATCCATGACAGATCAGCAAAACTACACCTTTATATGTAGCAAATTTTAATATATTTAAATAACTTAAAACGGGAATACTGAAGAAGTCCATTAACCAGATGATTTGGGGTTAAAACACAAAACACAAATGAGGATGGGAGACGTGTAAGCAATCCTTGCTCTTAGTGTCAACTAAGCAATGTGTTATGGCAGTCTTCCTTATTGACATGACACAGTGTTGTGGAGATAAATCAGAGGCAGCGAGAAAAATGTGTTCAATTTTCCATTCCTTCAGTTCAAGATATCACTTGGCATCCAGGCGCAGCCAATGCAATCCCTGCCGGGTGTAACGCACTAGGTCTGTCATGATGCTCGAATTAAAAATCAGAGGGCCCATAACTTTATCCAGTTCAGCAAAGAACTCTAAAACAACAGAAACACAAGTTAAACTATGCACATATTTTTCTACGGGAAATATCACACCCAAACTCCCCATCTTTTCAGCATGAATCTTTCAGATTAAGGCAGACGGAAGAAAAGAAAGGTGGCTGACTGATGGAAGAATTAAAGGAAAAAGGTCCTTTCTAACCAATGTCTCTACTCTCTTGCAGAAGACTGGCTGATAAGAATAATTAGAGTAAGGCTAAACTACTGTAAAACTTCCTTGGCCTTCCCCCTCAAACGTGTATTTCGGAAACGGAAACCTACCCAGTCCCTCTTCCTACACCTAACGTTTTACAACAAACACAACGAAGATTTGTGGTTTTTTCCAACATGCAGCTGGTAGGAAACATCACATCTCCAACACCACCTTGACATCCAAGGCAACCAGCCCAGGGTACCACTGTATCCGAAGATGCAACTTCCCATCTTACTTTTGCAGAGGACCCAGTTAAGCGTCCTGTGCACCACTAACTGCAACTCCAAATTCAGAGCCCATGAGCGATTCAGCACGCCCGGGTACATCCGACGGTGTAATTCACCCGTGCCAGCGCTTACCTTTCTGTTCTTTAGACAGCTGTTCGGCTTGGTCCCAAATTTCAGTGGCATAGAGGAAGTTGGACGTAACTTGGACGTAGCTGGCTGCCATCTGATGGATCCTCTGGGGGATCGTCACCGAAGACCCGCTCCCTGAAGGGTTGGCTGCCCCGGAAGAGTAATTTCCTGAATTCCCTGGAGACAGCTTTGGAGAGACTGGAGACGGCATACCAACAGGCTTGCTGCTTACCCAGAGAAAAATATTAAATTGTAAAATGCAAATATAGGTACTTCAGTCACATCACCCTGTAAGACTAACACCCTCTAAGACCTCTCTTGCCACATCTCAGGGTGTGAGACGCTAAAGCGCTCCCACTTTGCACACCGGGACACCAGGATTTGCCCTACAACTAATGGAATGCGTAAGCTGGTAACAACTGCTGAGGATCCTCCAACGCTTACATTTTAGCTTCACAGTCAAAACCTAATCACCAAACCTCCTCACCTTTTAATTCAACACAATCTTAAATTCATTGTTTAAATAAATCGAACCTTAAAGAGTAGTAGTGAAAACATTACAACTACATGGTAACTAGTCTGCCTTACTATACTTTAAGGTAACACGATGCAAATCTGAAATGCCCTCTAAAACTCAGAGTAATCTATCAAAGGCCCATCACGAGGTTTGAAAGAGCAGAGTAAACTGCTACACTACAGAACAGACAACACTGGAAGTACTTGTAGCCGTCTTACAGCATTAATAAAGCTATTGTTTTGAGGGGAAAAAGCAGTAAGTCACAGAATTATTTAGGTTGGAAAAGACGGTTAAGATCATCGAGTCCAACCATTAACCTAACGCCGCCAAGTCCACCGCTAAACCACATCCCTCGGCACCCCGTCTGCCCGGCTTCTAAACACCTCCAGGGATAAATAAAACAACAAAACCCACCGAGACAAGTGACTTGGGTGTCAGTGACACGCTGACCCTTTTCCTGCAACAAAGAGTCGCCTGCCAAACTCTCTCCAGAGCACTATCACAAGCAGGAGTTTTCCAAAACTTTTATCAGGATAATTACGCAAACGACTGAATCAAAATCTACACCCTTAAAACAACCTCCCTAACAGTTTAGAGTGAAAAGCTACTCTCTGAGTACCTCAGACACACAGTTTATGGAGAAAACAAGCTGTAAGATGAGAAATGCAGGTAACAGCTTTTACTACTTACCTTCCCATACCAGGTGACGGTGCTTGGGAATTATTATAGGAATTCTGTTTGGGGAAAAATACATTTGTCACCCAAGTTATGTTTATACTTTAACTAGTTACATTTTATCTGGTTGTTTAATCAGTTATTTTTGACCAAATTAATTTTTGTCTTTCTTTTAAGCAATAACCAACATTCTGAATAATGTCACAGTAAATTCAAATTTGGGAAAATATCCTTTTTTACTGATGACTAAAACACAAGTTAAGGGATTATTTTAGCAACACAAAGAAGGCCTCTAAATATATATAAGATTGGAGTAGTCCTCTGCTCTAAGCATTAGATCCCATTGCCTTTTATGAAAACATTTTGGGTTTTTTCAGCCCATTAATAGGAAGAAATCTGTTATTACTAGCATTGAACAATTCAAGAAGTCTCAAAAAATCTGAGAAGTCAGATATGCGACAAGCCTGTTTCCTCTCAGTACTGATAGCTGAGAAATCCAGTGACATTAGTTACCTTCACCCCCCGTCTTCCTTTAAAAAAATCTCAGTCTAGGCTAAGGACTGAGTAATGTTAGAGAAGTATCGTAATTGTTTTTCTCATCTGCAACACCTTGATTCAAATACATTAATTCAATGGATGTGTGTCTCAGTCTCCTTTCCCTGACAGCACTTTTAAATCAGCTGCAGAGGAATTTAGTTAAATTCACGTGGGGGGAATAAAAAAATAAATAAATCCAAAATCCCACTGCAGACAACAAAAATCCAGAAAGACCAATTTGGTTTTGAATTAGAAGCTGATCTGGTGCCAGCTTTTGCGAAGGCTGAATAGCTGCAGCCCATCTAATACACCCCTGGATCCTGAATTCCCTCAAGCTTAAACATGAAAGCGAAGTGTCAGCTTGTTATATCTGCAGCAAGAAAAATGTTTTTAAATTCTCCTTGAAGCCTACTGAATTTATCAAAGAAGTCAAAAGCTGGATCAAATTATTAACTTTAATATACCTTCAAGGTCCAGTTCTAAATAGGGTATATTCCAAGTTCTCATGTAGCAGTCTGAAAACTGGATTCACGACTTTAAAGTGATGTAGAGTTTTAATTTGATTAGGTTCTAATGTTCTAAGAAAATATATATGTAATTACCTTCAGATGTTCAGTCAGAGTTTTAGAATATTTCAATGCACTTTCCTTTTTCAGTTTGAACAGCCTTAGGTATAGCAGAGATTGACACCGGAGACTGACCAGAGACACAACAACAAAACATGTACAGTTAAAGTCAAGTTCATCACAACTGAGCAAGTTCAAAACCCTCAGAGCTACGCTTTTAAAGCTTCTGTCTGCCAACTCTCAGGTTGTAGGCCTACCAAAAAATCCATAAGCACCTTTAAATTCTCAAGGACACAAAAGCAAAGCTTTGTGTGCCTTAAGCTGAAAGGATAATTTTCGGTGATGTTGCTGACAGAATCAGTTTCCAGCTCTCAGCTCAGCAGACAACACTAAGCCACTTCCAAACAAGGGTTTCATTGATTTTTCACTCGTGCCAGGACACGTTGAGTCTACTGCGTCCTGCCACGGCCTCCCTGTTCTTTTCCACCTGACACCAACTGGTTCTGGTCCTCTTCACCCGCTGGGGCCACTCCATTGATCTAGGAGGCTACTGACAAGTCTTTACAGCCAGCCCAAGCTTGGACTTAGTACTGGCGGAGTGCATAGGAAGGACTCAAACCCTTTCTGCTGTTACTCCTTACACATCTCTCCTTAATATTTCCTTAATAATTCGAAGTAATTTCCTTAATATTTCAAAGACTTGGCCCTTGTTGTCAGTGGCCCCTCTGCCCCAATTTACAGTAATCAGAAACACAGCATTAATCTTTGAGTACAGCCAAGTGGAAAACTCGTATTTGGTTCAGAAAAACCTAACAACTCAGCGTAATAAAGAATTTCATGCAGATAAACCATCTGAAATTAATCAGTGCATTGTATTAAGTTCAGAATACACATACCAAAGCACTGCTAGCCTTTTATCTGCAGCCGTAGCATCCGGTGCCAAGTAATTCTTCAGTTTCATAGTGTATCTACAAACAAAGACATCAAGTAAACAACAAAACAAAGTCTACCATATTGTTTATCAATCACAAAACACTGATGTTCTTAAGAATTTCTAGTTTCAACTGTCTTCACCATTTCAGGAACCTCTCTCAGAACCTAAGCAAATTGCTGACTAGGTAGTAATTGGAGTAATTTTGCTTCTCCTGCGTTACACATTGTAGAGAGACTTCAAGAGCCTTAGCAGAAAGGATCTTGACCTTCATGAAAACACTTGAAGCCTCAGCAACTGGAACAAACTGGTAAGTGATCCAGTTTTATTGGCAAGAGATTTCAAAAGTTGGTAGCAAAACTTCACTAAATCTAAAAGCTCTGGTTTCCAGACCTCTTTCCCACCCACTTGACTTTTGTAGATGCTTTGCAATGCTTACTTGATTAATTCCACAGTTTCTGAATACATAGGGAACGGGGACTTGGATTCCTGAGCATTTTTCTCCAATGCATTCCCACACTCAATGAACGACACTACAGCATCTAGGTAGTACACAGCCTTCTCGAACCTGTCAGACTGGGAAGAGCGGAACAAACTTTTAAGGACAAAAACCAGAGAGGAAGTACAAGAAAGTTCCAGTACAGAAGGGCAGCAAAGTGACAAAAGCAGTAAACAAACCCCAGTACAACATGCAAATGCAGGACTGGTATTGGAGATTTACTTACCAATGCATCTGCATTATGTTTTAACTTCTTTGCTTCTTGTAAATAATGATCAGCCGAGTAAGTCCTGCAACAGAGGACACAAATGTATGTGTCAGCCCCACCAATATTGCATTTCCTTTTATGACTGAAGTTTCTCAGTGTCGCTAGATTTTGTATTTCTTCTGTCTAACTCAGGATACAGAAGCTACACTGTGACAGAACTGTTAAAGTTAACTACTATGATTAGTTACAGTATGATAAAATTGTTAAAAATAGTTTAAAGTTAATTCTCTAGTTTTCAGTAGTTCAAAACAGTATTTCAAGCAAGTTGATAAGTAAACATGATTTGGTTAAGTTTATTGCATTTGATAGCCAAGCAAACTAAACACTAGACCAACAACAGGGGCAGGGGAAGGAAAAAACCACCCATAAAATTTGAGGACAAATTAATCCAGCACCTCCAGGACTGGCATTACTGAGGGTGTGAAATATTTAAAAATTGCGACAATGATACAAAATAAACCAAGATGCGTTCAGGTGTTAATTGCTTTTGCTTAGCCACCCAAGGCAATCAATGCCAAATGACTTTCATGACAAGATGAGCACAAGGTAATCATTAAAGTGTAATTACACGTTACAATACATTAACATATTGCCTATGAGTTGATTAAAGTCTGAAATAAATTCCCCCCACCTCATCCTCTCTTACTTCTCTATGAATTAAAGGTATTTGAAATCAATATTTTTAGCAGTTCACTTACAGGAAATTGATGTCATTACAAAGCAAGAGTTAATATTAAAAAGATTATATACCTACAAAATTAGTTCAATCAGTTCTAGGCCCACAAAATCCTACAACGTCTCAGTCACAACCATAAGGTTATAACATGTCCCTTTCCAAAGCACAACTACTGTTCCTTGGAGGGTGCTCTCCTTATGTCTTCCCATACGTCAATACACATTCAGATTTTGTTTTTTAAACTTTGGTCTTATCTCAATTTTTTGGCCCTGTGTTTTGTCTTGGAATAATTACAAAATCCCCATAAACGATTTTGTCCTAAATGACTGATAATGTACACTAATAATCTCATTCACTTGACTTTTTTCTTGCATGCCCCGCCCTGGCCCCTGCTTAAGGAATAACCATCAGGAGAAAAACACTGACCAGCTAGCTTGCTCACTTCCAGAGAGTTCTTAACCAGGAAGTTACTTTTACATTTGGTATAAACATAGCTTTATCTGTAAACTGAATTTGAAGAAAAACAAGGAGAAATGCTTTAAGAGCAAGCATCGTGCTGAGATTTGAATTGGTACAAGGGAAACCTAAAGTCTGCCCAAGATGGTAAAATACGTATTTTCTTTTCAAGATATTTTCTTGGACCCCACAGCATTAAATCCCAATCTCCCTCATGTGGATCTGGAATTTGAAAAACGAAGGCTGCTCTCTGCTATCAATGACCTCAAGTCCTGACTCCAGAGGACGCGGGCTCTGGCAGGAAGAGAATGGGCAGCCACAGGGGCCTGGTAAGGACCCATCAGCATTTAAACACCGAACAACCCTGAGCTATTTCAACCTACACTTTTAGGTCCTTTTACACTCAGCAGGAATGTGCAGGGCGGGCTACGGTTCCTTCTCCAGGACTGCGCCGCCTGCCGAGGCAAGACAGCCGAGGGAACAGCTCAGGGAGCAGCCAGCCCAGCGCATCCCTGCGGGAACAACACGCAGCTCTCCAGAGCCTGAGCTTATGTTAACAGCTTTCCTGAAGCAAACTGAACTCCTCTCCACGGGGAGCTGGCTATGCTCCCAGATCCACAGCCCCACAAAAGGGGAAGGCACCTTTTGCTGTTCTCACCTGTCATCAAAAACAAGTTTTGCTCTTCTTGACTTTGAACTTTCCGCAGACGGAGCAGACGCAGGAGGGCAGTTTGATGAATTGTTCAGAATCTTTTCCTGAAAGGAAAATTGTTGCCAAATGATAAATTTAAAGAACAGTTAAAACTTCTCTGCCTTCAGAAAGAGCATTTGTTGTATAAATTTCTCCCATGGCTTCGCACATTGTATGCAATGAGGTGTTTTGCAGCTGCTTTAGCTGCTGTTCACTACAGACATCAACGCAGTTTCCACAAGGCTTTCACCTAATGCTGGCACCGAGAAGACACAGTGGCCACGATCAAGCTCCTCGCTCTAACACACCACATCTCCTTTAGAGGAAGGACTGCAGGCAAAGTTTTCTGGACACACCTGGGTCCAGGGAAATCCCTCCCTGAATCTCCCATGTCATTGTTTCCAAGTCCTGATTTTCTACTCTAACAAAGAGGTGATGAACATTTTTACTGTTTCTCATTTCTCTCAACACATTCCCCTCAATGTCTTTGCGTTGGGGGAAAAAAAAAAAAAAAAATTTCGGAAGGGTAAGCATCATCTTCAGGGAGAAAAGTTAGTTATCTTCACAATACACTGTCTGTGCTCCCCTAAATTACACACAGCTCAACATGACACGTCAGGCTAAAGACCAGACACTAGAAACATTCTGTGAATAGTAAATTAATCAAGTTTTAGTAACTAAACAGTATAAAACAACTCCCCAGCTTCCTACATGTTTTCCGCTCTCGATTTACCATGCCCAAAGGCCATCTATACAGATGTGTCTCAGAACCTACGTTTATCAGATGATTACTGCCAATCAGAAGGACCCTGGGGTTACAAGGCAGCGGATGTGCACAGCCACGTACTATCT
This sequence comes from Chionis minor, assembly GCA_013398295.1. Lineage (NCBI taxonomy): Eukaryota > Metazoa > Chordata > Aves > Charadriiformes > Chionidae > Chionis > Chionis minor. The sequence continues at coordinate 249,370 of VZSF01008232.1, forward strand.
ACCATCGTAACGTAGACACAGTAACAAGACACGCAGTGAAACACAGGAAGAGTACACGCTACTTTAAGTAAGGCATGACTAAGCATATCTGAAGTATAAAGCAATAAACATCTCTCAAATTAACAACTGGCTTAGGGACATTTCTATGCTGACGAATAAAGGAAGGGCCGAGCCCCAGTCTGTAAGGTAAACTCACTATCTACAGTTCCTGAGAGCGTCCTACGCAGCCACCGATCCACGCAGCCCTGCAGGCTTCCAAATCTCACGGCACTGGCATCTGAAGTAATGCAGCGTGTCTCCCAGTTCCAATATCCATCACCTCCACCCTGATGACTAAGTTACTTTCGGCCACTGCTGACGTCTATTCACTGCTTTACTCCTCCCCAAATCAATGATCCTGCCTGAACATTTTTAGATTTTGCTTCTAAGCTTTTCAGAGCCTGAAAATCCAACTCCTGAGGCTTAGCAGTTGCTTAAGCTACTGGAGTCTCCACAGCCCCTGGGAGGCTTTGGGGCTTTGCTGCAGAGCGCTCGGAGCACCTGCAGCACATGCCGGAATCGCAAAGACTGCAGTATGCTCAACCACTGACTGTACCGCAGAGACTGCTCGTCACAGGTCTCCAGCAGCATCCCCTCAAACGCCCTCACAGGCTGACTTCTCTCCAGTAACACACATCCATATACTGATGAAAAAGCACGTTACAATTTAGTCACCTAAGAGTACTATCTGCCTATGATATTTTTAAATTCTATCATCTAAGTATCTTCCTAACCTAAATCTCTTTAAAAACGTTTTCTGCACCATGTTTTCTCCACTCCAACCACAGAAACATTCCCAAGCTGCAGTTAATATAATCTTTCTAGGGTCCCACAATGTCCTAAAACGAGAGCTATAGCTTCGCATCCAAGCGTGGACCGAGCTCCTGCTCTCCTTACAAAATCAGGGCAAGATCCGGATGTGCTCTGATGACACAAGAATAACCTCTTTGTTCCATTTACTGTTGTGTAAACAGCTTTCTAGTGGTATTTCCTATTAACAAATAAAAAAATAAATAAGCAGCATCTGTAATCAGAAGGTGACGACACACATTTTGCTAATTAACATAAGAATTTGGTAGGAATAAGCACCAGTATTCTACAATCTCTCCCAAATTATTTTCTAATTTATAGACTTCCAAGGCAGTTAAGCACCCTGAAATGAAACAATGCTTATCTAAAACTAATTACATTTTAACTTGAACTGCAAATTATTGTTCAGATCACGCTGAGCTCGTTGAACTGCACGGCAAAGGAAGGGGCTGAAGGCATTTCGAGAATAAGCCCTTTACCTTGGTTTCTTTAGCGCTGCTAGAACTCTTCCCCTCTGTCTTCTTTTGTTTAGAAGATGAGCTGCTTTTACTGCCGCTGCCACTCTCCTTGCCGAGGTTGCCGCTGGACTTTAAGGATGATGACTGACTGACTGTCCTCTTCCGAGACCCATGTTCTTGCTTGGAATCTTTCTGCAGGACCGGGGCAGCAGGAGACGGCAGTAAATCCTTCTCTTTAACAGCACTTGGCTTTGAGGACCTGGACAAAATGAACAAATCTAGGCTCAGGGTTTGTTTTTTTCCTTAAAAAAACAACCAAACCAAAACACAAAGCTCAAAACTTTTTTTTTTTTAAACAAACAAGATTTTTGTTGCTAGACCTCGCAAACCAGATATGGAGGGAAAGACAATCATCATCTTGGCGACTAGGTTTCTACGAAGCCAGATTGAACTCGTTTTCACCATTTTATTTGTTCTGACCTGAAAACAGCGTAGACAAGTTCTAACCATAAAACCACATCCCTACAACAGTTCTTAAAAAAACACCCTAAACACTTACAATGTACGAAATTAATGCCAATGTTAGCGCCAGCCTGTCTGTTGCAGACTAGTCAGCCTAAGAGCTCAGAAAAAAGACGGCCCAGATAAATGTTCTCTGGAACCCAGGAAACTGCAAAACCTTCTTTGCGTAGCCTTTCAGTACACTCTTACCTTGGCTGCTGATGGCTGCTGGTGACTATTCTTGGCTTCCCATAGTAATTATTTCTACATATTATTTTTACAAAATCATATACTTTTATTTAATTAAATGTTCTTCAGGTAACTGCACTGGCATTCAAGCAAATACAAGAAATAATTGTTAAAAAAGCATAATCAAGCTAGAAACGCATCCGTTCAGTCTGCATCTGTTTCGTAACAAATAGTTAACTGTTTAATTCAGAATCAGCAAACAAGATTTCTCACATCTGACGTGCTGCAGCTCCTCACAGATTTGTAATTTGGCAACTACTCACTATACAGACATATTTTCCGTGACATAATTATACCAGTTTTCAGTTGCTCGATCTGAAATAGCAGAGTTTTAAAAGGCAGTAGAAAAAAACCTCACTCACTCCTGTGGACTAACACTGACCAAGAAACAAATAAAAGCATAATAGCTGTTGCAAAAAACATGGAAAATTACTGAAATAACATACAAGTAAAAGGCTATTAAACAATGTTACTGATCTGCTAATTCTGTATTACTTTGTTTTTGTGTCACTCACACTTTTCTTAAGCTAATCTATCAAGCAAATGTGAGGCTAAATCCTTGCATCCAAATCTCAGCGCCATCAGCTTCCCAGACAAGGCCAGTTGAGCCATTTATTCTCAGTTTACAAACTTACTAAACGGAGAATTACCAGATTGGGTTAATTTAAAAGCACAGATTTTGCAAGGTCAAAAAGCTAGATGCACAGCTGATTTCTAAAGCAAAACAAACCCCCAGTGTGCATTAGAGACCAACCAGGAAGCATATATTCCATAATCCACCAGCTCGTCACAAGAGGGGTTACCTTACTTCTGTAACGTGTAACAATTGTCCTTGACCAATGTTTTGGGTTATGAAAATTAATTTCCACCAACTACTAGTAGAAACACTGAAGCAGGTCTGTCTGAAGGGTAAGAAGCAATGAATTTTTACCCACTGAGGGGAGACTTTAGGGGCGGGGAGGAGAAGAAGGGGGAAGATGGGCACCCCATCTCCTCCTTGACCACCCTGAGCCTTCAACGTTGAAAATATAGCCAAGATACTCACTCCCTACTGCTAGAAGTCTTGTGTCCTGATGGAGCTTTTTCTTCCAGTTTCGTTTTCTTGCTTTCACTGGCTCTGTTTTCATCCTCATTCTGAATAAAGCAAACAAGAAATACATCCAGGCAAACGTCCACATTTACAGCTTCACTGAGAGTGGCAATGTTTCACGTTAAGAGACGTCACTTAGCAGGCGTTTTGCAGCGTACAGAATAAGACGTGTACGGACCACAAAAACATGCCCTACAGCACCTAGGCCCTATCAGGTATTTGACCAGACCCTGACATTGGAACATAATGAAAAGTCTGGCTTCTAACTTATCACCCTGCATAAATGAAACAGCAGCTAAATTGTTAATCTTAACACAAACATATCACCATGAAATACCAGAAAAATCTACCAAAGGCTTCAGTAAGAGATGAGGAGACAGATTTTATGTTGTGGAGCCTAACAGAGGTGCCTCATGAATGCCAGAAAAGGGTAAAAGTCTTGGCGTCTATTAAAGTAAGCTCAGAGATTTTTATATAAATTTAATCCCAAAGTCAAAGGGTCCTGAAGGTAAATGCGTAAGCTGTCCTCAGCAAGCACCGAAGGACAGCATCAATACAGTGGATAAAACGGAAAATGTGGCCTCACAGAGTAAGGCATCTGGTAACATAACGCAGATTCAAACCCAAAAGGTTTCATTTTGGTTACACCGATGCTGCAAAGAAGCACACAAGCAAATAATGTGTAGAAATCAAGCAGTGACAGTCACGTCCACAAACCTAAACACCGGAGGGGTGGGGGGAATGGGTGGCTTTTCTTTGGTTGCCTCAAACAGGCTTGCACCTTCTCTGGTCTGTACCAGTAAGTATCAGAGTAATCTGAGGATTCAAACCAAAAAACAACCAGACATTTGCTGGAATAAAGCCTAAATTTAATTGGTCTTACCAAAGCCTTCTGCTTTACATATAAGAGCACAGATCTGTAACTCCAGAGCTGTAACTCCAGATGTGGACTGAAAGGTGTAACTGGTCAAAGAAATAAAAGTCAGTGTATTCAGAGCCACTGGAACATCTGAGTGCACTCCCAGGAACATTAGGAATTAGTAACACTTGCAAAAACTAATTAGTCACCGTACTGGTGAGAGTTATTCCAATTTTACAAAAAAAGCTCATACCTTCTCAATTAAATTTCCTTACCCAGAGAAAATAGGAGTCTTAGTTAGCAACAGCACAGGAGAAACCCCTGTTGGCAGTTACAGACAAAGGCTCCTAGATGACACTAATTTCGGTAGATGACCAAGTTTACATAAGTTGCACAGCAGAAAAACTGGTTTAACTGAAATTATCTGTCTCCTCTGGAGAGTCAAATGACTCTCTGGATGATATCATATAATCCCTTGATACCACATGTCAACAAAGTCTTACAACCACTGCCAAATCCCTGTCAAAATGACAATTTCAGAACGGAATTCAGAGTAGCACGGCAATTTTTGAATCCCTGAACCAGGTCTTCACAGTCCTAACTTCACGAAGCCAGAAATTTATAAAAACTCATTGGATCAACAAGTCCCTCTTACAGTCAGAGGTTTGCTCTTTATACAGACTGTCTATGGCCTGAGGTTTCCAAAGGCAGTTTAAAATTAGACCACCAACTACTTCTTACCATTCCCCCCTCCAAGAGCATTACTTCTGTTCAGCTTCCCCATTGATTCCTGTCCATTCTACTGCCCCTAGGCACTCCTGCTTTTTATTTATCATTGCAAAGGTGAAATGCTTTTTTTGGAAAAGATTAAGTATCATTACGGAAAGATCCCTCTGTTCCCAGTACAGCAGCACCCCTGAGATTAGGGTTTCTGCCCCATCCCTTTCCCTGGCAATACACAATTGCATCATTTGCTGATTTGAGGAGCCGATCCAGCTGAAAACTGCCTTTTTTTTTTCTCTACGGTGCTAACGCTCCTGCAGGTGCAACCTTCCTCACTCCAAAAGAAAATCCCAGCAGGCCCTACTGTAAGAGCACAGGGAGGATCGGTGTGTTCCACACAAACCACCTAGCCAGAGCCATCCCCTAAATTGAACTGCTCAGAGCCGCTATGCTGAGGTATGATCTGGGTTGCGGGGCCACCCGCTTGCCACCAGCGGCAATCCACTTAGGGGCTGAGATAACAGGTAAACCCCTGTCTACAAAATTATCACCTGCTTGTGTTTCCTTTTGCCTTTTGTCGAACTTTTGTCAGACGGCTGCTTCTGGGATTCTCTCGAGTGCTTCTCTGGCACGTTTTTCTTTTCCACTTTGGGTGCATCAGCATCCTTGTAAGGCTTCCCTGGTATTCGTGATAAGAGGCTCAGGTCAATCTTCACAATAAGTGGGTACCTTTCATCAGGATCACTGAGTGGTGAAAGAAGCTCTTTCTCTTCCATAGGAGAGAACATTCTTTGCCGAAAAAAGCTGTCATCCTCCTCCATGGAAGATTTAACAGGAGTCCTATTGCTCTCAGAGTATTTGGGTGTTTGTGATGAAGGAGGCAGGCTCTCGTTTTCATCTGAATCAGAGGATGAGGTATCCGTTTCTATGAATTCCCTGGATTTCTGGGCAGATTTGCTCGAAGCCTTATATTTCTTTTTCTCTGTCGTAGGCCGAGGGGAAGATTTGGGCTCTTTCTTTATATTGGGTTTTCTGGAGCCTTTCGTGGCTGCCTTATGCCTGTTTGAAGGTATATTTGTTGCCATGTCTACTGGGGTTTCACTTTCTATTTTAAGACCTCCTCTAGGCTCCTCAACAGATGTCTTTTCTGCTTTCTTGGGCTGCTTTTTACCTACAGTCCTCCTCTGTGTTGAGCTGTCACTCTGGGCAGGCGATTTCTGCCTGCCGCGACCGCTCTCCGAGCCCTTTTGGGTGGGTTTGGAATCTCGCCCTGGTGTAGAAGAAATGGAATCCTTGGATCCGCTTTGATCAGCGTACCCACTCCCTGTCCCCTGATCCCGTCCCTCTTTTTTGTAGCCTTGGGAAGATGGGATATTGCTGTCCACGGAAGAAGCTGGTGACACTTTATGTGAATTAACTTTGTTCAACCAGTTATCCAGTTGCCACTTGTTTGTTGGTGGTGGCTCTGGCTAAAAACAAATAAAAAACCAGCATTAGATAAAATATTTCACATTCCTCCCATCTTTTCCATGGGACAGCTGTACTACGCTGCATGCCAAAGCAAGGGGTACATGAAAAAGTCTGAGATAAATAAGGAATGGAATACAGACTGATGAATAACAATGATGATGACAAACAAAAGCTCTCATTTTCCCTTCAGGGGGAGCAGCTGCTATCAGCAGGCAATACTCGCTGCCGTACCTTTCCAGACTAAAAGCTTGCAGTTTTTTAAGCTACTGTTACTATACCTGATTTCTGCACTCCAAAAGGTAATTGGTGGTAAAAATCACCTCAAAGTCAAACATCAAATGTGTGCTTATATAAAGAATTGTTACCATATCCAGTTACAAGTACTTCAGCAAAAGAATATTCCATCTTGAAAGTGATCCCACGTTTGTCAGTCTAACTGTTTTTGGGTTTTTTTTAAACAGTTGGAGAATTTATTAATTTTCTTCTGCTTTTAAAACTCGGGATTAATGCCAAGCTAATGAAAACAGCCCAAATACATGTCAAATCCTACCTCGGGGGATGCACTCTGTGATGGTTCGTTAGCTTCACTGTCACTGGAACTGCTTTCACTTTCAGAGTCAGATCCTGAACTGCTTTCGGACCCGCTATGGCTGCTCGAGTCATCCCTTGAATTATCTGCTCCTTCACTGTTATGCTGGGAAGGTTCAGAATTACTGAAAACAAAAATGAGGAAAAATAAACAAACGCTACCCAAGGCACAACTATATCCTAGAAGTCCTTCCATTAGAAGGAAAAAAATGTAATATTTTAATAAACATTTATTAGAAAATTCAACATAACTGAAGACAGTTCACCCTAGAAATAAACAGCAGCCTTTGCTTTCCCCCCCCTTCCCAAAGGGGTTAATACAATTTGCAGGATATACGGTATTTAATCACCGATTACAATCTAATCACCTTTTGCTTTAACACAAGACAAAAGACAAACATGAATTTTAGAAATGAGATCAAGTCAAGAGTGCTGACTGGACTGAATATCACCACTCTACTTTCTATGCCGCAATCTAGCAGGAATGCCTACCTTCCAGGTGTGCTCCTTGGCACTGTCTTATCGCAGTCCTGCAATTAAGAAAAAGAGCATGAAGCTTCTAGAAGTTACTTTAGGATTGTATATATAATTAAATTGCAAAGCATCAATTTAGAGCCTTTATATTTTTAAAATTATTTAGCCTGAATAGCATTTTATTTCGCTACTTGCATCAGTGTAACTTTGTCTGCATTTTCCTTATAGAGAAAGGAAAATAAACAGAGTTTTCTCCAAGTTTTCACCACAAACCTGGTATCTCAGTCCCACATATTCTGATTACAGTTCTACGAGTTCCTATTCCCACCACTCACTAATACCACGTTTCCAACCTTTTTGAATCAGATGATTCAACGTTTTACAATGCTATTCCCAAGATGCCCAGAGTACTAGGAGTTACCCAACTAAACATACTATTCTCAAAGTTTTCCACGTGAAGAAAATAAAGTACTAGAACTGGTAACAGGAAGAAAAGAAACAAGAGAGGAGTGTGCCTTACTGCTAGGTAGCACAGACCCTACAGGTATTTTTAATTTAGCATGCTAAATGCCATTTCTGGCAGAAGCTGCACAAAGTTAATATAGACAAAGAGGAAAAAAGAGACTTTTTGGTAAAAATAAAGGTGCTGTTACACTCCCAGTTACAGATATGGTATCCCTTATGATCCCAAACACAGTCCCAAGCTACCAACGTGTGGAGACGTCCATACCATGAACTCTTTAGCCAGAGTGGCAGAGCATGAAGGGCTCTATCTCTAAACGGCGGGCAGTTACCTGTGGTTTGAAGTACACTATTGCCATTTTATGTTCACAGAAAGCCGACTTGAAAACACTAAACCAAGACTTCCTAGCTAAAAGCGTACTGTCCCAACAAAACAGATAATTTTCCCCAAATTTACATTTAGGAATACCAGAAGTTTGTCTAAAAACATGGCAATTGGTTTTTGCTTCCTAATCACAAATCTCTCTTAAGCTGCTCAGTTTGCCGCTAGAACACTGAACACCGCCACGGTGCTGAGCCGTGTGCGCGTTTGTTATGGTTTTCTGAAACTGATGTAATGAACATACCTGCTCTCCATCGCTGTCTTCACTACTGCTAAGTTTTAAGTCATCTTTCAACATACTAAGTGAAAGGGAGAAAGTGAGACAAGTTTTTCCATGTACTTTAATTACTTTCAAAGCATTCTTCTATATTTCAACATGCTATTGTTTATACTACGAAGTAGGCTGCGTGGGTGAAATCCACAAGATACCGTTCTAACGTTTAATGTTTAAGATTGGTGAGTTAAGTCATTCTTTAGAGAATAAGGATTCTAGTACTTGACTCCTTAGTTCATTCTGTTAAATTTAGAAAGGAAACTCGACACATTTTGCTAACGCGTACGTTCAACGTGTTATATACAATGACCAAGAATACTGTTTTAAATAGAATCAAGAAATCTAACACTAGTGGCTGCTTCCTGTCTCATGGCAACAGTGCAACTGTTCTAAGCCCTAATTATTTTATTATTATCCAAAGGCATAATTATTTATGGTAGTCAGACACACACACACTATTTCACAATACTGAAAATAGGTGAACACACTGAAAACATAAAGCAGGGTACTTCGTGCTTATTGCAAAACACCTTTGATTACAAAAATAAAACATCTTACTCTGTCTGGTTCGATTCACATCTGGAGAAAGAAAATGAGAAAGAATTAAAAGTCTAATACTTCTGAGTTTCACAGTATAGCTGTTCTACTGGTGATCTGAAAAGAAACACCAGCCTCTAGGATCTAGTTCCTGAAATATTTTTCATTGCTAACCTTTTCCAAGAGATACATTTGTCTCCTTTTTTATGTTTTTTGACCAGACCACAATCACTTTTTAAAAAAAAATTAAATATTTAAAACTGTATTGCCACAGTAAATATCTTCTCAACTTTCGTCCTCTGCATCCCAGTTCAATCCATGTCCAACACTACCTCTTGGTCCTACGGGTTCTCACATTCCCCAGCTTTGGAAATAGCACAGTTCCTTCTTAAGGTCTCTGCTGCTGTGACAAAAGTAAACCCAGCAGTGAACTTCTGTTCCTACCACCTGTTGAACTGGCTGCATATGAACATCTTCTTAAACTACGTGTTTTTGGGAAATTGACTGTAAGCCTACAATAATTGAAGGGGGTTTCTTTTTGTTCTATTCCCTTCCCATAGGTCACATTAGCCTTGTAACATGTGCACAGACAAAAAGAACTAGACTTCATTCTGTGATTGCATCACAACAAATGTTAACTTAAAAACCAAGTTTTCAGAATCTACAACCACTTTCATTCATTAAACATACAACCAGCTGGTAAATGTTTATTTTCATGGACATATTTGTTTGGAAACAATCTTTAAACAGCACATAATTGATTTTCAGGTACAAGAAAGGCGGGCTGCAGCCGTCTGGAATATTCCAGTTGCTTTTTATTGTTTCTTTCAGTTGCAGGACTGACAAAGCAAAATGTTGTCTAAATGTCTAACTAATAGAAATGTTTGCCAGTCAGTTAAGAGACCGAGTAGAATAAACTTAACTAGATCCCAAACATAACTTGCTTTCTCCTCCAAAACCAAACAGTTCCCCATCCCGTCTATTTCTGCACCCCCTATGAGCTGCTTCCAGCCGACAGCTCCGCAACGCACACGGCTGGCAAGTCTCATCCCATCCTGCTCATTCCTGTATGCTGATATCTCTCTGGTTCACACGCCAGGTCCGAGGTCCAAACTCTTGCACACCTATCCTGACAACTGACGGGAAAACAGGGGAACGGAAAGGTGGCACAGGGCGTTTGTTATTCACTCCAACGTGCCACATTTGGTCTACTGTCCCAGAAAACGGCGGCTTAAAAATGATCCCCCTTTTTCTGCCAGGCAAGGAGAAGTACGCCAAAGAGTCTGTGCAAGAGCTGACACATTCTAGTAAAATAGCTATTTTCCAAGTCTCCTAAAATTCAACTGTTGTTTGAGAAACGTTTTCTCAACAGCCACTTACGATTTGGATTGATGACCATTGGATGTTTTTGATGAAGGATTGTATCGTTCTAGAAGAAGAAAAAAAAGAAATGGAGAGTTGAAAACTGAGCCAGCAAAAACAAGTGACTCCCAAGCTGGCAGCAGTACAGAGTCTTAGATAAGAGAAAGTAGTAACTAGCTAACACCAGGTACAACCTCTCACAGACTGAAGAAGTGAGCGGTTGCAAAGGCAAAATACTAAATACAGCAAATAATTTAATCAAGAAAATCTACAAAATTCTCTAAACCATTGCTGTCTAAGCCAATACACACTTCATTTGTTATTAATGGTGTGAAAAAGTGTTTTCTTCTATCAAGACTAATCTATCGCCTTCTACATGCAGGAAACAGGATATAAATCAGCCTGTCAGGCTCTGACCTGTTTCAGCATCCCTACTTAGCTTTAGAGCAAATGAGCAATTTTGAGATCCAGAAATCAAACTCAGAAACTGATTCTTACAACAGGAATACACACTGATACAATCTGCTTTTCAGTTTGGGGGCGTTTTCCTTCCCTTTTCTTTAATTCTGGCAAATTGTGTAGTTCAACAGAAACAAGAACTGAGGCTGTTAAAAGTTTCCCAGAAAATTCACACACAGTTAAAAACTGGCTCTGCGTTTTGACTAACCTCGCCCCTCTCCATTTATACACCTAAAGATTAGTTGCTCCTATAAGTTTACGGTTTAGCATTATGGAATTAAGTTTTCATTTGTTTCCTTAATTGCCCACTGTATCAGGAGTTCAGATTAAGCTGCTTGTGAATATGTAAGAATAAACGATTCGTCCTTTACTCTTTAATTTGTTTAATCACTTCAAGAGGGAGTGGCGTTTTGGAAGGTAACAGCAGAAATCTAATTCGATTTTGAAATTCAATATTCAAAACAACAATGCAGTTAAAGAGAAATAAAAGCTGCTTTTGTCTAAAATCGGAAAAAGCACTGTGGGACAAGAAATTCATGGATCTTGCTAAGCATATTACTGTATGAGTTCTTGGCCAGTTCTCTCTTGATTTTAAAATGACAAAGTGAAAATGAATAGTGACACCGCAATGTACTTTTTCTATCGAAATATAAACAGAAGTGCAATTTTGGTTTCTAATATGTCAGCCTATCCCAAGCAGGGATTTGGATTTTTTTTGAAAGGTGTTTTGTTTTAATCCTCAGCTGTTTTCAACTTGATCAACCAAGGAGGCATTTTTTCAGGAATTAGAAACGTGACAAATTAAAAATACATATTTTTTTTTCTAGAAGGCAGTAACAACCTTGCAATTCAGTCGTAACTTTTTAGATCTCAACCAAAACATGAAAGAAAATCAAGCAATTGTTTTATAGGTTAAAACTTGAGAAAGTACAGAACATCTTAACTCAAGACGTCATCCTATGACCAGTCTGGAAAATCTCATTCTCTAAAAAGCATGACATACCAAGAATACTGAATCACAATAAAAACATTAAACACATTACAGGAAGTTTAATATACTTACTCTGTTCTCCAGTGCCAAAACTGGACTGTTGAGACTCCTAAGGGAATAAAAGATCACAAGTGTTTTTTTCATGGGGAATTTCAACATCTCAAAACCCATGCTGTAATCAAGATATTCTTTCTGCTTAAAGGATGGCACCTAATCTCTAAAAACGGGAAAAAATCCCAAACCCCTATGAACAAACTAGAAAGAGTGATTCTGTACCTGGGCCCCAAGCTCTCGCCAGCCCCAGGGCAGAGCCAGCGCAGGGAAGGAGCACTCCACGCTCCTCTTCCTCAGCTCGGCTCTCCCGCTCCTACGGCTCCGAGAAGGGCCACATCCAGTTTCACTACGTGACAGCTGAAACTCCAAAATCCCTATGTAACTTCCACAGATCCCATCTTCACGTATGATTAGCATGGAGAGGAAGCATTCAGTACGTTTTTATCTTTCTTATGCACGGGAAAGCTTGGCTGATAGTTTCATGTATTTTCATTCAAACTCTTTCCTCTGCATTTTCTTTTTCAGACACACAGCATCGCAGTGGACAAGCAATGAGTACACTAATAACCTATCAACAACGAAAAAATGTATCTCGGCTACAAAGGAGCCCACGGGACAATGAAACTTAAACTCTGAAGAGCTCTGCACCCGCTGCCCGAACCCCTTCTCGCACGGCCCCAGCCAGGCCTGGCATCGTCCCTCCCCGCACAGGCCAGGTCTCCAGAATCATTTGTACAAAAGCCAATAAACCATGATACGTAACTTCCTTTGAGATATAACCAATCTGTTATCTGGGAATCCAGCCCTGAAAGATGAAGCCTTGCAAATGTTAGCATTGGTATGACCTTCAGTATTCCCATTCCAGAAAACCCAATCCTGACTCCCAAGACATAGTAGACTATAAATTTTGTTTGAAACCCTGAAATATTGCTTTGATAAACAAATATGCAGAGGCTACTGAGTTACTGAAAACCTACTTCTAGGCTAGACTGCCATTTTAAAATAGGACCTTCCCGACCTCGTTTCAAAATGAGGACAAATGCTGGCACTATAAATAAAAACTGAAAATATTTGACTCAATTCATAAAGTTATATACACACATTTTACTGAAATGCTCTGGCAATGACAAACCAGAATTACAATTCAACAGTGAATTTCAGGGTTTTTATGTATACCAGTGAACCTGTCTTCCCAAACAGCCAAGCCAGCGATGTGCAGCAGTTACATACCTAATTTACAAAACTTAAATTTTTTTAACACACAAAAGCTTCACACAGCAAAGCACATTTAAATATTTCTAATTTCTCTTAACTTTCCATTTCAAAAGTAAAAGCACTTGCAATGATGCACTGAGCAAGTATTTTTTTGATAGGGAACTTGATATGGAACCTTCCTTGCAAGGTGTTTCAAATACCTCTAATCTTTACTAATCAAAAGGAAGGGACAACAAAAATAGAGTTAACCTACACTCAAAGTGCAAAGCGAAGATGAAGCTGGAGAGAAGCCTTGTGACTTCAACAGAAAGCAACAGCCACACTTCCTTTGAAGTAAAACCTGATTTTTATCTCTCACATAGGTACGAGGGGCGCAGGTGTGACTCCCTCATTGCCTTTTTCCACTGTCAGCTTAGACAAGTCAAAAAAAGAAGTAAAGACCACACAGTAATCGAGCACCACATCTACAGAGCACAAGAGGAGGAACTGGCACCCGCTCCTACCAATACAGGGATCACAAATTCTGCAGAAAGCACCTGCCTGATCGCTCGCTTCAGTCAACTTCCTATTTCTAAGGCATAGTGCAGTCTTCCAGCTAAGCACACTTTAACGAGGTGTTATGTTTGAATGTGCAACTTTTTCCACCTCTCTCACCATCCGTTTTGTCTCTGAATGCGTATTTCTTTAAGAAACTCAAAGATTATTAAGAAAAACAACTATACTTTCAACTCCAAAGTTACTTAGAGCGGTATCTTCTGAAGGTCTACTTTAGAAAGAAGAAATTAAAAACAACTCAAAGGAAGGAAACCCTTTTAACCAAAGTGTAATAGACTGCTGAGGTTAGATAGTGAAGACACTTAAGCAGGAAACAAAATCGCAGCTTGTACTCAAACACAGAAACTGTGGAGAGAAAACCACTCGCCAGCTGGCTGGAACTGCAAGTCGGCACCCGGCGCTCTTGTGTAGGTTACCAGCTTGGCTGTGGTCCCGGCTGTGGTGAACAGGACCCGTTTCCATTTCACGTTTGAACTCTCCTCTTTATGTCTCAGAAGAAAGTTCCTGTGCTACAGCAGCTCAAGGGACCCGGCTGTCGGCCGCCCTGGCGACTCCCGCACAGGGCAGACATGAACTGCCCCGGGGACCCCTCCAGGTGCCTGCACAGGGACACAGGCACAGAACCTGTCAACGCCCTCACCGCGGTTCGGAACGAAAAACTTCCACCCTCTAAGAAACAGCTGGGGTTTTTAATATCTTTTACAAACATGCCAGTAGTTTTGGAGTTTTTGACTGCAAGCCCATGGCTTATAAAAAGTTACCCAGGATAAAATTATAGAGTGTTAGGTCATTGGGTAACATTTTTTATCAAGGCTCAGGAATCTACATTTTTTTCACAGCATCCACAAAACTTTCCCTGACCTATTTTCATGAAGTTTTATCTTCTGATTCAAAGACTTCCTGATAATTATTAGATATATTTATAGTAAATGCGGAGAGACCCTGGTCAGGAGTCTGGATCCCTTCAAGCTACTCACGATCTACACATAGGGAAAATCATCTTACCCCAATAGTCTTACAAATAAAATTGACTGGTTCACCAAAGGGAGCTTAATTTTACGTGTGCAGGCAGAAGATACCAAACTTCTGCACACAAGAGGAACGCTGTGAAACACTGCAGCATATTACTTGTAAATAGATCGAGCACAGTATTAAAGACAGAAGCTTTCCTCGAACAGTACTGCTTGATTAAAATAAACCATTGCTTTGTTTTGTTTTCTGAATTCTGCTCTGGGTCCAGACTGCACAAGCCCATGGCTCGCTAACTCACTGGAATTCTGAGATCCTGCTGCCAAGAATGACAGAGGGGAGAAGGCAGAGGAAATTATAGGCTTTGGATACGGAGAGAGAAGCTGACAAAGTTCCACAGCCAAGATGCACAGCCACAAAATAAAAAAGCTGGCAAAAAGTCAAAAGACTCAGAGCGGCCATAAATGGATTTTTTTGCAAACCGGGTGAAGAAACACAATCCAGGTCAATAGCTTCAAAAAACCACAAGCTATCTTTTTTGTTCAAACATCAACAAGACTGTGCAATCTTATGTAGTTTCTCTCGGCGTGGCAGAGACGTGTGTATCTCTGTACACCTTCTTTCTTCCCAAACTGAATCAAATATCAGAGAAATGCAGAAACACGCAGTTCTAGTAACCCCAAAATCAAGTACGCTGAAAAGCGTGTGAAGGGACAACACCCCCCAAAACGTTCAGGAATACACATTCAAAGCAGTGGAATAAGTACCCTTGTTGATGAGGAGAGGTGTGGAATTTCTTGCTTTACTATAAAAAAGTAAGAATTATTTCCAAGTTCCCCGCTTTATGTAACACTGAAAATAAACCCTGACTAAAGGGTCAGGCAAACCTAAATTAGGCAAATTAATATTGATCTAACTCATTGTTATAATGTTAAGAAACCAGATAATGACATTTGTTTCTAGATACACCTTCAAAAGTAAAGCTGAGAATGGTCCAGTGTGTTCGGCATCTTCAGCTCACTGGAGAGAAGCAAGCAAGGCGCAGAGGCAGGAACGTGCGAGGCAGAGGGCGACGGCAACAGGAATGCTCCGGGATGAACCCGGGCTGGTCAGCCTCACACCACCCTGCCGGAGCTTTGTGGATGTGCCCTTACAACATGGGACCTGGAAACTTTGGCCAAAAAAAGGTGATGTCAAAGCATTCACATGAGACAATCTGTTTAGGCAGATTGCATTAGGGATCTCCAGGAGAAAAATCTTCTTAAAATACTTCACTGCTCTGTTTTGGGGAGGAATTTAGACCAAACAAGAGACTGAGAGTGGCAAGCGCTGCTCTAGAACAGCAGTCTGGTCAGAGAAAGTGTAACCTTCAGTATTCTGAAGGTAACTTTTAAAAGACAAACAGCGTAATTTCTTCACTCTGAAGCTACGCCAAATTAGGGGTGGAGTACCCCAATCCATTTCAGACATATGTTGAGTCTGGAGAAAAATTAGATTGTCGAGTTAAATCTTTTACTGGTAATCGGTAGATACAGGAAACAAAACATGAGTTCTTGCATGAGTCAGCTATCGCAAACTGAAGTGTACTTGCTGAAGTTGCTACCCACAGCTATCTGCCCTGCCTATCTCCACCCAGGACACTGCAGACTGCAGCGCCGTGGCACAGGGCAAACAATCGGCCGCGCCAGTCTGCCCCGGGACGCCGCAGCCGGGGCTGCCCCAGCCAGCCTCCAGGGAGGCAGCCAAGAGCAGGAGAACGCCTTCCGCAGAGCTGTCAGTTCAAGCAGGTCTCCTAGAAACATGCCCTGTGCTGCCAACAGCGGCAAGGAGCGAGTGATTTCTCTTTAGAATTAATAGCTTAAACACTACAGTAGTTATTAAGTATATGGGAGGTCAGGAAGAGATCTTTCAGAACAAGAGATCTGAAAATTTCTTTAGCAAAACACCCGATTTTAAAACTGTTTTCATCTTTTGGTAATTGAAAATATAAGATCTAACAGAACCATTAATGGACTTAAAAATCCTGAGAAAAATTCAGTTTATGCAGGAAATTAATTTACATTTCTTAGCATTTACCAGCCAGTCTCCATTGCTTTGCTAGCTGGAGGTAAACACAACACTTGCTTGCTTCTACACAAAATGGCGCAAAGTGCTTCCCTAATAGGGAAAAAGGCTCAATGGCATTTTCAAGCTTCAGAAGTATCCTGAAGAGGGTTTGAATTTATGAAACAAAAATGAAAAAGTAAAAGGAAAGCTCTATTACAGACATCTTTACAGACTGCTGTGTGTGCGTGAACCAGAGGAAAAACGATGACATTCTTCATAAGGCTACTGCTGACAAATGTTGTTGTGAAGCAAGATAAAGAGATAAAAAGCACTGAAACAAACCCAGAACTACATAGAACTGAATATAAGAGTTCCAAACTCCTGATCTTTGACAGGAGTTACCCTTCTAGCAGCATCCCGTATTTGACCACAGGACTGACCTTTGTTGGAAAAGGAAATTTTGACGGTTCAGTTTTGCACGGCGTGTGAATAGCAGTCAGTGGAGGAGGCCAAGAATGGGTCATCTCCTGTAACCAGAACAGAAGAGAAAAGCTGTAACAAAATTAAAGCAAAGATTCCAACTTACAGCCTCAATTCAAATGGTAACCCTGTCTCCCCATTTTCAGTTCATTGTCCACAATTCACTCACAGCTTTATATTGAAATCTTAATTTCCCGAATGTGTAACAAAGATTTTACACATAAATCTAGACCTTAAATTGCTACCTGTGAGAACAGATACTTAAGGCATATAACAAGCAGAAAGGCATAAATCAATAAAATTTGTTGGCCTGAACATAAACCGCAGTAGAAGTCAGAGTCTGATGATTTCAAACTGTGAAGAGCACATGTAGGATACGGGGTGGAAAGAAGAATCTTAGGAAAGGGAAGTCTATAAAGTTTGAGGAAAACGGGGAAAAAAATCAAATGTCTGAAGCTAGAAAGAAAGTGCCTTGTATTCTCTCAGAGCATCTCCAAGGGCCACGGAGTCAGAGCAAACGCTAAGCCATGGAAATGCTGCAGGGGGATCTGAGGATTCCTTTGTGATGGCAGCCATGCGACCAGGGGATCACACAAGGGGTAAAATACTTCAGAAAATAACCTCGGCAGAAAAGAAGGGAAAGTTCTGCCGTGGGGTAGCAAAAAACTACCATAATCTAAAAAGATACCAGAAGGTAAGGACTGTATTTGGGTAGAAGAAATGGGCGAGTCTGGTTAGGTTAACAGGGAGGTGGCCTGGAAGAAGAGGAACGCAGCAGGGACATCCAGCGGACAGTACACACCCAGCAATGCCCAGTGCCCCGCTCGCACGCAGCTCTGCCGCCAGTTTTCCCCGGTCTGGCTGCACTAGAGGGGTAACGGAGATCCCTCCTGTAACGACTTGCAGCTAATTTAAAAGGCACTAATCAACTGCGGCGTACTTTCCACCTCCTTAGTCATGTTTGTATGTTCAACAAATAAGTTATGAACAAAAGCACAGAGAACTTACTTTTAGAATTTCATCCACACAGCTCACATCACCAGATGCTGATGCCTACAAATTAAAACTCAAAATTAGTGTCTCCTAAAGCAAATTTTCCTTGAAAGACCTCCAGGGCTAGAAACAGTTAAAAAACCCCTTCAATCCTTGTCATGATTCATATGGACTCTATATAGATACAAACAGACCTTGCTAATTCTTCTCAGGAGCATTAATTTTAGTATCAGATAGATAAGTATTTTTATGGTATGAGTCACATTCAGTTATGAAAAGCAAATAGATGAGATCTATAAAACTGCCACAATAATCTCTTACTTTTCACTTGACAGTTACAGTGATCATAAGCAGTCAGTGATACTAAGAACTCCTGAAGAGAAAGAGAACTGTAGCTTTCAATCGTTTCCTGGGAGAAGCCACTGGATAATAGCAGAATTCAAATGCAGGATCGTGAATATACAGTAACAACAAGCTGCATTATGAAGTAAAACATACATTACAGCACAAATTTAGAATCAGCAATAATGATGAAACTATGGATCTTTTGCATCCCTGACTGCTACAAGAGGAAAAGAAGCAAAGCTACTTTACGATTCGCTGTATCGGCGTTGGCATGTCAAGTCTTCACGAATAAGAAAATAATTTATTTTCAAACTTCCTTACCTGTGTCCCGGATCTTATTTAGCTATTTGTTGAAATCCCAGGAAAAAATGCTTTTCTCTAACTACCACGATTCAAGCAGTTAAATAGGAGATGCAATGACATTTTATTATTAAGAAAGGCACTCTCCTTCTAAGTGAGCTGTGCCTTAACGATTCAGGAATCACCAAACTACTAAAAGTTGTTAACCCACCACTATTTTGTATCCAGCATACCTGATACAAACTCTGAACCCTGTTCAATTTGGTGTGCTTTAGGGTTAGCTTATTTTCCCCAGGTGAAGGTATAATAATCACATCCAGTAATTGCTACACACTTCAAAAGAAAATCTGATATATGCAGATAGTATCGCTAGTTCAAGACAACATGGCTCCCAGTAATGACAACGCATGTATCTAGCTCGTGAAAACACTTGTGAATATCTCTATTTCACTGTTTCACTAACATCTGACTACAGAAATACTCTATGACAATTAGCCTCTCTAGGCTAAGTTAGGCTTTCTGAATGCCTCATAGCCTTTATTTAATAAAAATCACAGTATCCACATGGAAGAAGCATAAAGAAAAAATAATTACTTTTGTACATTCCCCATATAAAACACACGTCTTCACTGCATACGTTTAAGATGCTTTGTGTAACAAAAAAAGGCACCGGTGTTTACTAAAAACTACATTTTGGTTATGTAGATTGGGATTTTAAAGAAGCTGGAAAATCCCAGCCCAAAGGGACTTACGTTTAAGAAGCCAGAAATCAGACAGCAACTTACATCTAGTGGTTGTGAAGGTATTTTCAGCTTGGTTAGATGTGCTTTGCTGCTGGGCTTCAGCTCGTTCACGCTGCTGCCGTGAGTCTGACTACTGTAGTGTTCGGAGGATAACTTTGGTTCCATGGATTCCTGTCCATCCATTGGCCTGACGTACGCAGTGGGTTTCTGTAACATTGAACTGGACTTGGACATTAGTGAAGGTGGAAAAGATTGATTAGAGTGTTGTCCGCTTGAAAATGAGGGTACACGGGAGGGAGAGTCCCAGTTGGCATCAGGATCCCGGGGGGATTTTGAACGTTGATGTTCTTTGCTGTGGTGATCATTTCCATGAGATCTCGAATGGCTGGAGCTCAACGAAGAAACAGCAGATGGTTTTCCAGGGCTGGAAGAACGGGCTTTGGAGTGTTCGGACCCATGCTGGCTTTTTTTGCGGCTGCTGCTGCTACTGTACGAGTCACGGTCATGCCTCTGGCCACCACTGCTAGTGTTATTGCCACTGCCACGCTGACTACTATGTCCGCTCTGTAAACCCGAGGACCGTTTCTGAGATTGCGAGGAAGTGCTGGGTGCGGGTCCTACAGGCGTCCATTTGCTGCTTTGATGTGAGCTAGCATTATGTCTCTGATCACCAAAGAAACTTTGGTTTGATTTTTCATCTGGTGTTGATGGTACGGTTGGTTTGGGAATTCCAACAAGCTTTTGTAGCGATCTGTCTCCTATAAGATCCTTCATTTCATCATAATTACCAAGCATGCTCTGGATACGACTAGACAATTTGTCTTCTTTGCTGGTCTGTGGAAAAAAAAAATTAAAAAATAATGCTTTAAAAATCACAACTTCGCTTTCAGTTAGTTGACTTGACAACTACGGCAGTTAATCTAAATTTCAGGGCTAAGAGCATGGCTAGCATCCATGTCTTCTTTGCCATTGTTT
Organism: Chionis minor; assembly: GCA_013398295.1. Classification (NCBI taxonomy): domain Eukaryota; kingdom Metazoa; phylum Chordata; class Aves; order Charadriiformes; family Chionidae; genus Chionis; species Chionis minor. The sequence goes on from VZSF01008232.1 coordinate 269,773, forward strand.
CCAAGTGCCAATTTTAGTTCTTAAAGCAGTGATTTAACCCTCTCAAGCATAAGGAAAAGATGTATTTCAGTAGCAGGAACAGCTGAAACACCGCTAATCAGTGTTTCAAATAATGCACTGGTGAGCTGGATGTAATTTTAAAAATTGTAGATGTTTACTGTCACCTTAAAGACTACATAGAATGTCTTAGTCCCAAAACATTTTAATTGACAGTAAAATAAAATCAGCCTAACCTCACCACTGTATGTAATTTTTAATTTGTATTTGTACAGGCACAATTCTTGTTGCCAACAAGATTATATATAAGGAAGGCTTCTTTCCTTTACAACCAGTTTGTTTTCAAACCAGGTATAGTGTGTCATTACCCGTGCCTCCCAACTGGCTTTCGTTAACTTCATACAAGTGGGATTTGGTTATCAAGCACAGTAAAGTGATAGGAGGACAGGAATAAAAAAAAAACAACAAACAACTCTCAACTTTCCTCCAGCAGGAGGACAGTTTTCGGTCACAATGTTTTACTTCTCGTAAACCAGCTGAAATTGTGATAAGGGAACGAGTTTGTTTTCAAAGTGTGTTTTGAAATACATAATTAAAACTCTAAAGTGTACTTTTTTAGCTACTCCTGAATTAGGTTATTTTTTCCAATTCTGTTCAGCAAAGCAGAGCTGGAAGAAAATGCAGGCACAGGCTTAAAGCTGTACAAGATCACAGAGTCAATTCCTTCAAAACAAACAAAAAAAAAAAAAAAAATCAGATAAAAACTACTGGCGTACTAGTTAAAGCCCGTAATTCTATCACATCAGGCCTTTCAGCATTTAAAATTAACCTCCTACTTAAACATTCTCTTTCTGAACTTACCCAGGTGTGGACTACACTGATTGAAGGTTAGAAAGTTTAGCGACAGCTAAAGCACCCCAAAAAACCCAATGTGGCATGACACAATGGACAGTTTAATTGTTTTGAGTCACTATAGCAAAAGCTGAAGAAAGCAAAAAAAATGTTACGGTTTTATCATCCCTTTTCTCACTCCCTACAAAGCAGCTCCTCCTTCGTAAGCATTATTATAAATCTGCCAGTAGAGCTGATTAGTAACTGCCCATCCTTATTTTCAAGCCCTGCTTAAATGGTCTGTTGACATAAGAGCTGTGGATCTAAAAGGAACGCAGATAAAAATAAATTTAAGATACGAATTTGCATATGACTTCTGCTGTAAAAACTGCATATGTAAGAACAGCATAAACTCACAACTTTGTATGGTTCAGCAAAGAGAGGAGAGTTGGGCGGAAAGGCTTCTTCACCCTGCTGAATTTCTTGATTTCGCCTTTCCCTTTCTTTCATACGCAGCACATTCCGGTCTTCACGGTTCATGTTGCTACGAACAAAAAAAATAACTTCCGATCACAGAGGGAACAAGGAGGGACCAGATGCACGCAGTTAGCCCTCCACCTGTTCTGCCCAAAGAATGAACTGGGTTAAGAACCCCCCGCCGACTGTAACCCCTCAAAACTGAAGATATTTGTCCAAGTCAAGACACCTCACTCTTCGAAGAGCTGTAGCCCACACTCTGCAGCTACCTTCTAACAGGGAAAGGTCAGGCACTAATAAAAAAAAAGAAAAAAAAAATCTGCAAAGTCCTCAGGCAAGTAACTATTTCAAACCACTTCACCTGCTTGAATCATTCAACCCACGCTGTACATCTCCCATTCATTTCCAAAATACTTTTTCTCCTCCACATCCCCCAAATGTTCTGCAATTCTACTCCCTTATCCCCCCACCCATTCAGTGCCTGACTTCTGCTGTAGATGGGAGTTTATTTTTGCTGCTGGCATACCTTTACTGGCACCCTTTCTCCAACATACTCTAACCTCCAGCTTTGATGCTGCTTCCAGGTCTCCCTTCCTCCAACTCCCAAAAGACATTTCAACTCAAAGCCATGACTTCAGTAAAGTCCTGGCAATACGGCACCTTTTGGTTTACACCATGCAGTGTTCTCTTAGCGCAAAAATGCGGGTTAAAAAAAAAGCTATGCAACACCAGCTATTCCATTCTAAACAAGACAACTTCAATCTATCACTCTGTTTTTAAAATATTAGCCTTTTCACCTTAACAACATTTTAGCCTCTTACTGTAATTTCTTCCTCATTTGGCTGCATTTTGTCTTCCACTCTGAATACAGTGAAATGTAAGAGGATGCCAAAACCAGAATAAACCCACAGTCAAAGCTTAAATCTCTGGCGCTTTTTAAGGCGACGAGCTTGTTGTATTTCCCTGCATTGTAAACAAGGTAAAAGCAGTAGCATAATCCAACCTCATGCTCGTATCGAGCCTACAAGTACCGTAACTTTTAAACGATATGTGAAAAAAAGACTTTTTTCTCCAGTTATCCTGTAATCAGCTGAACTCATGTGACTGCAGGTGAACGTCAAGGCTGTCTGCTGAGAGAGGGACCCGTCCACCGGAACGTGGCAAGCAAGGCACCACTGTCCTTTTGGCATTAATGGCAAACTTGGTTTAGAAGTTTGAGGCTTAAAAAACTTCTTCAGACTGCAGCCCAATTTCTTACACGTGGAGGATTTAAACAGAGACAAATATCAGATTTAATTATAGATACTGATTGGTTAAAGCCAACTGGAACAGTTTGAATCTGTGCCACTTTACTATTAAAGGCAAAATGTGAAGCAAGGAACAGGAATACCCTATCTCTGAGTTGTTCATTCACATCAACACGCTAAAGGTTGTGAACTATATACAGCTATACATTTAGAAGACAATAATCTTAACTAAGAATTTTACACCTACGTTCTACAAACAGAAGGTTAAATATTAACAAAGACCTTCGCTATTTTTTACAGAGACAGTATCATCTTTCAAAACTGTATCAACATTTACTATAACTGTCGGGACTGAGGAAAAAACCCAACATTTGTCCCACCACTGTCACGTGAAAGGAACATTACAGCAAAGATCCACTGGAGATCAGAGTTGGAGCAAAACCAGAGCAGATCTGGCTATACCTGCCAGGTGAATGGAAAATTACTCATCAGAAATATACCAGCTAATCACCGTTTTACCACTCCTCCCCAGTCTTTTGTAGTACAGTGAATGATAAACATCTTCAGAGGTAGTCATTTTGACTGTATAGGGATTGGGTTTAGGGGTTTTTTAATTATTTTAATTTTATTTTATTGGTCAACAGTTTGAATGTGATTCAAGTTACAGTTGTTTGTATCTAATCTTCTAAATCTCTACACAGAGAGACTTTTAAGTGCCTCCAATGTGCACGAAGCTATTAAAGTCACACTAGCATTAATGTGTAAAAAAATGAAGCTAGTGGGGCGTCCTTAACTCTGTACTTCAGACAACTTCCCAGTCAAATTCCTCCGTTCCACAGCCATGAAACGTAACAGAAGACAAATCTGCCTGAGTTCAGGAAGCACAAGCAGGAGAGGTACTTTGAAAAGCAGAAGACTAAGGCATGCTACTAAATCAATATTGCTAGCAATTGACTTCACACAGAGGAAATGGCAAAACTAAGTGTTCAGACCACTTGTAAACACAACGAACTTTTAAAATCCACTACCCAAAATTCTATTACTGTGATCAAAGTTACGTATTATTCGCTGGACTTTTTTCCTGCCCCAAGCAGACACCAGCCCCATCTCACACCAAAAGCTCCATACTCTCCCAGTTCCATTGCTGACTGGTGGGAAGGAGTTCCGCCCCAGTGCTGCGGAACTGCTTCTCCGTCTCCAACATCCACACCCGCTCCCCAGATTTAAACCTTTTCCCACAAGGCAAAAGAGCCGGGAGCAGCTTGGCGCAGCCGAGCTCCTGCCACCCGCTGCGGCAGGCTCTGGGCACGGGGACAGCACCTCTGCGCTTCCCTCCCTGCACACCCGGCCTGGAAGGGGAAGATGAAGAACGTGGGGACTTGTACCTGCTGCTATCAAGAGGATCCTGCTGCCATTTCCCTTTCCCTCATCCCGGGAAGCCTGAGCAAAAGCGTGAATGCCCAGGAAGAGCACAGCCAGGCTAAGGGGGACAAAACTAATGTCCTTGCAGCAAGGACCAAAGTCACCTTAATGTCCACATCCGGGCAAAGAAAAGTTCAAAAATTAAATGAAGTTAGAAAACAGGCCCAAAGCACAGCACAGCACTTCCAATTTTAGAAAGTCTAATTCCATATGGTTTGAGTTGTTATTTTTGCAGTTAGCCAGGCTGTACTCTGCACCGTCCATTCACTGCCAGATTTCACTACACAACTGACTCGGCTGAAATCTCGTGCCTCTTCTCCAGCTGAATACAAAGAGCTGAAAGAAAGCAGGAAATCCAGCAGGAAGTTCACAGAAACTTCTGCCGCAAAATTCACTTGTGCGTATTCTTTAACCACTGTTAACTGCCAATCTAGAGGCACCGAGCACATGAACTAGTAGAGCATCATTTGAATCATCCACACCAGAAAACACAATTTTCATTTCTTGTTCCAACATCTTACTAAATCCTGTTTGGTATTTCTGTTCATCCTTAATCCAAAAAGGGCATGGCTTTGGCTAGAGTTCACTCAAGCAATCATCATCTTGGACTTTATAACTTGCGTTATGAAATTGCAGCGTTGCTGCTGCCCTGCCCACTGGCTACAGCCTTCATAGCATAGTTTGGGTTGGAAGGGACCTTTAAAGGCCACCTAGTCCAACCCCCTGCCATGAGCAGGGACATCTTCAACTGGACCAGGCTGCTCAGAGCCCCGTCCAATCTCACCTGGAACGTTTCCAGGGATGGGGCATCTTCCACCTCTCTGGGCAACTTGGGCCAGGGGCTCACCACCCTCAGTGCAAAAAAATCTCTTCCCTTATATCTGACCTAATAGAAGATACCTGTATCTTCTCCTGCTTCCCATCTCCTGCTCCCTCAGCTCTGGAGGGAGACAGATCCCAGGTATGGGACTTCTGGACCACATTTTCGGTTTAAACAAACCAACACACCCACAATGACAGAGTTTTACTGGCAACGCTGCTGAAGGAAACAGGAGCTTGGCCAGCCCCTGGGTAGGGACTAGCAGCCTACTTCTTGCCCCTCTTGAACCACATCAGGCATCCAAGAGCCTTGGACAAGTTCACCAGCAGCATCGCTGCATCTTCCCAGACACCGTAAGGCAAAACCATCAAAGGCGAAGGTCCACCCGAGGAACCCCCCACACGCAGCCCACCACAAAGCGATCCAAAACCACCACTTCTCATCCACGCATTAGTGGATCTTCAAAGCATGCTTGCAACACCTTGACTTCCTTCAAGACCTCCTCATTTAACTCATCGGCTTTCTTCTATCTGAATTGGTTTCATAAGCAAGAGAAATCAAACAGTTAATTTACCCAGTGCTGGTTAATTGGCTGTGATGAAACACAAATTTTGTTTGACAACATTTGGCCATGAACGATAAACAGTCTTCAGAGAGAACACACAATATCTAGCGCTTCGTGCAGGGCACACCCAGCTGCGTGAAGCACAGACAACTCAAAGAAATTTTTCTTTTTCTTTTTTAAAAAAAAAGGAAGGAAAAAAAAAAGCTGGAAATCCTGCTTGTAATAAGGAACAATGTGTTTTCAGAAAGCATTAAAAAATACCAGAAAGTGCCTTAATGCTGCATCCACCTCCCTCCCAAAGATACCTGTTACGTCTTTCAAATATTCTTACTTGTAGCATGAATAGCAAGGAGCACCTAAGGAGCTGGCATGGCACGGTTCTCCCAGCTTCTGCAGCGAATATGGCACCACTAATTCTGTCACTAATACCATGGACACAATCCTAAAACATTAGTCTGTCAGCTTCTGCTGGCAGCTTTGCACAAATGCACTTGCGTAAGGGCTATTAAAAAAGGGAGAAATTAAAAAATAACTGCTTTGCAAGAACAGAACTAACAGAAACCCACCAACACACAAAACAGGAACATGCTCTGGTGTCACCAAGAACGATTTAATACGTATCACATGAAAGTGAATGCATAGTCTTAACTTCTAGCTTTCCACATCATGGCAAAGAAAAAAAAATGCAGAAAAAATAAAACATCTACTCAAATGACACAGCTTTGCACAAACAAGTACAAACAGTACGAATCTCCACGTAAAGTTTAAAGGATAACCCAACACTGCAAACGCAGAAGCACTACAATCACCAAAACTGTCTTTGTGGAGTTTTGTAACACTAAATAAGGAACAAAACTAAGAAGAAGAGTTTACAGAGAATTCAAATAACATTCTTATGTGTCAAGAAACAGGAAAAAACAACTTTTCAAAAGGACGAAGTATTCTTTTTCATTGCTGTCCCTCACGCCTTTTGACACAAAGGCTGCAGTTCTCCACCAGCTCTGGTTAATGCCGCGGGGGTATCCTGCGCCGAGGGAGGGGTATTTAGTTTGGGGTGGCTCCAGCTGCAGATGGTCTCTGCTCCACCAAAGAAAAGGCGGCGATAGCAGCAGTATGCCGAAATTATAGCTCAGCGTCCATCAACTCGCTGCGAGGCGCGCTCGCTCATAACACTGCACAGATGAACGTAAGAAAGCTCAAGCTATAACCTCATTTAGATATTTTGATGGGAATGAACTCTTACGTGGTTCCATTTCTAGAAGAGAGCTCGCTCTCTTTCCAGGGTTTCACAAGAAGGGCTGAGCTATTGGTAATAGAACAAATACAAACCAGTGATTCACCATTAATATAAATAGAAATGTTTCTTGTTTCTAGAATACAGACATAAATATTTCTATCCCACCTTTCATGCCAGGGATCCCTTCTGCACATTCAACAGGGAGATCATAAAGCACTGTAGGAGCTGGATGTGAACACCTTTGTAGGTATGGCGAGGGTGGGAAAGATTTAAAAAAATAAATAAAAAAAGTCAGTTGGCCTAGGTCAGGTTAATGTTTAACAAGAACTACCAGGGAGGGCAGAGCTCGCAGTTTGCTGTAGGCACTTCTCCTTCCTACTCAGCTCCGAAACACCACAGAAATCCCCAGGAAAGCACTATACGCCTGGACTTGCCGCGGCTTCTCAGACAAACGAACACAAATCCCTCATCACCGTTAGTCGAGAAAAACTTCACAGTACTTTTTGTAAGAGCACGTTGTTAATTCCAGTGTCTCAGTCAAGTGACGATACAAGTAATTACATCCTGCTCTTTAATTTTACCTGCCAGGTTCCCACTTCGTTCCCCAAAGCTGTGTCAGATTAGCCAAGTACCAGCCAGGCACCATCTTCTACTTGAGAAGCCACCACATAGCAATGATGGATTTAAGAATTACAGTGATGATTTGTAACTCAACACTAACTACTGAAGAACAACTTGGGGATCCTTTAGAACTAAAGAGGCTCTGCAAGCGTAACGTCTCATTAAGCAAGTTCAGATGAGAAACAGGTCTATTATTCATCATACATGAGATTCAGCACATAGAAGCAAGGACTGCATGTTGACTAAGGTAAAAGTTAACACCCAGCAACTGGATTTTACAAGTCAAATTAGGGAGGAAACTTCTCACTTCGGCTGCAATACAGCTCATTTAAAACCAAGTTTTAAGTCCATTTCTAAAACATACTACTAAAATAGCTTAAAATTATTTACATCCGGGAAGAATTTGCAAGACTGGTTTGATATAATTTACTCACGGGATCTTAAGAGATCCAAAACTACCTGTCCTTTAAACTGTCACAGTATTTTTGCGCAAAAGTATTACAGGGTAGTGAAAACATCTGGTTTCCCCCTTGCACTGACTAACCTCACACAGAAACAGAGTTCCCAGCTCTCTTCCTTGGCAGAGAGCAGAGCTGCTCTCTTCAGTCCCTCCTTTTTGTCCTGTCTCTTCGGAAACAGTAGAGAAACAGGGAAGTCTGGGAAGTGGCAGCACATCCCTGCTCTCTCGGCGGATGCAGAGGAAGGGTCGCTCCTCCTCGGCCGTCCCTCTACCTGCCACAAAGCAAAGCCACAGGCGGATGGCACAGATCCCAGAGGAGCGACCCAACAGTGGCGCTACTGACTCCCAAAGGAAGAGAATATCTCTAATATTGAACACCGCAATACAACACAGCCATAATCTACTAAAATTGTCACCTTCTGCACCTACCACAACGCCAAGTCAGGTAAGACAGAGGAGCCTCACTGTACTCGTCAGCAGTAACGGCGCCCGAGCCAGGAGAAGTGAAGCTCATTTCTGCCATTAAGCAAAGCAGAATTTCAATGTTGTCTTCCCAAGTTCTTGCATTTCTATTTGCGTCACTTTGCAATACCAAAACTACATTGAGGGATAGGAGGTGCTCTTAACCAAGGCAATGAAACTACACTGAGGGATAGGAGGTGTTCTTAACCAAGGCAATGATACTCTTTTTAACAACATCCGAAGCTCGAAGCCTGACGCCCTGCAGTTGAGAAGCCAACGAAGCCAAAAGCACTAGAGCGCAGACTGAACTCCGCAGGGCTCTGCCAGCCACCAGGAATGCAGTTTTGTTTCTCACGCAAATCTCAACCCAGCAAACTTCAGACCAATTCAGCCTCACGCTCCACCGACGACATCCTCCTCATCCTTTCAATTCTCCATCCCTGGTAGATTCTGATTTGCAAAGTGCAAAGATGGAGCATCACGAACACAAAATTTTTTACAGGCAACCTTTTCATGTCCACACAGGCTAACCAAAGCATATTCTAATACTGTTTCCCAACAATATTCTGCAGTTTAATTGGGTAGAAACTTAATAACCTAATTCCTGTGTCTACATGTTCTTCTGTTTAAACTTTGAAGCCAAGACAATTGGTGTTTAAATTTTATTAAGCAATAGTTATTCAGCCATCCAACATTAATCTGGCTGTTATAGTTCTGACTTCCTCACATTAATTTACTTTCATAAAAGACATCATTACATTTGAGTGTTATGAACTCTACGGCATTAGGATTAAGAAAGGATTCACTTCACAGAAATTCTCTGATAATTACGCTCTGTATAAGATTTGAAACAGTAGACAATGTTTTAATGAGCTGCCATCTAAACTAAGAGAGTGAAAAGGCAAAAGGGAAAAGATCACATTCATTTCAAGGTTCACATCCTTCTCCCATCTTAACAGAACTACAGAAGCAGCAAGGAGAGAACAACCTTATCACATTCATTACTCAGGTTTAACTGCCATTTCCTCCAGCCTTATTGAAAGATCATCTGTCTGCACTGTCTCATGAGACATTTATCTTGGTCCTCCTATTGTAACCAGGGTTCATGCATTCTGCCGCATAACACACTAAAAGGAACACTGGGGTTTGAGATAATAAATTCAGCCACTGTATAAAACCTCCTAGGTCTCTTGTAGCTGCTCACAGGAGTAAGGTCTCTTCCACATGACAACGCTGTATAAATACCGACAGCGTCTCTGCCTCTTCCCCTTGCTCCTTCACGCACAGCTTACTTTCTACATGCAACTTTTACTTGATGCATCTTCACAACACCAGTATCAGTAAGAAAATATTTCGGGGCTGTTAATACATCCTGTGCCCAGCTCTGCTCGGTATTTAAAGCAAAAGGCAATTTTTAAAATTTGAGAGTACCGCTTGGGTGTGCCTCCAAGCGCCTGGTCCAGGGCGGCCGCCCGAAGCAGCTCCCACCCCACGTCGTGCTCCTGCCCCGCACCACTCTCCTGGGCGCGCGGACACAGCCAGCCCCGGGAGCTGGTCACGCTCCATTAGGGAAACCTGTGCAGGTTCAATATAGGTACTTTGGGAGTAGGGTTATTTTTAAACACAGATAAGTTTGAACACTCCATGGCCCCCAAAACAGTCATATTGGCATTGGAGAGCAGGAATAAGCAACCTGTTTAAAAGAAAATATCAACAAAAAAACCCAAACAAAGAAATTCCGCCCCAAATCCACAAAAGCCTCATTAAATTCCTGCCTATGTTTTTTGCATCACAGTGCCATAGGTGGACTCTCTCTGCAACAGCTGACAAGGTTACGGCTGATGAAAGAAGAGCAGAAGGATGCTGGCGAGTGGGTCGGCAGACCAGCCAGTGCTAAGGAACGTCACCATTTTGTGATTTCACTCTCTTCAGAAACACGGGAAAACACTCGAGATATGCTACAGAAAGACTGAGTAGCACAACATGGTGAATTATGTTTCCAGACTGTTACCGGAACAACCAAAGGGGGTGGAGGGGAGGCATCGAAAAGCCAGCTGAGTTCATGCACGTTGGCATCTTTTCAGAAGTGACAGCTTGTACCAGAAAAGAGAGAATAATAATCTTAACTCCAACTCCCAGTTTTTAACCGTAACTTGTACGCAAAATGTTTACCAAATTCATCACCATTTCTTACCTGTCTGAAAAATGCTACTACCATGTGAACGACATGACAGCTCTGAGACCTGGGACACTTTCTGGTAACTTAAAACTTTCTTTTTAAATCAAAGTACACTAAGATGATGAGAGCACATATTAATCAAACTTTGGAAAAACCCACTAGAGGAGTATTTAAGATTTGCAGACAAAGTAAAAAAAAAAAAAAAAAATCGCAGTGAGAGAAAAGGACCAGAACTATCTACAGAGGGAAGCTGAAACTCAGCAGGAAAGCCACAGCTTTGATGTGCAGTGCTTCCAAACAAACACAGGTTAAAAAAGTTGGAAAGTTTTAATCTTTTATCCTGCCTATTGAATGCCACCTGTATTTTATAATCCCTGTAAACAGACTGAGAAAAACATTAAAATCTCAGCAGCCACTGAGTATTAAGACATTTAGTAGAGTATCAATTACGTCAGGAAAACAGTTGATAAACATTAACTTAGCTATACAAACTCTTTTAATACAATGACATTACCTTTTTCCCCCCCTAATGACATTATGTTGGTTTGTTTGGGGTTTTTTCCCCAAAATTCTTATAGCTCTTTCTCACTTTTTTGGCTGTGGCCTTAAAAGAAAAGTCATGCGGTTCAAAGGTCTATCAAATTTAAGCACCAAAAGGACAGTGCGCCACCTCAGCCACTTCCCACAGAACATGCCCCAGGCTGGTCCCTGTTCACAGGGACCCCGTGTCCCAGGCTGGGAAACCAGGAATCCAACGGCACCTTCATGGCCGTCCCCGCACAGCGCCAGCACCTCTTGGGGGCAACCTGCTCTCAGCCAGGACTGCCCAGGTACACCAGGGATGTGACAGTTACGAACAGTAATGAAGTACAATAATGTATCTTCTGCAGAAGATCATAGAATCACAGAATGGTTTGGGTTGGAAGGGACCTCAAAGACCACCCAGTGCCACCCCCTGCCCTGGGCAGGGACACCTCCCACCACACCAGGCTGCTCCAAGCCCCGTCCAACCTGGCCTTGAACCTCCAGGGATGGGGCAGACACAGCTGCCCTGGGCAACCCCGGCCAGGGGCTCCTCACCCGCACAGGAAACAATTTCTGCCCAATATCTCATCGGAATCTCCCCTTTTTCAGTGTAAAGCCATTCCCCCTCATCCTATGGCTCCACTCCCTGATCCCGAGTCCCTCCCCAGCTTTCCTGGAGCCCCTTTCAGACACTGCCGGGGGCTGGAAGGTCTCCCCGGAGCCTTCTCTTCTCGCGGCTGAACCCCCCCAGCTCTCCCAGCCTGTCCTCCCAGCAGAGGGGCTCCAGCCCTCCCAGCATCTCTGGGGCCTCCTCTGGCCCCGCTCCAGCAGCTCCGTGTCCTCCTGCTGTTGGTGGCCCCGGAGCTGGACCCAGGATTCCAGGGGGGGTCTCCCCCGAGCGGAGCAGAGGGGCAGAATCCCCCCCCGGCCCTGCTGCCCCCGCTGTGGGGATGCAGCCCAGGGGCCGGGGGGGTTCTGGGCTGCCAGCGCACGCTGCCGGCTCCTGGGGAGCTTCTGCCCCCCCAACACCCCCAAGTCCCTCTCCTGGGGGCTGCTCCAGCCATTCTCCGCCCAGCCGGGATTTGTGCTTATATCTAAAGATATCTAAACAGTTTTTGGTCTAACCAGACCAAAAACTGAACTTCTGCATTTGATAAACTAGTAGTTGTGCAAGCTGGTTTTGAACCGCTGCTTCTAACGTAATTTAACTGTAAGCTGAAAGACTTGACACAGATGAAACTACAAAACACAGAAGCATCACAACATACATAACTTAAAGTCAGTGACACTCCATGAATCTTGGCACTAGAGAAAGAAGTTAAGCTTCTTCTTGTATGAAGCAAAAGAAAAACACAGGCAGCCTTGCAAGCTGAATTTCAAAACACTTAATGCAGCAGGCCAGTTCAGTTCCTACAGAGACTTTCAGCCCATCAATTTGTTACAAAACTTAAACCTGATAACGCCTCCGTTAACAGATAAAACTGCTTTCAAGTGCTACAGGAATTACATGGCAAGAAATGCTTCCCACTGCTAAAGCTTCCAGGGATATGGCAAACAAATAGCTCCAATTAAACAGTTCTGTTGCCTTTCTTAGGCACCTGGCACAGACAACTCCTCATTCTTGGCTGAATTCAATGAATTCTCTTAAGAACAGGATTAATTTTTTTAAGGTATGATTCACTACTTACACATAATAGTTTTTAAAAAATATTAAGTTGTATAAGGGATTAAAATAAACTGTATAAATACAAAGTACACTCCTGCTAGCAAGAAATCACCCCATTATACCAGCCAATGGGATCCAAATTTTGTACTCATCTTCTCTTGAATAGAAACCAAGCTTAAACCACACCCATTTCTGATCATCTTTAGTTTTCCAGTCTGTCAGTAAATCACAACCGAATGTATTTTAACATTCCTCTGAACAAATCCACGCTGGCACGCGCCGGGTACAGCAAGTCCCTGCACTCACCGGTGCTCCCCGCACTGCTTCGCTGCGGGACAGAGCACACGGGAACTGGATTTATCCAAAAAACCCAGCAAGCAAACAAAAAAAAAAATCAACACAAGCTATTCAGGCCAATTAGGTACATGAAGAGGACACCGCGAAAACATCTTTAAATGTCAAGTCAGCACAGAGCTTGCTTCATGTGGCCATAAAATAATGCAACCTTCTTCTTAAAAAAGAGGAAATTGGAGAAAAATGAAGAAAGAAAGTCCTTTCTTAGGACGTTACTAGTGATTAACAACTTTAGGCTGAAGACTACTTGTTAAAACTCTCTCCTAGTAGAACATATTTCTGGTAATTATTAGCTAAAAATATATCACAGTACAAACTTCTTGTTTTGTTTCCTCATTCAACGTTATCGGTGCAGATATTTCAGAGAAGTCGTCATTGCTCCAAGGAAAAACCTTTTCTCCCTTGGTCTTTTAAAGACGATCTACACCATAGCTTTCACCGTGTCAGACCAACTTTTTAACATGATGCTAATTTATCCTATCAGCACCACATGGACAAAATTAAACATAGTGGTTCCAAAACTTCCCCGGTCAATTTAGAGCAAGACCCCACGTGGGGACAGTGACACACAGACCACGTGCCAACTGGAAGGGTTAACGGTAAATCGCAACCAAAGAAACAGTCACACACCCCCCACGCCCCCCCAGTATACAAAAACCTACTCAAAACACACCAACAAAATGCTCAGAAAGTTCTTTTCCAGACAGGACCACCCAGCACATCAAAAATAGAAAGACACGAAATAGGAAAAACATCAGTCCATTTTATCTCATCTTGGCCAATCTTTATGCTTCAAGGCCCTTGAAGTTACAAGAATAAAATAATATTAAGACACATTTCTAAAAGCAAGCATTTTTTGGTCCCAGCAGCTTCCATTAGGTTACTATTCTTATTTATGCCAAAACACAGTATGACTCGCTAAATTAAATTTACATCATTTTCCTCCACTAAGTCCTTTAACCCATTTCTCCATATTCATTTTTTCTGAAATTTTCATCTTAATGGCTCAATTCTTCAGATTTGGGCTTTGACCAAGCAATTTTTTAATTATCTTTAAATAAGGAAATGCTTATGCTAACAGTAATAGAACACTGGAAAATGAGATTGGCACATTTCTGATTTTTTTTTCCAGAAACTCTGGTTATTCCTCTGCCCACAAAACACACAACATTACATGAAAACTAAATTCTCATTTTGATGTGGCTTTTTTTGGTTTGATTTAGCCCTCCCCTATAGGAAAAATACTCCCTCAGTTGCTCTGCAGCCAAACTATACAAAGAGAATTGTGGACTCTTATCTCCTCATCCTACTCGCTTTAATGATTTGTGCACATCAAAGCCTGATTAAAACCATTTAAGCACTTCCATCACTGAAATCTCTTTAACGTCTTTTGGAAATTAAATTAAATGCAGAAACAAAAAAAACCCAAACCTGTGACTGTACGAAGGTGTACAATTATGATCAGCTATTGAGCTTTTATAGTAACGTTAGCATAGGCAGGGGCAAACACGAAGTCCTCGTTTAGTATTTTGAAGCATAATTTATATATAAATATTGCAGACAACCAATATAAATATTAAATACTCATTTAAAAACAGACACTTGCAACAGGATCACAGTAACACCAAGGAAGATGCATTCTACATTTCTGACTGTTCTACCCAGCCCTAAAGCCCAAAGGGGGAAAAAAGCAGGGAAGGTAACGGTCAGCTGGGGTAAATAAAGCTATCGCAACCGCTTCCCAGATTTTGTGATGCTGGAGGACCCGTTACACTAACATTGCCTTATATGGCTGCAGGGTGGCTGTACATTTATCTACGAGTACGTGTCTATCTGTGGGTAGGTGCCCACTACCTCGGTATCTACACACCACACACAGCCAGAAGATCTGGCTCTCTTCTCCTCAGCTTTATTTGGTCTCTGTATTTGAACCACACTTTCATTTCTCACATTGCTGCCCGATCACAGATCACGATTCAACTCTCAATATAAAGATTCATAGGAACCTGCTACACCTCAGTGAAACAGTAGGAAAGAGTCTGTTCAATGGTGTGAAATTCCAGCAGGAACCAAAGCTGTTGAGGAAAGTATCTAATAAGGAGCAATTTACCTTGGGGAAATCTTAGAACCTGAGCTAAGGACAAGTTTAAAAAAAAATCTTCCCATCTGACAAGTACTTCTGAACTGCTCACTGGTTAGAAACACTATTTTCCCAATGTTTGGTTCTAAAATTTAAACATACTGTTATTTTCCCCTTAAAATTGGAAAAGCTAAGTAAAAAAAAATTATGTATGATCCAACTATAGTGAGATACCAAGTCCTCACCTCCCTTTCCAGGAGCCCACAAAACCTGGGTGCCTTCTCACTTTAACACCACACACAGTAAAAGTTAAGAGTTTTTAAAGCACCGAGTTTAGGGCTGCGCTCTGGTTTGACACATTCTCCAACACCCTTCCCAGCCCCAGCAGAGCCACCCTCGAGAGCTCCAGGAGGGGCACACGCGTTTCCAGGGCTCCCTTCTGCCCCTCTGTGAATATGAGCCACTAAATTTAAAAGCCAAGGAAAGTTCTGAGTCCAGTCCGAAAGACAAGCATCTTAAAGCTCCTCTTGGAAACTGCAGATAAAGGGGGAAACATCAATCCTTTGCAGGAAAACAAAGCCAGTGCTAACACTGAAGAGAACCACACCATTATTCTGGCCTGTTGTCTGCTATGTCTGGTCTTTATGCCCCCAGCGTAGTACTGGGAATGAACAGCAAGAAACTGCTGAGCCTGAAGAGGAGCACACCTATCCTTGGGGAGAGATTTAGAATGACAAAACAGCCTGTCCTGAAAAACACAATCGTGACAGGGCTACAATGTTAGTAAAAGGACACTCTGTATTTGTTTAATTATAAAACACTTAAAGTAAACTACCAATAAATGTCATGACATGAACAAAACCAAAGATGAAGTGTGATGAATAGAGATCAATACACGGGCGCTCAGAGCTGCCTGGTGAGGCGGTGCTGGGACTGGGTACCAGGGCGCAATAGAAAGAAGTGCAGGAAAACCTTCCTTAACGAGCTGTTAACAGAAGAAAATTAGTTCAAGACTTCAGGGCAAGAACTTCTCTTATTCAATGTTTGCACAGTACTGAGCACAAGGAGGTTTTTTTTCTTTTTTTTTTCTGTTGGTACCTGGCTCTACTGCCAGCTAATAAACTGCATTTTACATTCATCAGCAACAATTAATGAATCAAGTAAGAACAAGAGACATAACAACTTGAAGAACTACAAGCTAACGCGCTCGGGGAGAAAACATAGTTCATTACATTAGGGGACAAAAGTGGTTTGAAACACAAAGCTGGAGGAAGAAACTTGGAAAGGCATAAGAATTTGAGAACCTGGGGAGATGGCAGACACCAAATTAGACACGAGTGTGTGAGGCAAACAGTATCACAGCTACGGGGAACATGGAATTTCGGATGGCACATACGAAGCTGGCACAGAACCAGACAAGGAAGCAAGCCGTGTGACGCCGCAGCTCCAGTGCCTGCCACCTCTGCATCATCAGATCTTCATTTCAGAGCACTGATACAGTCATTTGGAACAGGAAGTCTTAATTCAACAGCAATAGGTACATCTAGTTCAAGCACCTGAAAAGAATAAATCTGGACTCCCGTAAGAGAAAAATACAGAGTAAGACAACAGCACTACTACAAAAATTGAGGCTGACTAAACTTAGGAGAAAAGCTTTATGAGAGGAAGGAGCTCGAGCCCGTGCAGTTGTATTTCCTGAGCAGTGACAGAACCCCTGTCATTTCACAAGCTGGAGAGCATCCTGTTAGTCATTAGTAACTGCAGAGAAGGAACAATCCTGCAAGAGAAGAATACTTGCCAGATAAGTTCTTTCATCTTCAGTTTTGCAATTCTATGAACCTGATTTCTTATTTTAACACAGCTAGCAATATATTTTACATACGTTTAACCCTCCTCTATCTAAATGTAATCTGTTAAAAGTTTCCTGACTCATTTTCAGACAGTCCCTCTTCATCCTACGGCCTCCCCATCTCCCCACAATTTGGGGCGTTCTTTTCTCACTGCTTAGCAAAGACAACACCAACATCGCTTCTTTCTTGATACAAACTCCACGGCAGACGTTAAAATCGAGTGACGAGACAAGTGGATGCAAGTTTAGCTATTTCTTAGCCTCTGTTGAAGGTAATTGTGAGACTAGAGTAACATGAGAGAAAGGAAACATGCCTGTAGAACAAACCACATGTGAGTAACTATCTGAAATTACGTGGCCAAGAACAATTACTGCAGCAGAAAAGAAACCTTAAAGTCACTGAAATCTCAGGACTATTCTTATATCCTCAGACAGGCAGACCCCACATGGAACACTGTGTGACTAACTTTCCTCCCAGCTCTACAAACACATTACTCCTGGTAGAGGCGGCCTCTTGAAAGATGCTCACACTCTTCCCACATGCCCAACACGGGCAAAACCTGCCTGTCAGAGAGGTGCTGATTTCATGTCTCAACTCTGGAGATCCCGCCTCACGCACGGGTATCACCGGTTAATGTATTTCTACCCTCAACACTGTAGATTTTGTTTGTTGATCTGGAGCAAAGAGTAAGAGTAGTCATGATTAAAAAACCTCACAAAACAAGAGGATGAGCAGGAAGGAAAGAAAAGGAGGCATCAGAAGCGGTTACAGCAACGCTCATAAGCACTGAAAATACAGGGAGGCGACAAGCAGACAGCAGTTTCACCATCCCTCAGCCACAGAGGCCCCTGTCTGCTTCTGCCCTCTCAGTTATAACACACAAGTCATAAATGTCTTTAGTCACATCCGACATCCAGGAGCAACCTCGGTGGAAAACAAAGTGCAGCAGAACACCCTTGCCAGCAGCTGTGAGCTAGAAAAGGAAGAAGGAACTAGTGCGTACGTGCCAACTTATTATCTATCAACTGTAAAGTCGGGACAGATTTCTGCTGCAACTATTTATCTACAAAACCTGAACAACACAAAGTGTATGGCATTTGCAGATAAAAATATGTGGCTTCTTCTCATTAAATAGTTGGGTCATAACCACACAAATGCATTTGTACATCCCAGCTTACTAAAAAGACAACCTAGAAGTAATATTTCACTGAAGTTTTATAGTGCTTTATCAAGTTCAGATCATTATAACTGGGAAGAATGCAAAACACACAAATATGAACTACTTTTTTTGGAAGGGGAGTGGGGGGTTGCTGTGTGCCTTCTTCCACAAAAACCTACCCCACGTGCTCAGTCTTGCTCTGTCACTGTTTGAGACCCAAGAAAAAAGTCATAAAATGAGAAGCGCAGAGAAGTTTGAAGGAAATATTAGGGACCTGAAACCATTTTTGACACTAGAGTTGAAATTTACTGTTTTCTTTCATGACTGTTAACTGTCTAACAGGGGAGAGCTTGCACAAAGCTGCAAATACATTGTACAGCAGTTAGGAAATCAGAAAAATTAACATTGATACATTAATACAGCCAAGATATTAATAATGCCAAAGGGGAAACTTTTCTTTGTTGCTGTGGACCAACAAGAACTGCGTGATTACCACTACGAGCCATTGTATAACTCCAGTATAATACAGTATACGGTATTTAAGTGACTAAGACTGTATATATCACACCTTGCTGAGGCAGACGACACAACAGTAGCACTGTGAGTTTAGTAACGTTTCTCTCATTAGAGGAGATAACAAAAGTACAAATCAAGTCCACATCCACCCCTCCAAAGCACTTGACCAGACCCTATTTCGCAATAACGCCCCCGGGGCCGCAAAGCACTGTGTTCCACTGACTTCAGAGCAGTATCCACAAGTTTTAGAGAAATGTAAGGAATTAGAAATACACCCATGAGGAGAAGTTTGGTAACTAGAAGGGAGCTGACAAGAAGGTGACAAATAGAAGCACAGACTGAGCAGCACAAGTTAATTTCAAAGACTACTGATGCTGAGTAAGTGCCTGTTCAGCTCTCACAGCGGCAAGTGGGAGGTCTGACTGACATCAGTGGAAACATGTGAACGTTTAAAACCGTCAGAGTCTTCATAAGCAAATGATCAAATGAGGCCGTAATAAGCCGAGGAGATGGGCTTGTGAAATAGAGGGGCCCACACCTGCTAAGCAGAGCTCGCTTTTCACTAGAACATCACCGTTTCAGGCCATATTTGAGGTACAGGTATAAGCGCCCTCAGTTTTCCCCTACAGTGAAGTTAACTGCTTTCTCATGTCAAGAAGTCAACAAAAGACACAGCAAGCGGAAGCACGGCTATCCGCTTTACACCTCTCAACACTTTCTTGCTTTGTTTATTGGGGGGGGAGGGGGGGGGGAAGGAAAAAGAAAAGAAAAAAAAGCCCTTGTCAGCGCAGGCTCCAGAAACGTTAAGCGATGGCTCTTCTGACTACAGAGGACAACACAATCCCCTGCAGGGCTGAAGCTTTACGTAAGGACTCGCCAGTCGCTCGCAGGAGGATGTGACAGCGTGTCGGTCACCCCCAGAGCCTCCCTCCTCCCCGGCCCGGCAGCACCGACCGCAGCGGCCCCCACGGCCCCGCAGCCCCCCGCCCGCCCGCCGCGGCCCCGGGGCGGCTCAGGGCCGAAAACGCAGAGAGCAAAGGGGAAAGAACAAAGCCCTGACGTCAATTACTGGAGCAGGATTAAACCCAACAGCCCGGAGAGGGGACCGCATCGCCCCCCAGCACCCGCCACCACCCCAAATGCCTATTTTAAGGGGGGCCGCGCGGGTTTTGCTCTCTAGTACGGGAGGGGCAGCGGTGCCCTGTACCGGTTCCCCCCGCCGCAGAACCCCTCCGGCCGCGTCACTCGCCGGGGCGGTGAGCGGGGAAACGCGGCGGTCCCGCGGTTTGAGGCGGGAGACGCGCCACGGAGCGGGAGATCCCGGCCGCCGGCAACGGCAGCGCGGCGGGGCGAGGGGGGAGGAGCGGGGGGGGCCGGGCCCCGCGCAGGTAANGGGGGGGGGGGGGGGGGGCCGGGCCCCGCGCAGGTAACGCCGGCGCGAAGGGCCGGGCCGGGGGAGCTCCTCAGAAGTGAGCCGGGGAGCGGAGCGGAGCGGGGCCCGACGGCGGCCGCTACCGGGATCCCGCCCGCGGACCGAGCGGGGGTGCCGGTGTCGGCGGGACGGCCTGCCCCCTCGGCGGCTTTCCCCCCCCCGCGGCCGGCCCCTCCCCCCCCCCCGCCGCGGCTCCCCCCCCTTCG
>VZSF01008232.1:289917-319247 GCA_013398295.1 Chionis minor
CCGGGAAGGGGGGGGGGAGGAGGAGAAGGGGGCGTGGCGCGGCCCGCGTCACGTGGCAGCGCGCGGGGCGGGCTGGCGGGGTCACGTGCTGCGGCCTATTTAAATTCAAATATCGCAGCCAGGAGCGCGGTGGTCGGCCGCGATTAGTGCGGGGCGATCGTGCCCGGCCCAGAATTTCATTTTTCCTCCAGAATTCCTATTTCAGAGTTTTCTCCAGCGTTACTCGGGCCCCCGCGACTCGCCGCCTCGGCCGGGATCCCCACCTCACGGCGCCCGGTTTTGAGGGAACCAGGTGGCTCAGGCCACCGACAGCCCCGTGACACCGGCTGCGTTACCTGAACTTCCAAAAGTGGCTTTAAAAATAAGCTCCAAAAGAGACTATTTCTGAAAAACCTACAAGTGTGTTATATACACATTTTGAATTTAACCAAAACCTCCTTCTTCCACATAAACTGATTTCGAAATGCACTGGAACGTAGTTCTACTTTGGGTTCATGTTTTAAAAAGTAATAATGATTTCTTTAGAATACACCAGTAAAGTGCAGCAGAATAGTGCAAACCCCCACCCTTTTTTAATAAGTGTAAAAAAAACCCCTCCGGAATCTAAATCTTCCTTTAAAAGCAGCGTCTCTGACACTACGGTGTCAGATCCGCCATACAAAAGTGCTGTAAAAAGACCAAATAACAGCTACAAGTTTATAGCCTATCTCAGCCAGCTCAGAACTATTTTAACCGGCAGTTAAAGCTGAAGTTGGAGACACTGAAACACAACCAAAACACAATCGAGCAGGGCTGGGACCCCAACCCACCCAAAAACCAAACACACCTACAACCTCCCTCCGTCCTACAGGCGGGGAAAGCACGGACAGGTTCTTTGAGACAGGGACACCGCTCTGTAAATAACAGAAAGGAACAGGAAATAATAAAAATACCCTGTTCATATTGGGTTTCAACGCAGTTTCTAAAATTATGTTCTGCCAGTGACATTTTATAACGCCCAATCTCAGAAGCCAAACGTGTTCTGGTATTACAGTGTGTATTACACCCCCCTGCCCCCCTTACACATCTCAATTAACAAAATCAGGCTGGGAAGACCTGTCGCTGACACCACTGGTGTCTCAGTGCCTGGTTAAAAGCAGAGCTTGGATAAATACAATTTCATAAAGCAAGTTAAAACCTGTGGGGTTCAGGTATGTTAAATCATTTCTTTATAAATCAAATCCATTTGATAGCAAGTCCAATTTATTAAGGACCTCTCCTTGAAAAAAAATAAACCAATCCATCAATCCACAAGAGACTGTATAACGCAACTTCACTGAGGGCACCCAGAAACCTGTTCCTGACTGACAGATGTTTGATTTAATAAAGGCCTGGACTAGCAGATCAGGTTGTCTCTGCCTCCTCCTGCTCTCCCATCCCTTCCCAGTGTTTCTGCTTGAAACACGATGCCTTTCCTGAGGCTGTTTTTCTACCAGACTGCATCAATTGCTTCCCTGCAATTAGCGACAGCAGCTTTACTTGTAATTGGAAGGATTAAAATTGAGGCTGTTCAGAGCTACCCAGGTCTCATGTAACTGCTTAATAAAGATAATAATTTCTAGTTAGTGGGTTTTTTTTAAAAAAAAATTAATGCTGTTTTGTACCTAACCCAGAGCTTTGGAAGACAGTAATTAAAGAGATACCTTTGCTGTTGAAAAGTTTGATTCCAAGCATTCAGTAAGAAATCAGGATGTGATCCAGTGAAAGATGAACTGGCAAGGCTCTTGACAGGCTGGAGGGTTTTACTCTGTAAAACAAGAATACGTAGCGACAAATTAAACAGAAATTAAACAGCAATTAAAAAAAATATATTGTCTTTGAAACCAAACTTTTTTTTTTTTTTGTTTAAATCTGAGTACAGAGGGACTTATGGTTGATCCGGGACTCGATGAGCAGTTGGCAGGTTCAGCTACCCGGTGAACGCAGTAAGCCATCATCTCTTTGGATCTCCACTCATGAACCAGCAGCGGACCACAAGTGAAATTAAGGTCTCCTTAGCATCTCCTGTAATCACGTCACCTTGCCCGAGCTCCTGCTGACAGAACCCACCACACACAAGCGTTTCCTTCTGTCTTTGTGAGGGGACCCAATTTGTCCAGCTGTAGACAGCGAATGAGCACAGGAGGCTGAAGAGACCAAGCCCCTGAAGCTGACTACCCTTAGTACTTAGCTGTCTAACAGCCTTAAACTTCTCTTTTCTTGCCAGAGACAACTTAATGGGGAGAAATAATACATTTATGTGAAGCAGTGCGCTTCAGATGAAACTATCTACGCACAAACACCAGCAGCATTAAAGAAACAAATGTCCAAGCAAGTCTTAACAGGATGGCAGAGGTAGCTGAGCCTCCATATTCCAAAGGGCTTCCACGCACACTCTTTACTACTATGATATCATTTACATCTGGATTTGCAGTAAGCAAGGACTTAGCAACTACTGTTTAATAATTTATTAGCTTTTCCCATTAAATGGTACATTCACTCAAGAAGACTTCAACAATTTTCTGGTAATTTTATTTACAGTCTGCAGAGTGTTCTGTAAAACACGATAATGATTACAGACTAAAACACACAACATACATATTTTCAAACATTTAAATAAGCACAGTTTATTCAAAAGTAATTCTACACACTACTTTTTCCATAAAAATATAAAAAATAGTTTAGTTACTATATTTTACCTAAACCAAGATATTTAAGAATTCTTCCATGTGTGATGCCCCCTCCCCAAAAAAGGGCACTCCAACACTAAGAAATTTAGGAGACTGCATCACAAATTAAAATACTAATGCTACCTGCTTCAATCCACCAAAAGAACAAATAACTTTCAGTTTGCAACCAGCAATACTTGTTCTGCAGTATGTTTGGGTTTTGCTTTTGTTGGTTTTTTTTTTTTGCACTAGCTTGCTTCTCCCATGCCAGATTTTCACAGACACGTACACAGTATTACATAAAAATAATGGACTGATTATACTGCAGACTATAATGCCAGTCACCATATGCCCAACAAAACAGATTGGTAATCTTGCATCACACGACAATTTTTTGCAAAAATATCAAAAGGGAAACATTTTCCTTTGGGACCTCTCTATCTAAAGGCTATGCCTTTTCTTACTGAGCAACCCGTGAAAATAGCCTTTTTCCTATCTCCTTGAAAACAGTGCCCATTTTTGGCTGTTACTACTAGTTCTCCGGTTTTCCTGACCATATTCTGTATGGAAAGCTAATGGAGTTCTGAAAAAACCCACTCGAGCCCTTCTCTCACTAGGATACATTTAATTTACAAAAAAAGGCACAAAGATGAAACTCCTAAGCAGCATCAGTCACCATTCTTCCCTTGTGCACTGCTCCTCTTTCTTACACGGACACTGCTGCAACAGACACGCTGTGTCTCAGAAAATACTAGAAATACATGAGCTAATGAAACAGGTGAGTTGAAAAGACTAAAGCCTCTGTACAGGACAAGTAGTATATTGATCATTAACAAGTGGACACTATTTAAAGTTTTATGTTGCAGTTAAGACTCGACCTGGAAGCATCAGGAAAAGCCATCAGAAAAAAAGCTCAGCAGCATATAATACATTTGTCACCGGTGAGATGGAAGGCCCTCTGTGTGCAACATTGTGCATTCAGTTCCGACAACGGCAGTGCTCTACAGCCAGCCCTGTAAAACGTTTGCTTCTAATAGTTTAGAGGATTTTCTCAATGTAAGTGAAGCTGTCATAAACGGAGTAGTAGCGTATGATAAACAGCACGATCTGCAACAAAAAGCTTTTACTTTCCAGCATGTAAACGTCCAGGTTACTGGACCTTAGCTCATATAAACAAATCTGATGATAGATTTTTTGAACTAAAAAAGTAAAATTTTCCATAAAAGGATAAGCCACAAAAATACTCTTTCAGTAAGTCTCACGTGCCATTTAATACCTTTCATGTCCTATGAACAACTATGCAAAACATTTAGAAAGTTTTAGCAGTAGAAATGTTGACCAGGTAAACTGTTTGGCAACCATGTGCTCAAAACATCTTTGAAGAGTGTTATCATTCGCTACACAACAGTTCTACAATGCACCGAGCTATTTCTTCTTCTTTTTCTTTGGTGGCTCATCATCAGAACTACTGTCTGTGCTGCTGCTGCTGCTACTGCTGGAGGAACTAGAATCCGATTCGAACTCTGAAGAAGAAGAAGTACTGCTTGAAGATGGAGAAGATGAGGAAGTCGAGGAGCTCTCATCGCTGTCGCTGTCATCAGAAGATGAGGAGGTAGAAGAGTCCTCACTGTCGGATGAGGAATCACTAGCCGAGCTGGCACTGCTGCTGCTGCTGGAACTGGTCACACTTTTAGATCTGAAAGAAAACCAAATCCACAGATGAGAACAGGCCGGCTAGAGACAGCCTTCATTACACAGTATTCCTTATACGTTCTTGTAATGCAAAAGTCAATTATTTGGTCTGAAAATTTCCAGACCTGACCATCTAAGAGAACCCCACACCCCTCCAATTCTGAACAAATGCATTTTGGCCATTGGAGCAACAGCAGAGTGACACCACGTACATGAAGTAAGCCAAAACAGAGCCACAGAAAAAGGCTAGTTTTGAAAGCTGGCAAGGACCTTGTTCGTAGTAACAATGAGTGTCTTCACTGACTTGCCTAAATAAAAGAACAAGGCTGCAGGAGATGTATGAATGCCCTGTACTACTAAAGCCTTGGGGGAAAACTAACAAAGAGCAGTTCCCTACACACCACTGCAATAAGGAGTGAAATTTTGGCAATGTAAAAGTCAGGGGAAGTTTCATCAGTGTCTTCACAAATGTCAGAGTTGTACTCAATGGAAATTGTTCTTGGATTACTCCTGGCAGAAGAACCCAAATTACCTGCCACCACAGGACACTTCTGTTCTCAGAATGGAGGAGAAGCGGGGGAAACAGTCCAAGATAAAGACAAAATTAACAAACATAGCCAAGTGGATTTCTGTATCCTCTGCAGTTTTTTTTCCATGTTTAGCCCTTACTGAGGCTGTTGTTCCCAAGATCAAAGTCTCCAATTAAGTAAGGCAACATGAATTCCAAGAAAGTCCAATTAAATTCTCCCATAGATCTTTCTCCAAAGTGTAAAGGTACTAATTCACCTCCTTTCCCTCCAAGTCAACTAAACCGTACAAAAATCATTGCTATAACAACGCAGAATCTTCTTTCCATTAGAAAATTAGTGTAGTAGTTTTTAAATCAGAGGGTTTGGTTAAATATAACAACTCAGGAAATGCTAATGTTAAGGCAATTAGAGAAAGAGTAATGTTTTTTCATCATATCAGCCACGGTCATGTCAGCTGACAAATCTGGATGCATGTGTTAAGCTATGAACCACCAAAGTCAAACCAGGACATAATGTATCTGTAATCTGTTATCTCTGTGCATGCAGACACAATGGCTGCTTTTAAAGATAAATCCATAAGGACTGATTAAATAAAGACTAGTTTTTCACAAACAATTAAGTCTGAAGATGAGGAAAACAACAACAAAAATGGGACTAGTAGGTTCAATCTGAACAGTTTCATTAGATGTGCAGACCCATTTATATGGACAAGAATCAGTCACAGGATTGCCTGAATGGTAACTTTGAACTTTCTTGTCCTAATCACCTTTCACAGAATCTACAGAAGCAGTCCATGGACCTCCAATATTTAGGTTATAATCTAAAATCCACTCACAGAAACATCAGAATATGTTCTGATATGTATGTTCATATGTAATTTGAACACAATACACTGCTTCTCCTAGAGGAAAGCAATAGCTAGATCTATGAGAGAAGAAACAAGCAGATACTTGTTTTCAGGTGATGCAAGATGTGGCCTGTTGGTGGTTACAGAAGGAGGACGGAGATGGGAACAAGTAAAATTCACCTATTTCACCTTGTCCTAATTAGGTAATATGACAATCTCAATGCTATAGGTTGGTAGATCTAATATTTTTTTGATCTACTACACCACTCTAAAAAATACGAAGTTTCTCCAGCAGACAAGTATTCGTTCTCCTCAAAACAAGTTTTCAAGTGTTAATATCTCGTATGATCTCTATGCACCAACTGTGGAATGACTGCTGCATTCCGCAGCGCATGCTATCAGCCTTCTCCAAGACTTTTTGTCCTTTCGAATTCTACTGCAACCATCCAACAAGCCCAGCTGACTTTAAACATGCTACTTAAATCGAATCTACAATTTTGGGCACAGTCACAGCTGGATGCTTGAAGAAACAAGTTAATTAAGACACAATTCTACCCTTCAGACAGGTAGATTTATGTGTGATCCAAGCACAAAACGGGCTTTCAGTTAATAAGCACAGTATGCCGTATGGAAACGCTGAAGTCAGCGTGCACCCAGAAGACAGCTCAGTGTCACCTGAGGTCACAACATTGTACAACAGCTGTTTTGCCTGTTCCTGTTTTTCTGGTTAAGCCTGTAGCTTACTTATTACTGTTTATATCAAAACAAACATACACTATGTAAAAGGTTAGTGCTCACTACTGCCAGAACCTTAACTTTTGCTTTTTTTTTTTTAAAAAAAAAAACCTGGAACTTACATATTCAATGGTAACCCCTTGCTGAATTTTCTGCGTTTAATTCTTCCTGTATCATAATAAAAATATAAATAGCAAACTATCTGGAAAGGAATTTATATTGATGGATTCAGTGCTTGCATAAAAACAGGATAACACTTCAAACCTAGAAGAGTTGTAAGGAAAAAGTGACCAAATCACCCCCTCACCATAAATCCTTTTGCTCTTTTCATCTTTGCATTGGTTTAGAGCTCAAATACTCTGAAAATCATTATGCCAAGTAGAAGACTGCAGCATGAGAAAGCTGAGGCAGGAAGAGGTCTGAACTACATTTTTTAGAAATCAGTTAATTTCTGATCATGCTGCTCCTAAGTAATTCCAACAATAAATGGACACAACTGAGAAAGGAGACTTTGATAAAACATATTCTGATAGTAGAACACTCACCAAGAAGCATTCCAATAAAGCCACATTCCACATGACAGCCAAAAATAAAGGCACCTTTTAAAAAAAAACTACTCTGGCTTATTTAATGACTGTGACGCAAAGAACAAGGCCTAGTCTTTAAAAATGATCATTCAAAAACTGGTTTTAGAAGATCAGAGGCAGAAAACAGTCAACTAAAGGTGAAGAGCTAATGAGGCTCCTACAGGCATCCCCTGTGAGTAAAACTCCTCATGTGCTTAGCAGGAGTATTACTGCCGGGGTTCTAGCTCTTCCTCAAGGGGGGTTGCTCAGACAGAAGCGAATTCCCAAGCAAACGTTGCTTCACGTAAAGTGAAGCAGAAATAATGTCAAAAAAGGACTTTTTCTTGGCTCAGATTAGTATGGGGGAGAGGTTTATTTCCTGGGTTTTGTGTTGGTCTGGGATTGGGGTTTTTTTGTTTGGTTTTGGGTTGGGTTTTTTTTTTTCCCAGATGATTTATTTAATTCTCTAGAAAAAGCTTCAAAGAGACAGCTGCTATCAGAAGGGAATGAAAACAACAAAAGGAAGAGCAAGACGGGTAGGTGGAGTGATTACAAGCTAGAAAACAGTTTGCCATTCTTGCACAACTTAAAAATACACTCGAACTTTGAGGCAGAAATAGGAAGATTTTTATTATTAAAGCAAGATCACACAGAGCTAGGACAATCAGTAAGGAGAAAAGCAAAGGACAAAGAATTTAGAGTTTTTTGTACAGGGAGAAGTAAAATTCTCCAAATGTCTGTCATACAAATGCCTGTAACAGGCTAAAAGCAGTAAAATCAAAGACTTATTTGCAACATTGACTTTCCCCACACACCCCTTCCAAATTTCCTGCCACAAGAAATATCCAGTGCAAGATCACACACTGAAACAGCTGCACTATTTGTCATCGTTCCCCACATACCTTTTTTTCTTGGTCTTCCTTTCTGCAGTACTTTCTCCAGCACTAATTAAAGGGGGGAAAAACAATGGCTTTGATTAATGCAGAAAGAAAATTAAATAAACAGCAGCACAGTGGAGCCGAGTTTAATATCAGAAAACCGGTATCCCACC
Organism: Chionis minor; assembly: GCA_013398295.1. Lineage (NCBI taxonomy): Eukaryota > Metazoa > Chordata > Aves > Charadriiformes > Chionidae > Chionis > Chionis minor. Next base: position 298,026 of record VZSF01008232.1, read on the forward strand.
GCAGAGCACCGCACCCCCAAAGTTCATTTGGCATCTATTTTCAGTCACTATTCAAACCAGAAAAACAACAATACCTACAAACCAGGAAAGAAAGATTCACCTTTAGTTTTCTGTGTTACGTATGCTTTACTCTACTCTTTTCTTCATCTTATACGGACATTTTGAGATGGGAAAGGCATAGGAGAAAAGGATACAAAAAAAAGATCTGTATAACCATATTTAGCAATAATTGAACTGATTAAAACAAAGGATAAAATACTGAATTAGTCTGTAGCTTTCACCATGCATTTCTTTCAAGTACAAAAAGACACAGACCAGTATTTATACTGATGCTTTCCGGCTCTTTGTCTTTCAAATTCCCATGTATTCATATACTCACAGAAGTTTTTAGTGGGAAACAACAGAGAAGAAAGTTTCTTTTAGCAAAACACTGGGATTTATTTATTTATTTTTAAAACCAGTCTTCACTTCTGGATTTTTATATATATATATATTCTCTTAAAGAAAATAAAATACTTTCAGTCAAATGTACCAGTGATGCGCTTCTCAATACATTGCAGATATATAGCACATAATTCAGCCTGGAATGTACACGTGTGATTAAAGAAGTCCCTCATTGTACACTCACAACGTGCTTAATGTGCCACTGATAGATGAGGAAGTTGTATGTTCTTTCATGAACCAGGACACTTTCTCCTCAACTGAAACCTATTATTGGAAGTCATAGAAATAAAAACTGCAAATATATTGCATTTAGAAATTAGACAGCAATATGTACTGATAAAGACTCCAGAAAAGGGTGGCAAGAAGAAAGCATTGTGTGAACTATACTGTATTTCAATAAAAGTACTCAATGCCGTTTGTGTACCAGAAAAGAAAAAAAAAAAGAGAGATTTTTCAATTTTTTATTTTTGCACACATGGTATGAAAATAGTGTATTTACACAGAAGGGTTTTCTACACTCCCCACAACCTGCTGTAGGCGAACCTGCTCTGGCAGGGGGTTGGACCAGATGATCTCTAGAGGTCCCTGCCAACCCTTAACTTTCTGTGATTCTCGTGGGCAAGAGGAAGATTCATTGACCTTCAAATATTGAACCAAATTATAAACCCTCCTTTATTGCTGAATGCTGTAAATATTTATATTATTAAGGCCTTATACCGTTACCATTGGTAACCAGGTGTTTCACAGGTAAGAGAAGCCACTGGGAGTAAACAGAATTAGATCCCAAAGCACCTTTCAGAAGACGGGACCCAGTTCAGCCAGTGAGTGAGCCGGGCTGCTGCGGCACAGGTCGAGGCCTCCCTCTAGTGTTTAACGTATGGACAGTATAGGAGCTCACTGCTCCGGGGAACTAACAGCTGAGAGGGCTCAAGCCCCTGCAGATCAAACAGGTCTCGTTTGTGACACACGGTCATCTGCCCTGCGCCACAACACTGTCTTCACAACCAGGCATCCGGGTTTTGATTCAATACAGTAATGTCACCAGGTTATTGAAAAAGCATTTTCTCCCCTTTCCTCCCCTCCCAACTCCTACTCTAGGACGGCCAAGAAGCAGGCTTTACTGGCACCAGTAAGCAAAATCTCCATAACGTCCATCAGACTCGTGCAATCAATACTGGGCAAACAGAAGGATCCTGGAACAACTGCTGAAATGAGTTAACGCTGAAAAATCTTGTATGTGGTTGTCAAAAAGTAAACATTAGCCTTACTAGACTATGTTTGCCTTCTGGTTAATGATTCATTATTAGATCTTTAAAGATGATGCAAAATACTCTGAAGCAGACCTTTAGGAGGCCCAACTTTTCTGCAGACAAGAAATAGCCTCCCAAAGCAAGCTAGGCAAAAAGTAAAAGTGTGTCCTAAGAAGTTGTTCTTTGCACAAAGAATAAGCTTCATCCTTGAAAGCGTAACATGGGTGTCTAAGGAACTCAGCGCCCCATGGCAGTTAAGGAGCTTCAGAGAGCTTATGATCATATAACCAGTATGAATCCAGCCCAGCTTAGCCAGGATTAAAAACTGTTCCCATCTAAGGACTACTCAGTCTTTCTTTTATGAGGTGACTTTGCACACCACCTACCCCTCGAGCTGCGGACTGTTAGACTTAGAGCTCAAAAAACTCCACTCGTGACAGACACTGGCCTGGAACTCCTGTATAAAATCATCCCATACAGACCCAAGCACAATGGCTAGGCAACAAGCAGTTTCAACCCTCAATTCACTATCCTCCAACGCTAACCTGCAGAATTCAGCAGAAATAGGGCAGGAAAGGAACAAGGAAATAATCTGAGTCTTAAACTCAGTCTTGGTCTTAAATGTCTCGAACCCTCTGAAGAACTGTTCCAAACCCTGTCTCCAAAGGGAGGAAGTTTTAGAGCCGAAGCACTCCTGATTTCTTATCTGCAATACCAGAGGATTACAATTTCTTAGGAATTACTCATTGGATCTAAACTAATTTCAAAATCAATCATTTTATGTCATTCAATACAAGTTAATGGGCTTCCACTTAAGCCAGTATTTCAGCACTGATTCATAGCGCGGCCTCAGCTGGAACAGCTGACAAAGTCAAATCAGACCCTCTGCCAGAGGTCGCCACCCATTTTCTTTCCCCATGAAGATAACAGAGCAAAAGGTGTGAAACTCCTCCCTAACGCACACACTGGCAGCACTAATAACCTACACACCGAGCTGCGAGTGGCAGTGACAGAGGGTATGTTTCCAAATCCAACAGTTTGAGCTGCGATGGCTGTAAATGATATTGTCCGCAGTGGGGCTGAGGCAAACAACTCTCCAGCTAACATAAGTAAATTTGATTTGCAATGGCAGAACAGACACCCACATACATAGGAATTTAATGGAAAACTGATGTGCCACATTGTTTTTATCTTTGTCATCTGGAGTTGCTTGTTAAAACAATTATTAAACCCAGGGGAAGAATTAAAGTCTACTCAGAGCAAAGGGGAAAGGAAATCACATTACACAAATGCAGAATTTTACTCAGGGCTGCAGGTATCTTTCAATTTCTCAAATGTCAAAGAAGTAAATAATTACACAATTCAGTGAGAGTTGTTTACTTCATGCTTGAGAGTTGAAAACATCTGGTAATTCAACCCTCATTCACCTGTTTGACTCTTACAGCTCATAATAAGCAATATACAGGAGCTCTGCAGGCACAGATCCACTGTCGGGTCAAACCCAGAAGACCAGGTTTTAACTGCACAGTCTAACAGCAAACCTAAACAGAAGTCAAAAAATGGCTTCTTTTTTCATAAATACATTTACAGTTTTCACACCAGCCTGATTGTCCTAGCACATACACATGAAACCAAGTAACCAAGAAATTCAGGAAACAGCATTCTGTTAACAAAAAAACCCCCTCCAACTATTTTAACTTTAGTGCCCTTTTTTGTTTCAGACAGGGCAAAAAAGTTTTAATGGTATTTCAGATGAGCAGGTTTTAATGAAAAACATTTTAATTTGGGGGGACTTGAGTATACATATTTCACTAACATACAAAATGGCTCTAACGTTAATCAAGCATCACACAGTCTAGAAGAAAAGTGACAGAAAATGGTTTAGGACACCATCTTTCCCACCCGCATTCAAAATTATCTTTTAATTACTAAACTAGAAATTTTCATTCTGTCAATCTTACCTTTGTTGCAGTAAAAGTCGCTTTTCTTTCTCTTTAAGAATTTTCGCTAATTGAGCTGTCCTCGAAGGTCTATGCAGGTATTTTCTCTTCCCTGTACATTCATACGTCCAATGTCCAAACTCTAAACATTTTTGACATCTTACATGCTGCTTGTTTGCCTCCCTAGAAAAATGCAGAATTGCTTAAGTGCCTGATTGCAAGTCTAATAGGTCTATTCCAATACCTATTGAAAAACATTATTTTTTTAAAATCATACAGATTCTTAAGAGTGTACATAGTTATGACTACACCAGACATTCATGGGTGCTTCAGCTATTACACATCTTACATTCAGGACAAGAACAGTAACATCAGATACATACAGGGTTTAGGCAAACATTTTCATTTATTAAAACACTCTCCTATCAACTATTTATGAAAGAGAACAAAGGGACACTTTTCCTCTATATTCCAGAGCTTCAGCTGAAGTCTTCTTCTCCTAAAGTAGCAAATGCTGAACCACTGACATCAACTGTCACCAGGCTCATCAACTGCACCTGTATTTCACTTTTAGTTTCCTACTAGCTGCTGGTTAGCAGTCTTGCCCCCCTCTTGAGATTCTTCCATTTCCCACCCCTTTAGTTGCAAACAAATTAAACATTTTGAAAAATGCTACTAGGACCATTCTGTGTCAGTGAACAAAGATCAATCCTATCACCAAAATCACATTTTGATCAACCTAATGGGCACAGCTTTTAGCATTATAGTATATACTTGTACAACAGTTACTGGGAATTATTACACTGCATACAATTTGTAACTGTCCAATAATTGCACGCAGTTCCAGCTTGTTTCAGATAAATAACTGAAATTATGTTTTAGAACACTGTTAGCAAAAAGCAGGCAGCTTCATTTCCAAATGCTAGAATATAACACTTGAGTACCAAACTGCCAAATTCTCAGAGCCTTGGACTCTGAGCAAGTAAAACAGCAATGCTGCTAGTTGTAGCTTATTTGCATTTTCAGAAGATTCATTAAAACCTGGCAGAAAGCTTACCATAAGACCAAGCAGATTCTTGCTCACTTTGTACCATGTAAATCAAGCAAGACTTCACTTTCTACTTGATACCATCCAAATACCTGATGGATTTAGTGAGCGTTTTACATCCACATTTCAGTTTTCTCACTGTGGCAAATTCCTTTGATCACTTCTAGAAGCCAGTTGAGGGAGAAGACTCATGTTTTCATATTCTAGCTCTCTCTCCACTATTCTCAAGCTTTGCAAAAGCTGTTTTGCTATCTTCTCGCAGACACCCTCCTCCTTTACAAGTAAGGAAACTCATACAGCGGTCAAGTGACTCACTCAAGGTCAGAATCACAAGTTAGTTTTAGAGCCAGGACTAAAATCAGGACTTCGTAGCTCCCATACAGCTCACTGCAACTACTGTTACTTATTTCCGCCTTCCATCATTTTTTTTACAAACACCAAATTACTAATTTTTCAAGGCCAGCCCATCTAAACTAGTTGAAATTAACAGGCCTGGCTTATCTAGGAGGAGGCTCCTAGACTGTTCATTTAGCATTCAGAGAGCTTAAAGTGACAGACCACTAGTGAGCATTTTTCTCTCAAAAGGCATGTTGCTTTTCGTGGCAAGGTGTGAGTTGCTTCTCTTTCAACTCCAAACATCACTTTTTCTGACAGTTCTACTGTATCTTGAAGGGAATCTTGTTCTGAACATCCATTGCTTTTTCAATGCAAAGAGTACTCAGCTTCATAATCTAGCCTTAGAAATACTAACCTAAATCAGCACTAGAACACTAATTAAACTTGCAACCTACGCTGCACAATTAATTCGGACTTGAACAGGAAGCAGCGTATCTAGTAATGAACAAAAAAACTCCAATGTCTTTGGGTGGTTTGTGTTGTCTTGCCTTGGACTTCTGGCTCTGCCACAAGAGTTACACAGAAGCAAAATGAGGATACTCCTTCCTCTTCATCAACACATAAAACCAAAAAAGTGAATGTTTTTTCTATCTCAGACTAGCCCAGATCTGTCTCCACAGGAAAAGAATGGAAGTTTAAAGCAATAATAAAATAGCTCAGCATTTTCAGGGTTTTAGCACCACTCACATGACCAGGGCAGACAATTCTACGCAAGCTTAAATGGTAAGATCAAGCCCTAAAATTAATGCAAGTAATTACCAGGAAAACAGATCAAAATAGTTCAACAACTATAGATCTATAACTATCATATCAGCACTAACTAATTTTATTGCTTGTGAAGAGAATGAGACCAAAGTAAACTTTTAACAGAGATCAACGACCACAACCCAGAAGCAAAGGCTGGCAGATGTGCAATTCGGCATATACCCATGAAGCACAGCAAGACATAACAAGAAATGTAAGACATCAGTCCTTGACTCGTAATAAAATAGCAACTTAAAAGAACAGGTATTCCATGAGTACTTTGAAATCCCAAGTTACTTTTCACTGGAAAACAGGACAGAAGTTATACTGAAAAATAGAAAAGGCAAGAGAATGCAGAAGTCATCTGTATTCTGTCCAACTCTTACGAGCAGACAAAATACCAAAAACATTCCAAGAACTGAAAAGCAAGAAATAAATTACTGCAAGGAAGAAAAAACAAACAAACAACAAAACCGAAACCAACAAACAAAAAAGCCAACGCAAGTAATACATGAGATTGGAACATAAGCATCTGCCATACTTATCGTAAACAAGCAAAAACATTGGCTTTTCCTCATTTCAGTGTTTGGCAATCAGATCCCTTCAGTATTGAGAGAAATTACTTGAACGCAATATCCATATCTGAATAAAGGTCACTTGTTTGGCATTTCCCCCTTTTCTTTTATAGCTCTGTAAATAGATCACGACATGAACCTAGAACTTATTTTTTAATCCGATTGTTTAATGTCTACAATGCAGATTGATAAATGTCAGCATCGCAAGACCTTACACACTTCACGGAAACCTCTGGCATGCCGACACCTGCCAGCGGCACCTTCCCCACAACGCTGCCAGCCAGCGTTAACAACAAAACCGAAAACTTTGAAGACTTCCTCTCCTTTTGCACAAATCCCGCTTTCATTCTCAGCATGACGTCGCTAAGCGGGCCGTATTTCGGGGCGGTTTCCTTTCAGCAGGCAGCCAGGGACGCAGAGCACCGGCGAGGAGGGGGCTCTGTGTCCCTAGAAAACCCCCGGCCCCACCCGGCGGGGCCGCCCCTGTTCCGGCCCCGCTCCCCCGAGGCCCGCAGCCGCCCCTCCGCAGCCCCCTCCCCGCCAGCCGCTGCCTCAGGACGCTGCCCGGAGAGCCTCCCCTGGCTCCGGCTGGCTTACGGGAACCCCCCGCCCAGCCGCGGCCGCCCGCCGCACTCACGCCTGTCTCCGAGCGATGAGGCGGTGCATGGGAGTCGCCATCTTAGCGGCCCGGCCGGGAAGTGAGGCGCGCGCCGCGCTGCATGCCGGGACATGCCGGCCGCCGCCTCCTCCCATTGGGGGAAGCGGCGGCCGCCACAGAGCGCGAAGCCTCCTGCGGCCAGAGGGGACGCGTCGGGAGGGCCGCGCTTTCCGGCTCCTCTCGCCTCCTCCCGCGTTGTCATGGCACCGGTGGGGCCGCCCGGTGGGGCCTGTCATGGTCCCCGGCCAGGCGGCCGCCGGTCCCCATGGTCCCCACGGTCCCCGGCCCTGCCGCCTCAGCTCTGCGCTTTTCATCGCGCCCAGCCGGGTCCCCGCTGGCCCCGCAGCGCTCGGTCGCCATGGCGCGGTGTCTCCTCGGGGCGCTGGGCCCCTCCGCCGGGCCCGGTCCGCCGCCTCGGCCTCTCCGCCGGCGCCCACCCTGTCAGCACCTACCCGCTGCTTCCCTCTCCGCTCAGTCCGAGTCTGACAAGAACCTGCCTCTCACTTAAAAACTTGTAGTTTTTCTTAGAAGGGATATGTTTTAAATACCTGAAACCTGAAAGCGGAACAGACTGTAACTGAGACAGCCCATCTGTGATTGCGTGTGCTGACTGTTGAAGGCTTTCTGGCTGGCGCCGGCCAGCAGAAGGGAGTACCGGAGGTGAGGAAGAGCGGGGTTATTGATCCAGGTCTCTCTCGCCGCAGGGCACCACCTCCGAGCTGCCCCAGCCAGCCAGCAGGCCTGACCCCAGGGTGACATCAGGGTAGTTTCACCTTCATTAGCCCACATGAATAATTCAGTGTAGCTGCAGGTAGCCTGCTCCAGCTTCTCCAGAGCTTTTAGCTATGTGACAAGTTGGAAAGCATAATGGCACTCTGGTCCTAACATGAAGGCTCCAAATAAAGGTTAGAAAAAGCTAGATTTCAGAATGGAATGATTATAACTCATTATCACTCCTCAAAAAGTTGCAAGCATTTATTAACACATTCATTTTTATCAGGTCAGATTTTTATACCCCACACTGACAGAAAAAGAAATCTCAGTAAAATCGAGAAGATTAATTCTGCTACTGGTATGGGTGCCTAACTGTGGCTCAATAATCTATTAAACGTGAATCTCATGGGCAGAGGATACTGGTAAGTCACGCTCATGTTGACCCAGTGTGTTCTGTACTTGATTGTAAGGAAATACAGTTCAGGGATATCCAGGAACTGTAGGGCAAATTCTTTCTGTTGCTCCATTCAGCCCAAGAGACTGTAGTCTCCCAGCTACGCCAACAGCAGTTAGTATTTTTGGCTCCTACGTCATCTCCTTGTAGTCGCTGGCATGGAGGAGAGGTCTAGGGACAGAAAAGAAGAGTAGCAGCGGCTGGAGCTTTCTGACAGCACATACCTGGCAGGCAGCCCCTTGGCAATCTTTGCCAGCTGACACCAGCAGAGCAGCCAATATCCTGGATTCAGGGGAGCAAGGAATGTGGCTTCATACATTGGCTTTATCAAAACTCATTGTTATCTCACGGGATGAGTTTTGAAATGACTTCTTAAATTTTGTAGAAAAAATCCTCAAGAAAACATTTTTTAATGCTGAATTGCGATTACTCCTGCTATTAGTATCCTGGAAGTACTTTATATCCAATCTTTTCAGAATTAATTCAGAACTATCCTGTCACAGGGACAATTGATAGGCAATAAATGGGCATTCCGCTGGACATTTACATTTAGTGAAATGGATGAACTGTTACCAATTTGTAATAGCTTAGAATCAGCTATGCAGCTCTTTATAATATGCTTCTTGTGAGTTGGTGGTATTCCTTTATTCTATAAAATAAAAATACATCTCGTGTTTTCTTAAGTTCAGCAGAATCCAACTGTACCAGTTGGATCATTACTGTGGGAGGAACTGTAGAAATGGGGTAAGAGGCAGCCCTTGCTGAGAAAAGCTCACACTTCCCTCGACAAGATACAAGGTGGGCACACTCTAAAACAGAATTCGTGGGGAGAAAAACCAGGAATGTAACAGTAGTGAGAACAGATGGCTATACAAGTTTGTCTTTTAAGCAATTCATAGATGTATAAAAATAAAATATATGTCACACATAATACAGCAATAAAAATCCGATGTTTTCAGGCGATGAGTATCCTGGGCCTTGAATTAGCAGGCGTGTGGCAGAGAGGTGTTTCACCTCTAATGGTGCACGGTCGAGTCCCAGCCAGGAGATACCAGAGCCAGAACTTCCTGCTGCGCGTCACATAATATTTATAATAACAGGGATGGTAACAACATCTGCTGGGTACAATGGCATCAATTAAATATCACACTGGGAAGGTAAGATACTGAGGGATTCTGTTAGACACAAACAACTCCAACTCATCAGGATTAATTACCATGTGACTAATTGTTGAATATTCTGGTAGCTCCTGTCTCCAAACTCTGTCGTTCTAATGTCTAAGGCTAGTGGCTGTTCTGTATGCATTGTGTTTTGTTCTATACCTGGCACTTCTTGCCATGTCTAATAACTCTTCTGTTTTGGATGATGCTCTGCAGAAACCTGTGATTAATCGTATCTGGCACCTGAGCTAAATTCTGATGTGTGATGCCTGGTATGTTATAAACGCAGCAGAGTTTGGCCTCAATATTTGAATTTTAATGTCTGGCATCTCACTTTGAATGGAGAAAGTCAAACAGAAGAATTTCCTATTTTAGGATCGACTAAAACACTTTCTTAAAAATACAAAATAGCTAAGAACAGCTATTTGTAATAACCCATGCTTTATAATAAATTCCTGTCTGCAGGTCCCCTTTTTACCTCAGCATCACTTGAAATCTTGGAGTAAATTACACACTGCTAGCAATCTCTGTGCTCTGCTTGACAACTTCTGGTGCTTCTAGCACCTGGGCAACTCTCCTGGTGTTGATGCAGCAGAGTGACAGTTCCCTAAATTTGCCAGTAGAGCCAGATTTCTGGTATCACATGCCAGATTACTCCATGGAGCATGTGGGCTTTTCCTGACACAGAGGCTTTAAAGATGTACCTTTTATTAGAACAATCCATTTAAAATCCTTCTACCTGAGGAGCCTGAAAGTGTTCTTGGGAGTTCAAAGCCCGTGGGTTCCTACAGCCTGGAATCTCAGTTTCACAGCCATTCTCCGCTCGGAGGTAGTTCACCACGGGCTGACGAGCTCACCGGAGGATGCGACTCCAAGACTCTCCGGAGTAAATGTGCAGAGTCATTGCACAGCGCTGGCTTCGCAGCCGGGGGGACAGTTCCAGGGAGCTGCTGCCGCTGCTCAATGAACCGTCTGTGCCCATAAATCCTGCCTTTGCACATTCAGTCGCTATTTAAAGTTGCAGTGTCATTAACCTATTTCTGAATATGCTGGGAAGGGAAATTACTTTCCAAAATGTGTCCCTCTCTTGGCAGGAAAGGGAGGAGGTATGCAGGCAAGACAGGAGAGAAAAATGGGGAAAGTACTGAAGGTTGGGTGGCAGCAGGGCTGAGCTGCCTTGTGTCAGCTCCTCAGAGACCTTTCTCGCTACGCTTCCACCCCCCAGCACTTTTCTGTCCTTACGAAACGAAGGTGTCACACTGTTTGTTAAGAGTCTCTATGTGAAACTGGAAAAACATTGTCAGAGCTTTCTTTCCACAGCTTAGGAAGAACCGAGTCCATGAAAAAATGGATAAAACTTCATTGCCAAGGCTGCTGGCTACTACTGCCAGTTACCCAAAACCGATCCAAGCAATTAAGTAGCTGACAGTGCTAATGCTGGGCAATAATAGTGATAAACTGGGAGCACTAGAGACAAGTGTCACCCAGCATTTTTTAAATGCGGATTTTCCTTTTTTCCCCTAGCTTTCTTGCAGAACATATCCAAAGAGCAATCAGTCACATCATGTATTCTGTACTGAAAAAACCAAAAATTACAAATTAAAGCACAATTCAAATTGGACATAGAAATAATAATAATTATGTAAAAAAACTCACCAAAACAAAAAGCAACCAAACCAAACAACCCACACTGGCTACCAAATTCCTGTGTGTAGAGCTGTTAGCATTTTCATCATCAGAGAAAACTGAAAGCAAGAGACAGAAACACAGAAGATCCATATGCAGGCAAAAATGTAGGCTGGAAGAAACTCCCGTTGACAAGGAATATAGTCAGTAGGTTTGAGTCACTCCCTGCCTCGCGTTTCCTGCCTCCACTCAGCTGGGCCTTCGGGAACTGCAAGTTTACAGAGTAGGACATTAAGGTAACACATTCCAGCTGGCCAGGTTGCTTTGCTGCTCTGCCCAGGAAACAAGCTCCAGTGTTTGGGTACACAAACCAGTTCTTCTAAAGAACTCAGGTATTTCTAACTAGCACTGCGGTCGCAGCGTGGGCACAGCCTGAGGTACTGGAAAGTCTTTTGTTCTGTTTTCAGCGTTTCCTGATTCAGAACAAAAGGTAAAAACTTTGACACCGCCTATGAAATGTATGTCTGAAAGAAATGATCTTACCAAAACAGGTTTTATTTCTCTAATTAAAGCTTGTCCTGGTGTAATTCTTTTGCCAGGGCAGCTAGAGTTTGAATTCCCAAATAATAACCTAATTCTTCCCAAGGAGCGAGGCCACAGCTGTGGTACCAGTCCAGACTGAAATCCAAGAGCAGGGCAGGGTGTCTGGGGTGGCGGAGCTTTACGTCGGGACCCGATAGAAAGTGGTTTGATGGAAAGTCTGGATAGGCGCTGGGCTGCTGCGCATTTCGGCTGGGTCTGAATCCACCTGGGGTTACTGAATCGAATATTTAAAACATGCAAAGGAAGGTTTTCTTAAAGCTTTTCTACCTTTTCCAAACACCGGCTGGCCTAATGGAAGATACTGTCTCTACCTACGGAGACTGGCTTAAAAGACCAGCCAACCTAAAATGAAGAAAATCCCAAAGTTTCTCTTCATCACAAGAACAAAACCTGAAGAGCCAAGTGAAGGAGCACTCGCTGCAGCGAACCCCCAGCACAAACATGGTACCTGCTGGTCTCTTGCCAGCGACAGAGTGAAACTCCTGTTTCCCACCGGGGCGCTGCCTGTACGCTGTGTTTATACGATGGCTGTCTCGCCTTGTGCCGTCTGGTGGATTTCAGCGAACTGGCCTCATCACAGCACGTTTTAACACATCAAGGTAGGGAATTCCAGGTGAGATCCCATCTGTCCTGGCATTTCAGATGACTTGCTTGTGAGCAGCAGAACTATGGGAATCTCTTCCTGGGCATAAAGTAAAGCAAAACTCAAAATCTCTCAGTTATGTTTCTCTGTCTCATAACTTCCCAAGCAAGATGGGATCCCTCCTTCCCTCTTCTGTGTTTTCCTTGCAGTATAAATTGCTGAATGTGTTATGAGGTGATACTTGCGTGGTGAAAAGGGTCTCCTAGCAGAGCCACAAAAAGTACTTGTTTCAACTGCTTAAGAGGTAACGCAGGATCTGACAAAAGAAAAGTACTTGTGATATACATAAAATTAGTGCCAGAATGGATGTAGGTCTGTTGTAACAAAATCAATGCCAATACTCAATATTTGGATCAGTAACTAAGAGCAGACCCTGGCTCTAGGCATTAAAATTCCAGGCTTGCGTAATACCAGACTCCTTTGGTAGCCACTATATAAACAGGCAATTAGAGGATAGTACAGAAAGCTGAAAGAAAGAGGATAGACGTGCCAGTTACTGTTCACATGAAGGAGTGTTTTGAGCCTCAAATCAGGTTGGTCTTCATTAGGTCGGCTGTTGTGAAAATAGATTGAAAGGGATAACGCACCCCAAACCCCTGTAATGTACATGGATGCCCAACCACAGTTCCCACTGAAATAAAAAGTAAAGAATAGGCTTTATTATTAGAATGCATGTAAATAAACTTGATTTATGATCTGTGAAGTTGAGACAAACACTCCTTTTCCAGGGGGGCAGCACTGGTGTGGCGTTGCTATGGGACGGCGGTGTTATTCCCACTGTACCCTCGGCGAGTGCCTGCTGGGTGACTGTTCCCCGCTCCAGCCTCGAAAACTCTGCCCTATTTTTAGGGCCTCAGCTCACATTTCAGCGAACGCTAAGTACCTCTGTGTGTCAACAGATCCTGAATGTCCCCCGACGGAGCGAAAAGCACGCCGACGTAGCGGGGACGTCACTTGTGTGTGCGGTTTGTGGAAGCTTACATCATTAAATATGTCACTGGAATGTATTAAATCGATTTAGAACAAATTCAGATGTTTTCCTTTCCTGGGCAGACAGCCAGCAGACCATAGCGTACAGAGGAGCCTCGGCGGCAGGCGGAGGGGCTCGGGGCTGACGGCCCGGCACGGTATGGTGCAGCCCTGACGCCTAACTGGGAGCCCGAACCCGAACGGGAGGAGAGGGGAAGGCTGTCCCAGAATCACAGAATCACCGAATCCCCGGGGTTGGCAGGGACCTCTGGAGATCATCTGGTCCAACTCCTCTGCCAGAGCAGCTCCACCTGCAGCAGAGGGCACAGGATGGTGTCCAGGTGGGTTGGGAATGTCTCCAGAGTGGGAGACTCCACCACCTCTCTGGGCAGCCTCTGCCAGGGCTCTGCCACCCTCAAAGGAAAGAAGTTCCTCCTCGTGTCAACTTTATCCCCATTGCCCCTTGTCCTGTCACTGGGCACCACTGAAAAAAGCCTGGTCCCATCACCTGCACCAGACGTGTGTGCACCTCATACAAACTACTGGCACTTTTAGGAGGTTTGCGGATAGTCTGGATGGAGAAAATAGGGGCTGAGTTCTCACTGGTGCCCAGCCACAGCCCTTCACCCAGCCAAGATGGGCTTACGGGCCCAAACACCTGGATCTGTCACCAGTACGAGTGCAGGTGCCATGGGGAAGGGCGTGACAAGGAATCACAGCGGCCTCAATCCTCAGTCTTTTAGGATTCGCATGCTTTGGGATTGCAGAGTTCAAAGTTACCCACTGGGTACCGCTGCCACTTCCCGTTATCGTGGGAACCATTTCAGAGAACCCCATGTATACGCTTACGCTCATTCATCTTTAAAGCTGTTTTCTTCCTCCCAGCTCTCTTTAGCAGACTTCCCAAAGCTTGACTGCTCCAATTGCTCCAGCATCCCCCTGATTTCTGAATTAATTTATTGGTGATCAGTTTATCCATTTGTTCATGTCAGCTGTTCTTTAGTTTAAGTAGTTATTGCTGTCCCCGCTGTGCTTACAGCAGTGCTCGTGTCCCCTTTCACTCGTACGAGGGCAATCTCCATCCGTAACACCCACTGTCCGTTCCCCTGACCGTCACAATGTCCCTCCCGGGGGCCTCCTCAAGGCTTTTGAATGTGCGTGACAAGAATTAAGTGTAGTATTATTCCACATACAAACGGCCCTAGTGCTTTCCTGTCTCAGCTGGAGACACCTCGTGCATCTTAAGAGACTTTCTTCTTCGTTTGCACGACAGTTTCCACCCACAGCCATCCTCTGATCAGCCAGGTTAGATGCAAATCGTTCTCATTATTTTCTACTGATGAGCTTCCAGTTTCTAACAGAGATTTTTTGCTCTTACTTCATGTTTGCATGACCTTAATCTTTGTACCATTGAATTTTATTTCAGTCACACTACTCCAGTCATTGGAATCCTGCAGTTTTTCACTGATGCCTCCTAACTTTACGTCACATCAAAAACTTAACCACAATTTAAAAATTTCTCTCCTAAAGCCTTGCATTCTGTGAAGGGATCTACACTTGCCTGTAGCATTGGTAATATATTTTTCTTTAACATAGCCACTGTTTCCTAGTCTGAAACAATATGACACCATCCTTACTTTATCAATATGTTAAAAATTCTATCTGCTGGACTTGCAGCTTAGTTCGGTGCCTCCAGAATTCAGTGGGGAGACTGTCACCGTAATTACAACCCGTCTCAATAAAGCCTCTCGCATTTTGCTGCCACGTTTGATGGACCAACGCGCTGAGAAGTATCTTGCATGTTTAAAATCCATTCATGTGGGCAAGTTTCCCTCAGGCAGTAATTTCCAGTGCTAGGAAGTATATGCAAAACTATGAACTAGCCTTAATTATACAATTATGATGTATGTATAATACACAACATCCAGGAGCAGATAATTGTTTCGGGAAACATTTGTATATTCTTTAGACTTACACATTTGTTGCTAGAGTGCCCATCACTTTCCAATATTGCTTTTCTTGTATCCATTTTTTCTATTTGCTTCTTTCGGAAATTTTTAGTTGGTTGTTTTGGGTTTTGCTTGGTGGGCAATTATCCAGCTCTGACAGTTCAGTAGCTGTGATGGCTTAATTTGTAAACACATGAAATCTAATTATCTTTCAAGTCTGGTGGAAAACTACAGAAAGCAGAATAAGAGGGAAATTTGTCTTTTTGACATTTATTTCACTGCAAATTCTTGAGATAACTGCACTGGTGAAAACGGCTCCCGGGTAACCTTCCGTAGCACAGAGAGGCAGGATTTTCTGAGAACTGTGTTATATGGGGTATGAGCCATATCAGAGTTCGGGGCAACCCGATACTGCAGATACCCGCAGCTGAGGAGATCGCAAAGCCCATTTCTCTTTGAATATCCCAGAATAGCACTATGAACCATACATTAGGTGACACGCAGTGACTATTTACAGCAGCCCAAAGAATAGCCTGTGACAGATATCAGCTGGGACTTATTTTAAGCTCGTATTCATTTTGGTGTTTGGCCGGCGTTAATGAATTGCAAGACACACCGCTGTAAACAGAGGCTGGAGATGCAGGGCGTACGCTGAGATACGCCGTAGTGGCACAATTGCAGTATGTGAGCACTTCTCCTGAAATTATACATCTATTTCACATACGGATAATGCAAAAAGGGGGATGTTTAATCCGCCAGGCCACGATTTCTCTGGGAAGCTGCCCAGAGGAGTGAGTCTGGGGCAAGTCTGGAGGCTGCAGGCTGAGATCAGGACTGATGATGGCACAGATCGGGTAAACCACTTGTAAAGTATCCCCAAAGCACAATGGTGATACTTTGAAGAAGACAAAATCACCCACAACATACAAAATAACAGAACTGCATCAGCCTTTTTCCCTTTTTTTTTTTTTAATGTGTGTTTTTTGAGTCTCAGGTATTTGTAATGCCTGTCGCTACAGAAGAGCCATTTGCAGCTCGGAGCAGTGAAATGGTTCAAGTGTATCAAGAGCAAAGTATTCCTTCGTTAAAAAACAGCCAGGAGTTTTAGGCCATGGTATCATTACATTTTGAACACATTCTCTGACTCGTGGTTTCTTATATATAGCAGTAGTTGATAAAATATATAACTGAATTCTGAAAGTCTTGAGCATATGATGTGATTATGAAACTTCAATGCTTTTGCTGTTTTGTTTACATTATCTTCAAAAGTCTAAGAATTTCTGAGACATTTTTAGAATAGTTGCCGTCTATTTTAAAAGAGACAAGCTACATCTTCAACAGCCCTTTTTTGATGATTCTTCTGGGGTTTTCTCCTTAATTTAAAATAAAACTACTGATTATTGTGATAGCAAATGAGAACAAAAATTATTCAGCTATTTATTACTTTACTGATGAGCAACTAAGTAGCAGCATTCACAATACATGCCAAATGACAAACACAGTATGTTCAAATAAGGAACATTTGTGTCTGACAGGGATTCACAGATTATGTATATAAGTGGATAAGAAAAAGGCAAGTTACTTGCTCAGAAGAAGACAAAGTCTGCCTTGATGTAAGAAATGAAATTACTCCCTTAAATTAATGTGGCAAGGTGGTATGCTACCTCATAGATGAATTTTGCCTTGATATTTCTTAATGTACTGAGATGTTTCTTCTAGTCGTACATCTCTGTGAAAAACAAATGTACCAGTGCTGCAAACCCAATTTGAAAATGTGCTAGAAAGCTTGCGAAAGTCATCATAAACATGCAGATTTCTCCCCGTAATTTCCAGCCTGTCATTTATTTACTCTTGATTTTCATGGTCCAGGTCTTCTGGAATAATTACATCCCGTGTCAGAGTTTTAAAAATATAATGTAATAAACGCCTCTGTTAATTAAAAGCTGAAAACCACTGAATTTAAAATTCACCAGTTCTTGGCAGTTCCAGACCTGTAGTAACTCAATTTCACAAGCTAACGGACAGTTTAACACAGAAGGGTGTAAACGCCGTGAGGACTTTGGTGCACACCGGAGCAGAGGACACGTCCCTGGGACACGGCAAGGCAAACCCCAGCTTTGACGGCACATGAAGCAAATCTGCCAGCTCCAGGGAGGCTTCTCAAGCATTCATGGAGAACCGCAGGGACGTTTTCTGCCTGTGCATTGGCTCTGATCTGAGAGTTTGTGTCTGCTTGCCCGGCGAGGGAAGCTGGAGCGGCAGTCCACTAGGCATTTGGCCGGGCTGCAGCGGGGCAGGCGCGGATCAGGTCCGACGTCCCCGCGCCGCACACCGCTGAGCTGGGGGTGGAGGGTATCAAACCCATACCACAGGGGACATAAAAGGCAACTAAACTTGTGTCTATTCTTTCTTCAGTGCCTTGCCGTTGTACTGGAGAATGGACAGAAATGCTGCCGGAGAATGTGCTGGATCCGGCCACCCGTTATTCCTGACATTTTTTCTTCCTACTCTTTGTTTCTCTTTTTTTTCACCTCTCACTTTTCACATCTTCTCCTTCCTTCTCGATGCCTTTTACCCACCACACTGGCACAGGCAGGCTTCATTTCCCAGTTTGTTTCCCATGCTAACACAAGCAATAAGGAAATTAAGACTTAGCTTTTGATTATCATTTGTCTTTAGATCGCTCCTCTGAGGTTAACTGTCGCTCTCTAATAGCAATTGTTTCAGGCTGCTACAAATTCAGCAGCCAACAAACACTGGTTTATTCTGAACTCCCACCTGGAAAGGTCACTGCCACGCTGAGGGCTAGGTGGGAACCTGCTTCACCGTAGTGACGCCCCGACTCACCACATTAAGTGTAAACATGGTACTGGGTGAGTGCACAGTTTTCTGTAGGATTCGCAGTGCCCACAGCAATGACTATGTTTTTATAACGCACTGAAAGTCAAGAATCTCTGGCAAAAAGAACAGCCAGTCTGGATTCAAACAGGATTCATCAGAAGTTACAGGAGGGGGAAAAAAATACCAAAAAAAAGCATATATAGAATTTAAAAAAAAGCATATATGGAGTCAGCTACTTGTCACACCTTCACAAGTCAAGCGCCGTCAGACTCGTAGGTAAAATCCAGTAAGTTGAGTTACCCCAACTGGTACTTTCCTGTTTCGCTCCAGTTGCTCTCTCTACTGCAAATCCATCTTCACCAGGGAAGAAACGATAAAGCCTTATTAAAGAACACACATTACCAAAGTTCAGGATAAGCTATGTGTCTTCCAGCTGTCATCGAATCCTAATTATTTCTTGGAAATATTTCTTACAGTCTTTGCATGTTTTGTACATCAGAAGTCTCACTTTTTACAAGAAAAAAAACCATTCAGAAAATAGAGGAGAGTGGAGAGAATCATGGAATCTGTTCCATTTCAGACAACTACATCACGAACCTCACGTTTTAAGTTGGTTTCTTTATTTTTTTCCCCCCAACCCGGGGGGGGGTTGCATGTGCAGATCAGGCCAGTTTGGGTTGGCAGGGCCCCTCTGTCCCACCACCCTCCCTGGCATCCCTGGCAAGGTCCCAAGCCTGTGTCCTAGCCCAGGGCCAGCAGCCCCACGCAGCTGGTGGGAGCTCCCGGCACAGCTCCCCTCTGCTGCCAGCTCTCGGCTCCCTGGACCCTCCGCTGGCAGGGTCT
Source organism: Chionis minor (assembly GCA_013398295.1). Lineage (NCBI taxonomy): Eukaryota > Metazoa > Chordata > Aves > Charadriiformes > Chionidae > Chionis > Chionis minor. The sequence goes on from VZSF01008232.1 coordinate 316,883, forward strand.
CGCCTTTTAAAAATGAAAGTTAAAAAAAAAAAAGGAAAAAAAAAAAAAAAAAGAGGACCCCAAGTGATGTTCTTTCTCACTGGTTTTTGTGCCGCGGGTATGCGTTGTACAATATTCTCCATGCGGAGCAGCGGGCTGGATTCGTTCCTTGGCACCTCGCTCTACGCTCAAGGACGTCCGAGGTGAAACGCTTCATTATTATTCTGTCATTAGCACCGTGATGCAATTCCCAGCCCACCGGCAGCTGCCAGAGCGGCGTCACTCAGGGCGCTGCCAGGAATGGCAAACGCGCGGGGCTGAGGCCGCTCAACAGCCTCTGGGGCAAGAGTCCTTCCTGCTTTAAATATTGAATTTCTCTGCCATGTGTTTTCTGGATCATTAAAACAAGGAGCAGCGATGTAAATATAGGGCTGGGAATGTGGAAACGTACTGTTTGTAACACATTACATTGCCCTATTTTAGGCACGGTTTATCTCAGAATTAAAAGCGTTCCCAAACATTACGGTTCACGACAGGGATGAATCTAAGATAAGTGTCAGAATTAGGTTTGTGTTAGGGTGAATCGCCCAATCCCTCGTGCTTTTTTCCCCAAACTCTCCCCTCGGCGGGTCTCTCCCTCACTGCCGGAGGAGCAGCACCGCTGCTGGGGTCCCAGCAGCGCGGTCGCTCCATCGCCACGTCCACCCTCAACCGCTCCCACCACCCCTCCGACCAGGGAACCTGCTGGAGCTCTGGGGGCCCTTTTCTTTAAATTCCTGATCCCTAAAAAGGGCTTTTCTCCATCACACTCACAAAGCACTCGGTGGCCAGACCCTGCCCTGGAAAACACAATGAAGTTGTGCAAATACATCCTGCAGGGAAAGCGGCCCAAGCCCTGAAGACAGATACAATAATATTAAAATTTTGTGTGTTGACTAGAGACCGACCGTACTGCAAATCCTACGGGAGATAAAGCAATCATATGCTAAATTTTACTGGTAGCATAGTTGGAACTAAACTGTCTTTTAACCACATTCTCAAACTATGGAACTATGAACCCAGCCTGGGATTTTCTTCTGTAATTCAGGAACAATCACAGCATGGGCTGGGCCACTTGGCCCAGTCATGTTTGAACCATGGAGGTCTCACAAGTTTTTCCTGAGAATTCCCACATGGAGAAAGGTTTAATGAGGACTAAATACTTCTGTGTCTGCCTATATATGGTTTGGGTGTGGTGTTTTTATCAGAGCACCATCTGCTTGGTGTTGCAGAGGAGGTCTAAGAAAAAACAGCAAATGACATTTTAACTTACTGCTGTAAAAGTTGGCAGATGTGTAAAAGATGAATGAAATACAGATGTTATCAATATACCCTTTAGCAAGCTATGAAACATCATCAACAAGGTCTCCATTATTTTTTTGTTAGTACTCAAGGTTCTTAAATTAAAAAAGATGAAAGAGATTTCATTGTAATTTTGGGACCATCAAGGCAGAATCACCAGTGTGGTCTTCTTGAATTATGGAACACAAAATGACAATATCACAGAATCATGGAATCACAGAACGATTTGGGTTGGAAGGGACCTTGAAGATCACCCAGTGCCACCCCTGCCCTGGGCAGGGACACCTCCCACCGGAGCAGGGTGCTCCAAGCCCCGTCCAACCTGGCCTTGAACCTCCAGGGATGGGGCAGCCACAGCTGCTCTGGGCAACCCCGGCCAGGGGCTCCCCACCCGCACAGGGAACAATTTCTGCCCAATGTCTCATTGAAATCTGCCCTCTTCCAGTTTGAAGCCATTACCCATTGTCCCGTAAAGAGTCTCCCTGATCCCGAGTCCCTCCCCAGCTTTCCTGGAGCCCCTTTCAGACACTGGCAGGGGCTGGAAGGTCTCCCCGGAGCCTTCTCTTCTCCCGCCTGAACCCCCCCAGCTCTCCCAGTATCCTCCCAGCAGAGGGGCTCCAGCCCTCCCAGCATCTCCGGGGCCTCCTCCGGCCCCGCTCCAGCAGCTCCGTGTCCTCCTGCTGTTGGTGGCCCCGGAGCTGGACCCAGGATTCCAGGGGGGGTCTCCCCCGAGCGGAGCAGAGGGGCAGAATCCCCCCCCGGCCCTGCTGCCCCCGCTGTGGGGATGCAGCCCAGGGGCCGGGGGGGTTCTGGGCTGCCAGCGCACGGTGCCGGCTCCTGGGGAGCTTCTGCCCCCCCAACACCCCCAAGTCCCTCTCCTGGGGGCTGCTCCAGCCATTCTCCGCCCAGCCGGGATCTGTGCTCGGGACCTCCCGATGGACAACCAGGACCCGCACTGGGCCTCATCCTTCGGGATTTATACCCCAAGGGGGCGGGCGGGACCAATCGCGCGGGAGGGCGGGCGCTGCAGCCAACGCGGAGCTCC
>VZSF01008233.1:0-60384 GCA_013398295.1 Chionis minor
TCTATGATTCTATGATTATTGCCTGAGATAAAATTTCCCACATGAATATATATTTGACTTAGGCAAATATTTTTATTTGCTTATGTAAATACATGTTAGAATTTTTTTAATTGCAGCTCGATTTGGTTTTATGATCAGTTTTCAAATCAACTGACAGTAAGAAGGAATCAAAAATATATCACAAGATGTATCCCATTTAAACCTTTAACAAATGTGTAAACGGGGAAGATTTCAAAATGTGTATTTTAAAATTCTCAGTATCCTTTTCCATTCTCCATTCTGTGTGTCTGACAGGATCTTGCATGCTATTTACTACTTGTTATGTTTATTATAATTCATCCAATTGTTAGAAACAGTTATTTTTTTCTAACTGTTCAAAACGAGAAAATTGGAATTATTCTGTCTATTCTTTTAGAAATTTCACCAGTTTCAAGATGGCTGTTTGCATGAACAAGGTTTGGGCATAAGGGCTCAGCCTGTCCTCTAATAAAAAATAATAAACAAACAAACAAACAAACAAACAGACCCAAAAACAAAAAATGAAAGAAAAAGCACCAGGCTGTAGAAGCAGGATAGTTAAAGGCAGGGAAAATACTTCCCTCTGTATCTTAATCTTGAAAATATAATAGGATACATTATCTTTAAAAAGATAAAGATAAAGAAGCTGGAGGAAACAGCTAAGACGGTTTTTTTGGAGGGGAGTCATCCATGTGTGCTTAAAGTTTCTGCTACCAAAATGCTGTTTGCAGCATTTTTGGTAGCAGAAAATTTAAACACATCTCAATGCTTATGTGAAGGTATGATCCCAGAAGTAAAGCAAAATGAAACATAAACCCCCTGAAGTAGTTTTTAAGCATGAAGTCCTATTAATTGACTTAAAGTCATTCAACTGTGTATAAGACCTATCGTTCTATCAGAACTCACAAAGTCATTTGGTAGTAGAGGATGACTGTTGTAAGTCAGGGGAAGACATCTGTCTGGTGAATTGCAGTCAACACAGAGCCTCTAATTTAGCAAACAAAAAGCAACAGACTCTCAGATATGACTCCAGATTGCATGGATAAAGGAGCTGCTTACACAGTGAGATGGGGGGAGGGGACTGGACATAAAGATATGACAAAATATGGGACTTTTGCTGTTTTCCGCAGCGTCTTTAAAGAGGAAACCTTCAAGTTTTATTACTGATCTTAAATCCCTTGCTCTTACTGAATAAAAATAATGTTCTTCCACAAGATCATTGACCCAATCTGCCACAATAGCTGTGGTTCTACATCAGTCCATCATAAAACTGTATTAGGTCTCCAGCTGAGTTATCTGCCCTGTAGAAAATAACAAAGCAGTAATTCTGTAATATATTCAAAACCAATTCTGTCTGCAGTCCTCAGTTACCTCGCTATATGACAACCAAGTACGATCAGATTTCTTACTTGACTTGCCCAGATGTCACTAGTAGGACATATAATATCAAAAGTAAATATCAGCTATGTAGATATGCTCAGCTGAGAAGACCACTAAGGAGTTTACTTGCTATGAATATATTCAATCCCTTTTTTAAAAGTTTGGAATTCTAAATATCCTGTGGTTCTTAACATCCTTTGGTATTAGATACACAGAGCAGAGATGCATCTGAACTATCTATCCAGACTCTTGCCAAAGAGATATAATTTACGATGCAACTCACCTCAGTCTGCACCAGATTTCAAAAACAAATTCCTGCTTCTCTCCACTGGTAATGGAGGATGGTAAAGGAAGCCTAGGAGATATTCATAAGTCCAGGGTTATTTTTGTGAGATCCTGAGGCATCTCAGGTGGCACAAAGCGCTTTTGAGGCTCTTGTCATCGTATGACAGAGGAGGAGTGCATTACTGAGAATTTCTTCTTCAAGATGGACACAAATGAACCCATCCTGCATGAACACATGTCTTCTCTTTCTGATCTTTTTGTTTCCACAGCAGCCTGCAACACTGTATTCCACAAACTAATTAGGAAAAAAAAAATCCAGACAATAAATCAAACAAAATCAAAGCCCTTCACTTAAAAATTCTTCCTTTTTTTTATGAGAGCTTGTGCCCTAATTATTTCATTTGGTGCTTGTATAGGGAGTTAGAACACATATAAGGTTTTATTGGTTTTAGAGTGACCCGAACTCCACACCATTACGTTGGCTGTAGGTGCTTCAGGGATTTATGCAGTAAAATAAAACAACCTGTTTTTTTCAACATTTCTTTTCTAGTAATTTGAAATATCTCTGCCATTTGCAACTGCTAATGTTCAGAGAACAGATGTTTTCAGGGAAGCATTCACAGTGGCTGAAAAACCTTGTTCCCAAGAGGTAGCAGTTAATTTAGAGCCTGCCGATGTGTAAACATAGTTAAGGTTGGTTTTCCCCCTGTGCACTTCTTCGCATTGCTGACAGTGTTACATCCATCATTTCATTGCTAGTCATTCTGTATTAGAAGTTTTAGGTCTGAATGTCCTGAACATCTGTATCATAGAATCATAGAACAGTAGAATGTTAGGAGTTGGAAGGGACCTCTGGAGATCATCTGGCCCAACACCCCTGCCACAGCAGGTCCACCTACAGCAGGTTGCACAGGATGGCGTCCAGGCTGGTTTTGAGTGTCTCCAGAGGCAGAGACTCCACCACCTCTCTGGGAAGCCTGTTCCAGTGCTCTGCCACCCTCAAGAGAAAGAAGTTCCTCCTCATGTTCAGATGGAACTTCCTATGTTCAAGTTTGTGCCCATTACCTCTTGCCCTATCACTGGGCACCACTGAAAAAAGACTGTCCCCTCCTCCCGTAACCCTCACTTTAAGTATCTGTAAGCATTGATGAGAGAAGTCTTCTCTAGGCTAAAAGGCCCAAGTCCCTCAGCCTTTCCTCATAAGAAAGACGCTCCAGACCCCTAACCATCTCTGTAGCCCTTTTCTGTACCCCATCCAGCAGTTCCCTGTCCTTCTTCAAACAGGGATCCCAGAACTGGAGACAGCACTCCAGATGCGGCCTCACCAGGGCAGAGTAAAGGGGGAGGATGACCTCCCTTGACCTGCTTGCTACACTCCTCTTGATGCACCCCGGGATGCCATTAGCCTTCTTGGCCACAAGGACACATTGCTGGCTCATGGTTGTCCACCAGGACTCCCAGGTTCCTCTCTGCACAGTTGCTTTCCAGCAGGTCATCCCCTAACTTGTCCTGCTGCATGGGGTTATTCCTCCCCAGGTGAAGGACCCTACACTTGCCTTTGTTGAACTTCATTAGGTTTCTCCCTTCCCAACTCTCCAGCCTGTCCAGGTCACGCTGAATGGCAGCACAGCCTTCTGGTGCGTCAGCCACCCCTCCCAGTTGCGTGTCATCAGCAAACTTGCTGATGCTACCCTCCATCCCTTCATCCAGGTCATTGATGAACACATTGAACAGGACTGGACCCAGTATTGACCCCTGAGGAACACCACTAGTCACAGGCCTCCACCTAGACTCTGCGCCACTGATTACAACCCCCTGAGCTCTAACTGCCAGCCAGTTTTCAATCCACCCCACTGTCCATTCCTCTAACCCACACTGCCTAAGCTTGTCAATGAGGATGCTGAGGGAGATGGTGTCAAAAGCCTTGCTGAAGTCAAGGCAGGCAACATCCACTGCCCTCCCCTCATCTATACTTCCTGTCATGCCATTGAAGAAGGTTACCAGATTAGTCAGACATGACTTCCCCTTGGTGAATCCATGTTGACTTCTTCTGGTAACCCTCTTTTCCTCCAGATGTTTGGAGATGTCGCCCAGAATGAGCTGCTCCATCCTCTTTCCAGGGATGGAAGTGACGCTGACTGGCCTGTAGTTTCCTCGATCCTCCTTCTTGCCCTTTTTGAAGACTGGAATGACATTGGCTTTCCTCCAGTCCTCAGGCACCTCGCCTGTTCTCCAGGACCTTTCAAAGATAATGGAGAGTGGGCCAACAACGACTTCTGCCAGCTCCCTCAGCACTTGTGGGTACATCCCATCAAGACCCATAGACCTATGGATATCCAGTTTACTTAGTTAGTCTCTAACTTGATCCTCCCCAACCAAGGGAGAGTCTTCCTTGCTCCAGGCTTTCCCTGTTACCTGTAGAGTCTGGGGGTCCTGAGGTCTGGCCTGAGCAGTGAAGACGGAAGCAAAGAAAGCATTCCGTAACTCTGCCTTCTCTGCATCGTCTGTCACCATGGCACCCATCTCATTCGATAGCAGGCCCACATTCTCTCTAGTTTTTCTTTTGCCTCCTGTGTACTTGAAGAAACTCTTCCTGTTGACCTTGACATCCAGTATCATCTACTGACTCTTTACAGTTCACTAGCATTTTCAACCAATTAAGGAGAATGGGAAGAAAATGAATAAAACCAATGCCTCTTCCTACAGCTGTTAAATAGCAACTGGTTCACTAGCAATAATCACTTTAAAAAAAGCAATCACTCTAGTTCTTCATTTNTCTGTCACCATGGCACCCATCTCATTCGATAGCAGGCCCACATTCTCTCTAGTTTTTCTTTTGCCTCCTGTGTACTTGAAGAAACTCTTCCTGTTGACCTTGACATCCAGTATCATCTACTGACTCTTTACAGTTCACTAGCATTTTCAACCAATTAAGGAGAATGGGAAGAAAATGAATAAAACCAATGCCTCTTCCTACAGCTGTTAAATAGCAACTGGTTCACTAGCAATAATCACTTTAAAAAAAGCAATCACTCTAGTTCTTCATTTGTGTTTTATGAAGTTTCTGCAAGCCTCGCCACACAGACAGTTTTTATGACCTGTTTTTCCTTCCTCTCCAAGAGAAGAATTTATTTCCATTGAGGTCAAATAACGTCCACAGAAGAACTGATTCACCGTGTAGAGTGGATGCAGCCTTATTTCAACCCGTTATTTCCATATCTCTAGAATTCTTAGAGGAATTTAACTGTTCTTGGACTCTTGTAAGGAGTTATCTACAGCCCAGGGAGGTAATATAACATTACTCCCTGTAGACATTTTTTTATCTGCTTTTTCTTAGCATGCACAGTTCCATTAAACACACTCTAGGGTTTCCAAATCAATGTTGCTTTAGTATTGATTTGACTGGTGTTTTGCATGAGTACTATATATACAGTTGAAGAGAATATGATAGGCAAATTTCAAGAATGTATTAGAGGTCTTTCATTTTTATTTATATGCTATCATATTAATATTCATGGAAAAGGGACATCTTGATGCCTATTAACACACACATCTTCCTATTGGTGCTAGTGAGGTAGCTAAATCCAAAATTAAGTGCATGATTTTTCCACAAAAGTTATAAAACGCATAAAACGTCTGTATTCTGTGCCTGAAATAGTACATGCTGTAAAGTACAAGTTGCAATATATTTTGAGTTAATATTAGAAAAAAATGAAGCACATAAGCGCTCACTAAACATAAAAGCTTAAAAGATAGGAGAAAAAAATAATTTTAAAAGATAAATATGTGGCCTCTGAGATTAGATACAGACAGTCTACAATATTAAAATGAATTAAATCAACTTTAGGATATATACTGTTGCTACCTAGACTCAGCTATAAAAATTATTTTGTGCTCAGAGAATGGTCTTAAGAAAAAGTCAATCATATTCCATGTTGTCAGAGGTACAGTTTGAGCAATCAAGAGAGAAAATGGAAAGTTCTTTTGTTCACAGCTTTGGTAAGAATCCAATAGCAAAATGTCCTCTCCTGCTAACAAGTTTGTAATACAATGTCTTCTGGGAGCCAGTAGAATCCTACTAAGAAAGGGAGCTTTTTTGTTATCGGATATCTTTAGCTTCCCAGATGATCAAGGATTTTAGGTGATTTTCATTCAGAGATTTAGGAGATTCTGAAATGTCTTTGAAATCTAAATGAAGAGAGTTATCACATGATGTTATGTTTGTTTTAACTCATGGCAATCATCCTAATCCCTAATAATAAGACACACAGAAGGAAAAAAAAAAAGTCAATTCTGTACTAAAAAAAGCCATTATGTACTCTCACATGTGAAAATCATGAAATACCTATCCTAAGAGGGACATTGGACAGCATTTACTAAGCAAAAATATTTTAAAATCAGTAGGCTCAGAGAACTTAAACCTAAGTCTGCAAAATATGTATTTTTAAAAGCTGGAACTTTTTTAGAAGTTGATATATAGAATTTAAAAATCACTCCTGCTTGTCCCCTTTCTGGCCAAAGAGCCATTTTAGACTGTTCTGGGACACATCAGAGCTTAAGGCTTTCCCTCACAGGCATCTTGCTTTATCATCCCTAAATATCCTGACATGTTCCTTTAGGTAGCCAGGGATGCAAAGCGTACCCCTCTCTTTCTCAGGCTGGTTCTTATAATCCTAGATAGTATTCCCCTTCCTAGATGTATCACATATATTCTAATTAATTGACTTCTATTTCATCCCAGATATGATTTCAGTTTCTGTTTCTTTATCAAGTAAGGAAAAATACAAGAAAGAATTCTGCTGCTGGAGTTTAGTGTTACATTTTTATTTCCTGTTGTCTTTAAACAGTCTTGCCATAGGATACTGACTCATGGGATTTTCTCACATTCACCCACAGGAGCTAATCCTCCAATAAGCTGCTTCACATCTTCTTACACCTACTACCTGTCAGACCTCTCCCCTCCTAATCCTTCTATCCTCTCTTTCACTTTCCGCCCCAGCTTTCCTGCTTCCTTCAGCTACTTCTTTTGATGGGACGTCTTTTGTGACCCTATCATCTTCATGACCTCCTATAATGAATTTTTTCATTTCTGTTTTGAAATCTGATAATTCTTACCAGCCCTACTCCAGAGTCTGCATTTTGTTTGGGAGGTCTATGCCTTTAAAGATTCATAGAGGAAATACCCCTTCATTCCAAATGTGAATTTAACACCCTACCTCCCCATGCAGAATTTTATGTGTCTGTACATTCAGATATTCTGAAACTAGAAAACAACAAATATGAAAATGGAGATGTGAAGTAAAGTAAAATTGATTTCTCCATATTTGAATTACAAACACAAAGAGTATTTAGACCATTTAGGCCCCTGCTCATGACCAGAATACAGCACTTTTGAGGTGTTACCTAAAGAGATGACTATCTCTACTGAGTATTTATTGTAACCTTTTCTATTACCTGCAAATGCACCCTCTGACTGGCTGATAATAGTAGATGCTGATGGTGATGCCACTCCCTCTTCATTGGCTCTGAAATAAATGCTTATGGAGAGATGTAAATTTTTGTGAAACAGTAGCGATTAATACTATTATCTGTACATTGTCCATAATGAAGATACAGAATATACTTGAACTGGAAAATAGATTGCTTTCTGTTCTTTTCCCTTCTCTGAATGCTTTTAACGGATTGAAAATTCTCTCCAAATAAAGGAAAAAAGCTGCAGGGATGCTTTAATCTGTTTCTACAGATGATAGCTGACATGAAATTGCTGTGCCAGACGGTATCACTGGTATAAATTTACAAGCAGTCAAGAAATATCCCAAGGAATTCAAGACAGCACATTATTAGAACATAAACTGCACAAATGAAGTAAACATACTATTTCTGGGGCTCCAGAAACATTTTGTTCTTAGTACTGTCACATTTAAAATTCCATAGTCAAACAAGAAGATCATCTTTACTTCAAGATTATTATTGTTATTGCTATTGTAATGCAAAACATATGGGAATTTTAACCACTGAAAAGTGAATACATTAACTTTTTCCATATTTTCATAGTGCTTTCATATTTGCATATTTTCAAGTGCTTTCATGTAGAAATGTACTGGGCTTTCTGGGCACATACAATATGCAATGTTCTTAAATTATTTGCATATGTCAAACTGTAGCAATAAGCTATTTAGTGAGGAAAAATCCCAGACAATTTCAAAAGGTGGATCAAATGTTTAGAAATGGGTTCAGTTCAGAAGTCCAGCAAGAAAAAGACACCTCTTCAATACACCCTTCACAGGATGATCATTGGAACATCTGTTCCTCTGCAAATCTTTCTTCAGAGATGATAAAAAGGATGTTTTATCAAGATAGAAAGAATAAAAACCAAACGATTCTGGGAGGGCCAAGCCTACCTCCTGATCACTCCTAGAGGAGAATGCAAAAGGGAACTGAATCTTAAATTAGACGAAAAATAGCTGGTACTTGATTTGACTGACTTGGTTTGAGGTCAAATGATTCAATTGTCATTGAGTACAATTGAGTATGTGATATTTTATACAGACATTAGGGAATGGGGTAGGTATTATATATTGTTCTTTTCTTCTGTCTATATTCTACACATATACTCTCATGCATCTAGATCTGACTCTTTCCCTTGGTAAATCTGACAAAAAAGAATCTGCTTTTACAAACAACATTAGTAAGATAGACTCTACTCAGCTGCCTCCAGAGTTTTCTTAGAATTGCATAGCAACATATTTCCCAGTATCACAAAATACTTTCTGCATTCTAAGCCCTGGAGTGAGCACATCAAATCAATAATTGCTTAAGCATATGCTTAATTAGGCTAAAAAGCATATGCATTTTGAAACTGCTGCATGAATTCTTTAAAAAACAGTTTAGTGTTTTTTAGAGCATTACCTCCCTCCTGTCTCCCCCCTACACTGTTTTCTGAAGCACAAAAAATGATCTCCTTAAAATTAACCCCTGCATCTGTGTCTGAACATATTCTTTATTTGGATTTTTCTCTGTGATAAGGATTGGGGGGGTTTTTGTTCTATGCTCATATAGCACCTGCTATAACAGTAGATTAAAAGTTCTGTGTTCTGTCCTTCAAATCCTTCACGGTAAGACGTGAGAGAGATGAAGAGAGTGTATAGGGATTATCTGCTCACCACCTCTTCCAATATAAGAAGAGGACATCAAATGGAGTCACCAGATTCCGAACATCAAAAGAAAGTGGATCCTCACACAAAAGTTTTCATGGAATGGTTCTGATGTGACTTCTGATGTGTTTCCAGACATTAAGGGGAAAAAAAAAATAAAAATCAGTTATTCATATTTACCAACGTATACCAGGATTTACCTAAAAGAAATTACCACAGAAGCACCACAGAAGCATAGAAACATGATCTGAATCACATAGGTCGTTTGGGTTTTCTTCTCTGGTCCCAGGGTCTGAAAACTGTAGAGATTAATCTGAGTTTCCCTCTAGCTCTGTATTACATTGTAGTGCAAGGGAGATTTCAGCTTCCCATGACCTGCTTTTCATGTCACTTCAGATTTTCTCTAGGGTATACATCTTATTTGAGGGATTGTAAGAGTAAGAATCAGATATTTTTTTCTTCCAGATCCTGTTGTTTTAAGGTTGCTACTGTAATTTACTTGCTCTTGACCTGTGGCCTAAAGTTTATGTCTATCACATCTTTATCGGCCAAGCTCTCAGTGTTAGCAATCAAGGATGTGCTAGGGGATACTGAGTGGAGTAGTCTGCATGCTACTTATCAGCTTGAATCAATCTTCATGGTTTTTTAGCAAAATTCATGGTTTCTAACTTGTGACCATTGTAAAATGTTGAATCAAACATCTTTGTGAAATGAATAAAAGAACTGATAATCTTCGTTTTGTTCTCTCAGTCTGGCTTGTGGACTGCCCTAATGTTAGATTTGCTGTACTATCTCACTCAGTGTCTTTGCAGAGACATTTCCCCCAGATTGTTCCTCAAGTAATTGTATTGCATCTAGTAACAAAATGCACTATTGATACTTCCAATTGCTCTGAATCCCATTTTAATTCACTTTTCATTAAACACAATTTAATATAAGACAAACATTTTGTATCTGGAAATTATACTCTGAGAATAATGAGGAATATTCTTATTATATGTATTATATATGTATGTCTTCATGTGTATACTTGAACTTTGAAATATGTGTGTGGATAAGAATGAGAGTATATACTGCTCCAGTTTCAGATGGAGATCCTGGAAATAAGGATTCCCATTATTGACCTTCATATCCTTCTGTTGGATCTACTTTGAAGCTGGCCCTGATTTGAGCAGGGATTTGGGCCAGATGGCCTCCAGAACTCTTATCCAACTTCAATCATTCTGTGATTCTGTGTTGTCTTTATAGAGCTTCGGGACAGCAGCATCATGAATCACCATTCTAAATAAAATGTCACAGAAGACATAAGCTGTCTTCCACTGCTCATGATAGAGAGGTGAAAGTGGAAATAAATACTTCCAGTCAAAAAATCTTGATAGCAATAAATATCAACCCTGTCAATACCCTGAACCTTGTCATTTTTCAGGCCATTACACAGACCTTTTTTTTTTTTTTTTTCATTTACTTTTGAAAGCTTTTTCATCAGATGTAAAATGGTCCTGGTTGGGTCTTTTGAAGAGGCTTACTCACTTGATCCTTCATGTTAAACCATTTTCTAACATCTGAGGAAAAAGTCTATCCAGGTATTTTGTGCCTCAGAGGAACCAAATTGTAACAGTTCTCAAGAAAGGAGAGAGTGTCTTTGAAGAACATATAAAAATAATTTATGATCTTAATTGACATTCCACTCTCCACTGACTAGAAGAAGTGGAACACAAGGAATTTCACAGGGTGTGCTGCATCTCAAAGCAGGAAATTTGATTAATGCAGCAGCACACTAATTAGAACTGGACAAAATGTTTTTCATCTGAAAATGCCAATTCATCAAGTATGAAGTACTTTTAGAAACTTATCAGTTTTTGAAGAAACTTTATTTGAGAAAGGGAAGCCCCTTTTTCTGAAACCCTAATACTAAAATAACATAAAAACTATATATATCTCCTCTTTCTCAAAATCTCTTTCTTATATAAACTTAAAATTTTCTTAAAATCTTCTAGTAAACCCTAGATTTCAGTTTGAATGTGACTTCAATTATGACTATAGCATGAATTACAATGAAAACCTTTTCTCTTAACCAAAGAAAGCAAACTGAATGCAGTAATTCATTTGCCCTAATCCCCACTCATAAAGACTACATATAAAACTGTCAGATGTGACTGTCACACAATCAATTTACCCATTCATTCAAAAACATTAAGTCCAAAAGTTAATTCCTTTTTTCCCTTGATAAGAAGCAAAACCTAAATTTGATCTTCCCCAAACCCAGCTGTCTCTAGTCCTGAGAGACATCAGGCTTGGCTCGCGTATGCACACAAACACCTCACAGGCTGCAGAAGCAATGGCAATACGCTCTGACTACGATTAGGATTTTTTGTAATATCGTTATAGTGCTTGAATGAAACACCGGAACATTTCTTGGTCAGATATTTGTTTTGACCAAAATGAGGGAAAGATGGTCACCACATTAAAATCTTTTCAAGTGTCTAACAATACGTCTTTCCTTATTTTCAGATATATGTTGGGGTTTTTTTCTGTTACCCGAGGCCTTAATTACCCCACTGCTTATTAGTCATGGCAACTCCTTTGCTGTTAGCCTTTCTATATACATAAAACAGAAATATACCTTGACAACAAACCCGAAAGGAATCTCTTCCTTTTTCCTACGTGATGAAAAGGCTTTTTTCATTGCCCTTCATGTCTTGAAAGTTTATCATGCATATCCTGCAGCCAATGAGGAGCTTTGCCATTTATTTAAGATGGATCAGACCAGACTTTCCTCTGAGGAATGGCAAATCTCAGGGCATTGGAAACAGATAAACTAGTTATCTTCGAGAGCTTGTTCTTTCAAATTTGTACTCAGCTTAGAAATAATTTCATATTTAATGCTTATTTTCCTTTGAGCCAGTCCTGAAATCCTTTTCAGATAAGAACTGAATCTGAACAAATAACTGATTATAATTTTGGACAGAACATGTCCCTGGGATCTTCAAAACTTTATGCAATTCAGTAGACTGCCATTTACATAGATGTATTGTTATTTATAACACTGTAAAAAGAAATTGTGCTGTTTCCAAGCTTTTACCTTCTCATCAGAGAAGATGAGAATTACTTATTTGTATATTATAGCTCAAGCAGTACTCCTTTAGCTAAAAATAAAAGAAAGGCTAAGAGAATTGCTTTGTGTATAAAGCTACTGATACACTAAATGTTTTGGAGACAGTGTTCCTGTCTCCAGCATTCCATACATGAAAGTCTCCAAAAACTCTCTGATGTTCCATACGTGAAATAATAGAATCCACATGAAGACAAGTTTTGTTTTTCAAAAAATTATTCTTCATCTATTAATACTGTGGATCAGAAAGAACATCACCAAACTAATTGAAAAGGAGAGAAACTAATGGGAAGCATTTAATTGTCATTATGTTTGAATAGCATTGTATGTGTGCTGCAGATCTTTAATAATTTAGAGGATCTGTTATCTGAAATTTTGTAAAGCTGTCATAGTAATACTTCCTTTGCAAAAGAATGGAGTGCTTTTGCCCTGATTAATATGTAAAAATAATATTTTTTTCCAAGGTAAACCACTATTTGACCTCTTTACATAAAGAATTGAAGGAAATAATATATTTATGAAATATTTCAAAGAACTATACTATAAATGTGTATTTACTGACAATTTTCTGCATCCCTCCCGCTGCATATTAATTTCTGTTCATAGTTTTTGTAAGTGTCATAGTCCATCTTCAACTGTTTTGCTTTCTTATTCTCTCTCATCTCTTGCAGCACTGTCTTCTTTTCTAGAAGAGATTTATTTCTTCTTCTCTTTTTCTTTTTTTTTTCCCTCACTTCTCCTCTACCCCTTTATTTCTTTGGGGGGATATGTCCACAAGAAAGTGGGAAGAGTAATTATAGTATTATTAAAGAATAAAACTGATTTATAAATTATTATTTTTCCCATATTTTTACTATTTGTTATGTTGTATAAATATAACAGACTGGGAAATGGTTTTGAACAGTTTGTTAGTGTTTATGTTTATGGTTTAGGGGCATTCAAAATACCTGCAGAAGTCTTCACGGAAGACCTGTGAACAGTATGAAATGGAGAGAGAATCTGGCACAACAGGGTTTTAGAGGAAGCTCTATACAACTGAAATATGTATAAATCCACTGGCTTTATAGTCCAGTCCAGTCTGGACAAGGATTTATCTAATTCCACATCTCTAAAAATTCATCATGAGACAGTATCCCTTAAGCAATCCATACAAGCAAAGGAGAAAAATAGACAGATCTATCCAGCAGCTCATCTACCTAAGCACCTATTCTAAGATAAAATAAGTTATTTCCTGCTTGTACCTTCTGTTAATTTTCTCAGTCAGGTACAATGGATCTTAGTTGAAGAAAAGGAATCTAAAGTTTTAGATGTCTAAATTACAGTAGGCGAATCCTTTGCTAAGCCTCAACCACCCAGCAGAAGGAGAATAAATTTATCTAAACCACTTGCTGAAGATACTTTTCCAGAAATTCTGCATTTTTTCCCAGCATTTTCCCATAGTTTGATTATTCTGGCTTTTAGAAAGGTTCGGTCCACATTTCTTCATTTGAAGTCCTCAGTTACAGTAGCCCTGCCTCACTCTAAATTATTTTTAATAAGTTCCTTCTGATATCTGTAAGCTTTTATTATTCAACAGAATGAACCATAGGTATGACAAGCACTCGTATTGTGTACATGGTATTATGCACACATATCAAACACAGGTCAAACATGAAGTCACCTTGCCTGATAATGCTGTAACATTCTTCCAGAATGAATTAATAACTGTATTTTTAAAATACTTGATTTCAAACAGTGGTTTTTCCTGATCTGTGGGTGCAATCTAGACCATATTTCCATAAATTGCTCACAAGAATGTCATGTGAGACAGTGTTAAAAGCCTTACAGAAGTCAAGAAAATGTTATCTATTGCTCATCACTATTCATATGGCTGTAACCTGCCATCAAAATAAATTCAGACTAACCTGACGTGAGTTTCTTTTGACAAATGTATGGTGACTGTAATATATCTTGTTATCTGTTATGTGAGTTCAGGTTCCTTCTTTAATTACCTGCTCTGCTCTTTTGTTGTTTTTGTTCTTAAAACTGAACTAGGCAGTCAAAACTATCATTGTCTGAGCTTGTCTTTCTTTATATCTGCCTTCTTGACAAATGGGGTGAACACAACATTTATCCCACTGCAACTTAAATGAGAACTAAATACTGACTGCAATTATAAGGCTACAAGACTGGAAAACAAATATTCCACCCTGAAAAAACCAGAAAGTACTCAGATTTGTTTCCACTCTGGAGCACAGCCTTATCAAAACTTTAAAAAAAAAAAAAAAAAAAAAAAAACCCCTCAAAAAGAATAGTATGGAGGATTTACTGGAAATTTTTAGGAAAGTTTCATGTAATTCAAATGTTTGAATACAGGTGGAAGAGCTCTAAAGGCAAGACTGACTTCAGGTCTGGACATCAGTTGCTACAGTTTCCATCTTGGTGAACAAGACATTAACCCACTGACAGTACTGATTCTGCATGTGCTTCTCTCACATGCTGTTGTAAGAATGAATGCTCTATACTGGAACATTCCATTTCAGTGGAAAATGCCAGCTAGTCCTTAATTCATTTCAGAAATTAATTAACAAGTTTTTCTTAACTTTTTTTACTCAGTATAAATTTTTAAAATCCTTGAAAAAACTTAGTACTGTGATACCATATAAAAGCTATGCTAAGATGTGTGGAATTACATTGTGAAAACTTCAGAATGGTACTGTTTCCATATTAAATACACCTTAATCTTTAAAATAAACTTTAGAAATTTATAGAAAAGACAATATTAATGTTTTAATTCTTTTTTTTCTATTCTTGGAAAATTGCAATTCTTTTCTTCTCCATTGTGCCAAGCAAAGTTCTCTTTCATGCAGGGAGCTGAGCCAAGTGCTGGGCTTATATTCACAAAAGAGTTAAATCAATACAAAAGCCCTTCTGCTTCACTGGAATTACATTGATTTGTACCAATTGAGGGTCTAAATCAGTGAAATTATGAGCTGTTTACTAGTGGTCCTCAGAGCTCTCCATATCATGAACTCTTTTTCAAACAAGTATCACTGATCTGTCATTTAGTAACATAGAAGATATTGGTTAATCAGTGTATCTTGATGCTTACTTTCAGCCTGAATGCTAAATATAGGTGTTGTAAATATTTGTAGTTATGAGAAAAGTCAGTCCTTAGATCACTTCAAAGATCTTTTGGTAATAGCAGAAACACCACAAGATAACTTTAACAGAAGTAGTCTTTCATCTGGCGTGTAAAGCTTAAGTTGATGAAAATGTCTGCCTAGTTTTGCTTTTTAATTATACACATACTAAGTGATTGAAAAAAAAATTTACATTTATAAATATTGCTATATGTGACTAACTGTAGTCAAGGAAAAAATATCTCCATTTTATTTAAGAGTGTACATAATGTTAAAGAAAAATAAGTTAAAACTGACTCATTTGGGAAAGGGTTTTTTTTCCCTGGCCTTGGAAAACCTATTATCCCTGCTAAATATTATTTATATTCTTTAAATGATTTCCTAGAAATGTCATATAAGTTTAAACTTTTCATCTTAAGTTCTTTTTACTGGTCAATTCCCAAGCTTAGGTCTACTACAGCAATTCATATATTTCTGTAAAAGTGTAAACTGGGAAAAAAACTGAACTGAACTATTCAAGCAGCAGGAAAATACATGGAAATACAATGCCTTACCGGTAAAGGACAATACAATTTTCTCCCCTTCTACATTTTGATACAATTGGAATTGATATTGCAGACTGCAACTTCCCTTACAAAGTGCAAATGCCACTCGCTATTTTAGTATCAAACATTATACTTCATTATCTTAATGATATAGCAGTGATCTGAAACCAGAGCAGTCCAGCAAGTCATAACTTGTTCAGAGAAACAAATTCCAACTTGATTTGGCTTCTGACCTTGATGTAAAAATGAAAAAAAAAATCTTCTTTGGGTTTTTTTGTGATTCATTCTCCTTGAACAAAGAGCAGACTTCTATATCAATGTTCTAGCTACATGAATGAATCAACCGCAACTCAGTTAGAAAAAATAGTAAATAATTGTAATCATGTACTAAAACTTGTTCCTGCTTGTTTCATGACTTTTTCTTTAGACTTCATACATCTCAAATGTTAAGTTGATTTGTTTCACTGCTTTCTCTACTGAGTTTGGTTTATGAACTGAGTATTAGTACCTATCCACACCCTCCAGGACATTTAAAAATTGCTTGTATAAAAATTTATGTGCTATATTAGCTCTGTGGGCTACGTGATGGCACCTACCTCTCCTAATGTAAGGTTCTCCAGAAGATTCTCACTGAGAATATCAATGGCCTGGACTACTCCTTCCTTGCTCCTGTTCCCGGGTTCCAATGCTGCATAACAATCTTTTATTCTTTTTTTTCCAAAACCATTCTGGATACATGCACTCACTCTTTCTGCATGTGTTTCTACTTTCATCTTTGAAATAGTATTTTATTTGGTTTGTGTGGATGAAGCGTTTTTTAAGAAACTGATACTTTTTCTCTGAAACTTGAATGAGGACATTAA
The DNA here is from genome assembly GCA_013398295.1 of Chionis minor. Taxonomy (NCBI): domain Eukaryota; kingdom Metazoa; phylum Chordata; class Aves; order Charadriiformes; family Chionidae; genus Chionis; species Chionis minor. The sequence continues at coordinate 16,480 of VZSF01008233.1, forward strand.
TATCTACTTACCAGGGTTTTAAACACAACAGGTTTGAGATTTAATATTATATAATCCAGTTTGAAAAAATAGATTCTTGACTTGTGTTTCAGCATAGAATTCCATTAAAATGTAAAAGGTCTCAAAACATCATCTTTTGACAATTCCATATATTTAAAACTTACAAAGGAATTTTTTGTTTCCCACAGAGCCCTTGCCTGTCTTTCAGTGTATCATTCAAGTACAGTCCTGACTATATGTAGAAGTTTTATCACATGAGTAGATCAATTATTTTATCTGTGAAAAAAAGAGCAAGTAAGCAAGAGATCTTAAGTAATATATAAAATATGACAATATTAAGTGGATGCAAATACCAGAAAACAGCAGTTTTTAAACTTAAAAGAATTCAGAGTGCAGAAATAAATGAAATACTGCCATTGAGTATACTGGAAACATCTGTTATACATCAGCTAATATATTCACATGTCTATATCAGCTCCTAACTTCTTTTAAGAAATTAATGAAAGGATACAGAATCCTGGACAGCACACTGTGATCAAAAAATTGTGATAATTCAGATGGTATTATGGAAAGGCTGCCTGAAATTAATTACTCATGAGGAACATGAATTTGCAAAGTAAACTTTTCCAAAGTATCAGCAAATAAATGGAAAGCCTTGATAATCTGTGAAATATTAGGCATTGATATAAATTTGATTAGAGGACTCAAGACACTTAATAATTCCTTTAATATTAAGAACTTTTCAAGTATGAATAGACTTTTTCACAGTATGTGTTGATTAAATCATAATAATGTTTTTCATTACACAATTTTTCATTGTCTTCAGCTCTCCAAGAAATTTAAACAGATTAGGAAATTAATATATAATGCAAACCTCTTTAAAGATAATACAATGAATCTGAGATATAATGAAAAGAAGCTGCATCTATGTGTTCATGTCATGATATAATAGCTCAAAAATCTCAATCAAAAATCTGAATTAAAGAACTGAGGAAATAAATGTGAGTTAAAATGATTTTTGTTCTTTCTTCTAAAAGAAACCACTTACATATCTAAAAGCATTATTCTTTATGGCTGGTTTCTGGTGAGTGAAAGTAAGTTGTTTGAAAAAGTTAGCTTAACTTTGAATATAAAGTAATAATTTATAATTAGTCCTTTGATGTTTTAATATGACTCCATTGGAAAGCAAAACAGTATTGCAGTTCAAAAGGCTGACAACCGGAAATATTTGACCATTTGTTCTGAAAACTGACACAATTCTTGACAGGTATTGAATAATAGCAAGCTCTTAAAAAATAGAGAGAGAAACTTTCCTGAAATCATAGAATCACAGAATGGTAGGGGTTGGGAGGCACCTTCAAAGATCGTCTAGTCCAACCCCCCTGCCAAAGCAGGTTGACCTACAGCAGGTTGGCCAGGAACAATTTTGAATATCTCCAGAGGAGACTCTACAACCTCTCTGGGAAGCATGTTCCAGTGCTCTGCCACCCTCAAGAGAAAGAAATTCCTCATCACATTGAGATGGAATTTCCTGTGTTCCACTTTGTGCCCATTACCCCTTGACCTGTCACCGGGCACCACTGGAAAAGAATCTGGCCCCATCATCTTCCCACCCACCCTTTAGATATTTATAAGCATTGATGAGATCTCTTCTCAGTCTTCTCTTCTCCAGGATAAACAGACCCAGGTCTCTCAGCCTTTCCTCATAATAGAGGTGCTCCATTGCCTTAATCATCTTTGTAGCCCTCCACTGGACTCTCTCCTGTCCTTCTTGAACTGGGGAGCCCAGAAATGGACAGAGTAAAGGGGGAGGATGACCTCCCTCAACCTCTTAGCCATGCTTTTTTTAAGGCACCACAGGAGACTATTGACCTTCTTGGCCACAAGGACATATTGATGGCTCATGGTCATCCTGTTGTCCACCAGGACTCCCAGCTCCCTCTCTGTACAGCTGCCTTACAGCAAGTCAGCCCCTAACCTGTACTGGTGCATGGGGTTTTTCCTCCCCAGGTGTAGGACCCTACACTTGCCCTTGTTGAATTTCATTAGGTTCCTCTCTGCCCAACTCTGCAGCCCGTCTACGTCTCACTGGATGGCAGTACAGCAATCTGGTGCGTCAGCCACCCCTCCCAGTTTTATGTCACCAGCAAACTTTCTGATGGCACACTCTATCCCTTCATCCAGGTCATTGATGAATATATTGAACAAGACTGGACCCAGTACTGAGCTGCTGTGACATTGGCTTTCCTCCATGGCTGTTACCGACACGAAGTTATTGTCAATGCTCTGCAAAAACCTCCAGGACTGTGCATGCCTGTCTGTGTTGTATTTCCAGAAAATGTCAGGGTAGTTGAAGCCCCCTGTGAGAACCAGGGCCTGTGATCATGAGGCTACTTCCAGCTGTCTGTGGAAGGCCTCATCGACTTCCTCTGCCTGACCTGGTGGTCTGTAGTAAACACCCACAACAGTGTCTCCCATATTAGCCCGTCCCTTAATTGTTACCCGTAAGGTCTCAACACATTCTTCATCCACCCCTAGGCAGAGCTCAATAGAGTGCAGTTGCTGTCTCATATAAAGAGCAACTCCACCACCATGTCCCACTGGCCTGTCTTTCCTAAAAACTACATAGCCATCCACGACAGCATTCCAGTCATGCAAGCTATCCCACCATGTCTCTGTAATTGCAATAAGATCACGGCCCTGTAAGGGCACACAGATCTCTAGTTCTTCCTGTTTGTTCCCCATGCTGTGTGCATTGGTGTACAGGCATTTCAGAGAGGTAGTCAAGCTTGTAGGTTTCCCTGGAGGGGAGCAAGAGGACCCACCACAGCCATTCAGACCCTTGAAGTGGCTGGCCTTCTGGATCTCATCTTGCGAGTTAGCTAAAGATCATTTGTCCCTGTTGTGGTTGGCTTGGCTTATTCCCCAGCTGGCTAAGTTGCTGTGAGCATCGCCACCTTGGACCCCACCCCCCAATAGTCTGTATTATTTCTTAAAGTATTACAACATGTTTTTAAAAAAATCTATGGAACTGAGTTTCTGGGGACATCCTCTACAAAGTTCTGTAAGGCATCCATAGGAAATAACTAGCTTTAAAAAAATTGCTTGTGTTAGGGTAATTTCTACAGAATTGTAATTTATTGCACTTTTATTCCATTTTATATTTTTTAAATAAAGTACTTGTTATGTTGCAGTCTTTGTGTGCATATAGAAATAACGAAACATCTAGTGAAACAGCTGTTCTGGAATGCATTTTCTGAATTACTTGATATCTGAATTTTTCCCTCCTCCTAGAGTTTTTAATCCATAATTCTGTAGCTTCCCTGAAAGGCTGTAAAAAACAAGGAAGGGGTTTTTTTTTCTCTTCTTAATATATAAATTCTTTCTTCATTTTAGATTTATTTTGCCTCCTTTTGAAGGAGACTTCTGAAGGAATACTATAAATCAATGAGGACTGGCCACAAGCAGAGAATATATGGCTACTGGGCAAAGGCCAAAGAAGAAAATGGACCCTCTTTGTGGGCAATGATTTCCACAGATCAGAGGTATCTTATAAGGGGATGAATCTCAAGCATCTGGGTACATTGATTTTTCTACAGTGCTTAGAAAAGATCCTAAGGGACTTGTTTAGACTAAATATAATTTTTAACCATCTGGAGATTAATGACATAACCTACACGAAATGAGTGACAAAATTATTTAGAGTGACACATAGAAAAGACAAAAAACAATGAGGAGACACCCAAGGATCTTTTTTGGAATGTTCTAGTGTTATTTAAAATTATATTAATGATGGGTGCCTAAAACGGGAGGCTGGGTTTTTTATTTGCAATGCACACAAAACTATGAAAAGCTGCAAGTTTAATAGGGAACAGGGTTATAATTGAAATAATATTATAAACCAAATAAATGTTTTGGGGAGGGGAAAAGTGTTCAGTTCAGTAAAAGCAAATGAAAATTTCTCCTAATCTTTTAGGAATAATCAACAGATAGAAGATACAGAATGATGAGCAAGTTATGTTATGCAGAAAAACACCTAGAGGGCATAGATTTTGAACTGAACAAGAGTCAATAACACTATGCAACTTTAAGAAAGGCAGTTACCATTCTAGGACAGATAAAGAGGAGTGCTTTCTGTAAGACATGTGCAGTCATTCTTCTTTGCTGCTTGACCTGATAACACCTCCAACATCCAGTTTTTGAGCATGGTAGTCCACAGCATTTGGAGTGTCTGAAGAAAGTCCACGGAAAGCAGGAACAGTGATAGCATAAGGTATGAGAAAATGTTGAGATAATTCAGTTTGCTTAAACTGGAGAAGAAAAATCTCAGGAATGATCTTATAATAAACTACAAATTTGCAAAATGTTGTTTTGTACTATAAACAAAGTAAAAATAAATTGCTCTCTGTACTTTCCATTTCAGGTTTGCAATGAAATTTAAGAACGAATGCTGTATTTCTTACAAGTAAAGGGTGGGAATATCTTTGTATATTTAACTACAATTTTTCTTATTGTAAAAATCTCATGAAGATAATTTTAATTTTCATTTAATGAAATACAATAGGGCTATATTTTACCTCATATTTTTTTCTGCTTTGATATATGTCATTTCAATAATGAATATCAGGTTATTTAATACAAAGATATCAAATACCAATTACTTTCTGTTAAAAGCTACCATTGACTGAATGACAATTTTTGCATCAACCAAATAATGCAGTCCTTTTCTCCACATTGTCCCAAAGAGTAATTTTCCTCTGTGAAGCTGGTAGCCTTTTGTATCGTGTAGGATGTCCTGAGAGTTATTTGAGTGTTACTATCTTTATTATGCTATTATGCTTTCCCACTTTTGTTTTTCACTTTTGACAGTATCACCTGCTCTGCCTTTTCACCACCTTTGTGACTATCCTTGAGAGATGATTAGTAAGATGTGATTATTTCTTGATTCTCCTTCATAAAATTAGTTTCATTGTTCTTTGGTTAATCAGCTTCACTTTCCTTGGTATTTTTAGCATCTGTAGGGGAAATTTCACAATCATGGATAGTAATAAGTAAAATTCATGTTTGCACCTCTCTTTTGTGGTAACTAAAACATTTTCTCTTTGTCCAAATGACATTAAATTTCATATGAAATACAGCCTCGGCCCTTTTTTTTTTTTTAAATGAATCTGTCTTCATCATGTTGTTGACTGGCTCCAAGCCAGTCAACAGTGATTTATATTTATTCCCAAATATCCACTACTTTACTGGTCTGGGTTTTAAAAATCATTATCAGTTTCCATGAAAATACTGTAGCTTCAGTCACTTGTTTCAATAGGTCTGAAACTGATGTCTCAAGGTTTCTACTAATATTTCATCATCACTGTAACATGTTTTGGGATCTCTTTCCATTTAATATGATCTATTCAAAAAACTCCTCGCTGTTGATGCTTTTGTCTTATCAATTTAACATATAGTATCTTTGGTTGAATATGTTTTCATTATTTTGTCCTACTGATAATATTAATTTTGACCACATTTCTTGATGATGAGTTTAATTGTGCAATTCTCATTCATGGAATATATCCAAAGACTCCCTAGGAAATTATATCTAGAGAAAATAAAGTATGTAAACATTGCTAGTAATGCATCTAATTCTAAAAGTTTAACAAAAAAAAAGAAAGCCAGGATTATTCAGTAAATATAAACTCCTGCTCAATTGATTGCAGCAAATGAATGATTTGGACCTATTTTTATCATTGTGTTAGAAGTAAGTCCTTTGTGAACTCTGGCAGATTAGTAATCAATAAGGCCAATGACTTTCAGAGTGAAGAATGGAATCATAATTCCCATGTGATTTCTACAACTGCAAAAGAAGCTTTATTCTCTGGAATTAGTGTCTTGGAATGAAGATCATTTAATATTCCTATGTAGGTAGGGTAAAAAGTCAACTTTGATTAAATTTATTAATGACAACTGAATCATAACATGTGAAACACATCAGCACACACATAAATCCACAAATGCGAAATAAGACAGATACACACTGCAAGTCATCTGGAGATATCATAGTAATAAATAATTGCATTTAAGAAAATGTAATGTGCTACTATTACTTTTTAGATCTTAATCCTGAAGATGGGAGAAAAGACAGAACAAAGTTAATGAAGAGGAGAGAGTAACTGAAAAATATCAAGTTACAATGAAAAGGAGTCTGTCAATTATAACAAAATAAAGATAAAGTTTGCAACACGACATCATGATAGAGAGGGCAACGTTATTGAAAACACATTTATAATCTGAATGTGGATCTAATATTAATTAATAATGTATTCTTGCTCTTTATATAGCCTTTCTGGAAGATTATCTGTAAAATTATATGAAATTGTCATTCCTTTAGCATGAAGTCTAAAACTAAACCAATCCAAACCAAAACAAAAACTACATCAAGGAACAGACAAAGTTATGTAAGGAAGGCAATATCAGACATAGCAGTAAAGGCTAAATAAAACTTATTTATAATCCAGAAAAGAAAAAAAAATCACTAGAGATTTAATTATCCATCTCTCTCATCCTTCTCTCTTAAGTCCTCCTGAGGATCCAATTGTTACAGGGTACAAGGACCGTATAAGCTCTTATTGTAGTGTACCAGTGCTTTCAAATAAATTATAAATGAAAGGAAAAGACTTTCCTGGCACTGTTTTGTAAATCCAGACAAGCCTGTTTTGAATAGTGGCAGCAGAGATGATATCTCTCCCATTATAAGCCCTGTCAGAGCTGCTTTGGAGTCCCACCACAAACTCAGCATACATTTGCTGTGGTTCCTTGGTTACTTGCATTATGTATTTGGAATGCTTGCCCTTAGAAACTGATTGTTGTTTAGGGCCCAGCCACATTTTAATACAGTCCATGCTTTACCACATGCTTTACAGGATGCTGTATCAAATACTTAGCAAGCAAACTGTCAGCAAATCCTTTCTGGATTTATTGCACTGTATTAATAATTCAGTGACTAATTTTCTGCCCATCATTTCTGGTAGCTGGTAGTTGTTATTCAGCATATGTGATTTATCATGGAATTTCATATTATTCTATAGTTGTAGCATCGCAGAATTGACAGATTCCCATCAGGTCAGAGTCCATATACTGCAAAACAGAGAAGAAGGACAACCTCTGCCCTGATCCATCTACTAAAGCTGAAAAAGTCAAACACAGAAAAATGATTGAAAAGTTAGAACCTAAGTTTTGGGAAATTTAACAGCAACAACTAAGAAAAAACAAGAGTTCTATTAACATTATTTTTTCTCAATATCTTATTTTAATCAGTTGATTACATCTAGCATAGGTATAAAACCTCCATATCAACTATTGCAGTTCACAGCTACATATTCTTGTGTTACTATTGGCTGCCACAAAAACACCTGCAACTTCTTCAGGCTGCTAAATGCACTTCAGAGGCCTGCTCAACCTTTAGCAATAAAAAGTTTTTCATCCTTGCTGTATATTATGCTCCATCAGTCATTATGCATGTCCAACACTTTCTTCTTGCTGTCTTTTTCTTGTATTATCATCCTTTGTAATTTTTGCACTTTTTAATAGGCTATAAAATTTTATATGAAATCCATTGTTTTTATTTCTACTCAAGTTTTCCCTGAAATGTAAGTCCTTATAACAGCAGTGATTCACACTCCATCTGTTCCCACAGTTGATTTGCTAGGTGTTGTTTCTGACATTTGTCTATGTCATCTCTTTCATCTGCTTGCTCATTTTGGCACCTCTTTTGTCTCTTGGTAACATACTTGACACTACCGAAGTTTCACGTGGTTGGATAATGGGATTCAGTTACATATGTGAACAATGATCAACCTACTTGTGATCTATACTATATCAACATCTAGCCATGCTCTTGATTTGTTAAAACTGAGTTTCCATCCTATTTTTATACAATGATGTTAACAATGTGATTCGAGTGAGGCTGATCTAGAAAGCTCCAAATCTACTTTCTTACGCTATGAAATTAAAACACACAGATTTCAAGGATGAACTGAACTGAATTGAATGAGTTCATCGATCTATCTCAAATTATGTCTTTCTATTCCATTCTGGTCAATAACCCATTTTCTCACTTTAGCACTGTAATTTGTAAAACGTATGTTTTAACACAGCTTTAGTTAGTTCTTTCTGTTGCAGTTAGCACTCTTCAATGTCATTATTGTACATTTACACAACTGAGTAATCCAGATGTGGACTGAAACAAAGAGGAATGGTTGGATCTTTTTTGTCAAAAGGAGTTCAGATCACAACTTTCCTGATCAAATATGTGTCTTTTTTTGACAGAAAATTCTTTCCTGGAGACCAGGTAGTCAGGGCTTGAAGAGGAGTGTAAAGGTCCATGCCTTTTTGGTCTGTCTCCAAAACAACGGGGTGTAAAGGTCCATGCCTTTTTGGTCTATCTCCACAACAATGGGGTACAGTTATTGCACGAGTAATTGTGCAGTAATTTAGTCTAGATCAATAAGGAGGCCAGACTTTCTAAACTGCTGGTATAATTTTCACTCACACCCACTACTAGAGAACAAGGCTTCTTAATATGGCATGCATGAATACACTACTGATTGCTGTTTGGGCATTAAGGATTGTAATTATTATTGTTTCTGACATTCCTTATTAGTCTCCATATTCAGATGAGCTCATTGATTAAAAAATTGACTAATTACACATATCCTTCACATTTAAGTAGCCCAGCAAGTTTCAAACCCAACGTGATCAAGGTGTTGCTTATAGAAAAGCCAACATTTGCTGAAGAATGGATTTTCAGTCCTTTGTAGGGCTGAACAGTCTGGCTCAAGCTGTTTCTCGAGCTTAGACATCTTTTAACTATTGTGCTTAAAGACCCAAATTATTTGCAGACAGTCAAGAAATTATGCGTCCATTATAATTTCCAGGTACTTACTATTCACTGATAAACAAATATCCATAAATACTTGAGCTTTCACCGCATTCAGCATTAGTCCATAGCATAGTTTAGATTTATAGCTGGGAGTCATGGCAAAGATCTAGGAACCTGCTACCACTGCATCCTCACTTTCCCTTTATTTAGAATCAAGAAAAGCACTCTTGACTATTTAACTTTTTTTAAAAACTTCCCACAAATCTTTTTTTTTTTTGTATTTACTCTGAGCGTAAAAGAAACAACTCATCTTTTACTCACTCACAATATAAAATCCTGCTCTTAGACAACAGATGATAATTTCTTTCTCATGCTAACATTGTTTGCTTGTCATTACCCAACAGGAACATAATATACAAAGTAAATGTGATGTGTTAAAGGTACCTAACTAGTTGCACCTAACCCATTTTAACTATTGACGAAAGGATGATTTAAAATATGTATTTTCAGGGCTGAGAAAGACTGCTAAAATTGGAGTAGTTTATTGAAGGACTGATTATTTAGTGATGGAATTGTACATGTAGAAATAAAGACTTGTCCTATTCAATAGTCAGTGAGTACACCATTGAATGATCTTGAGGTAAGATTCCATGCCAGGTATGCTAGTGAAGAACAAACCCATCTCATTTATCTGGTATCTTATGAAGGGGAGAGAATGTTATCTAAGTGAGACACTTAAATGTCTTTGACTGTCTGGGAGTTATTACAACTAGTTGCTTTTTCAGGATGAAAGGGAAGATACACATCTCAATTTCAGCATTCAGAATATTGCATCAACCAACAAACTCAGATTGAGTGGTGTGCTTAATATTCTTTCTCTCAGACTTCATTTTAAATCCTTCACAAGACAACTAATCTTTTATTGTCATGCATTTTAAAACATGTAGTACACTTCTATGTAGTTTTCCAACATCCTGAACCATAAACATGTGTAGTTGCATGTATACAGAATGTACATACCTGTTTATATTTTTAATGTTTAATTGGTTTATGTGGATTATATAGTGTAAATATATATTACCTCTATCTGTATACAGATCCATTTGCTGTCAGTTCTGATCTCTACAGCTTTTTTCTAGCTATGCATGTTTCCAAATAAAGATATTAAAAATAATGAGAAAATACAACTACTGTAGCTAAAGTATTCATTTCTGTGAAATCCAAAATGTATGTATACAATAGGAAACCACTGGGAAAATGATCAGATATGTAAACCACTTTAAAAAGAAGAAAATTGAATGCAACTGATATGGTTTCAGCAAACGACGCAAAACAAGTATCTCAATAACTGAATTCACCAAACTGTCTGTTATTCCCCCCATTTGACTTTTTAGTAAGACAGGACTACTAGGTTTCTATTTGATCACTAAATCCAAACACCTCCTATGCTAGTTAGCTCTGTCAGTCTGTTTATGAACCTGCTATGTTAGAAAGGTTTCTAGATCTTAGAAATACATCACGTTTATGTGGTAAGCATTTACCAGCAAAAGTTAAAAATCTAAATTTTTCTTGTAGGATGCTTCATGTTAAATTTATATGTCATAGATTACTGGTTACTTCTTAAACTAGTGCTGACTGTTCCAGGCTGGAAAGTATTTTGGAGGAAGTATCAACAGTAGACAGGCTTGCAACAATGCAACAGTGCACTTATAGTATCTATACATTCACTGAGCACAAATATTTTTCAGATAGGAACAGATTCAGAATCTTATCAACAACAAAGCCAAGAAGGGTGTCTGAGCTTGGTCATAATAGCGAAATTCACAATCCCAAGTGAGGTGCTCACGGTAGCACACAGCCTGGAATCACACTAGTTGCAGAATTGGAACTGTAAGTCTAGATGTATGAAAGAAAACATGTGTCCTGAATCCCCTGTACACAATTTGGTATCCATTTTACAGTAATAACACAGATGAAGAAGAGGAGAAAGGTATTGTCTGCATCTGCATGTAAAACCACAAGTAGAGATATTTTATTGGATAGCACTTTAACACAAAATAATCCCATCTTTTTATGCTCGGAGACAAATTCTTCCCTATTTAATGTCTCTCAGTCTTAATTCTCAGTTGTATAGCAGCTCATATTAAATAAGAGTGATGAAAAGCCCTGTCTAGTTTACCTCTTGGGATTTAGAGCATTTTGCTGGGAGGTAAAGAATGTGTGCTGGACCATTCTGCTGTTGAAGGCGTCTGGCTATGCTTCCACTTCTTTAAATGCAGTGAAACCAGTAAACTTAACTAGTGACAAAACCAGTGGAGATATCAACCACCACTTTCCTTCCCTGATTTAATTAAATGTATTTGCATATATGAATGTAAATATTCGGAGGGGATCAGTGCCTGAATCCATACAGTTTTTCTAAGTCAAATCAACTTAAACTTGATATAATTTTATTTATTTCATCTAATTTATCAGAAGAAAGTAGGTCAAAGAATTAATCACATTCTGATTCCTGAATTTGCATGACAGGGAGCATTATGAGTTCTGTTTTGAATAAATACTTCTTTATGTAGCTGATCTCCAACTGGAAAAAGTTTTGTCCACTAACAAGAATATTTTGTGCATCTTGAGGCACTATTTAGCCCATTATGTCTAAGTACTCATGCTGCATTTATGCATGTATGTTGTTTTAAGTAATTTTTGTCTGTCTGAGAACAATTTTTTCAAAGGACAAAATCTGGCAATGTAATAACAAAAAATCAATCTTTTGTTCCCCAGACACTGAAAAAAGGCATGTTAAAGAAATATTAACAGTATTCTTGATCTTGAGAGTTAAAATTGATTTTTCCACTGTGAATTAATATCCAAAGTGCTGGAGAATGGAATATATGTTTATGGTTTTTACTTACTTTTTAATATTTAACATACAGTCCACTTTACCAGCTCTCTGCATGCATAATAACAAGGCTATTTTCTTCTACAGGCACAATATATTATAGTTGTTCTCTTTCTCTCTTTTTTTTTTCCTTTAATGTAAATCATTCTCCTAAGTAAGCGTACGGACTTGCTTGCCAAAAGTCCTATGGACCTATCTAGAAGACCAGTTTGAATTTCAGGGATATTGATTGATGTCAATAGTTTGATTTCAAAGTCTAGCCAGTCATGTGGCATTCCAATAAAATACCAGAAAAGTGTCCATCAATTCTTGAAAGGATCATAATGGGCAGGAAGACCCTAAATGCACTACCTCCATTTCCCTACCCTTATTTATTGTAAAGAGACAGCTTGGTATAGCTGCAATCACTTTAAAGTGTTGCAGAATCTTGAGGTAGATAAGAGTTGAATTTCTATTGTTCAGAAGACTGAAATCATTTAGCCTGAATGCAAAGATAGCAGCCATGTGCTCCTTGCACAGGTGCAAACAGACTGAAGATGAAAGTTAGTTATTGCCACTCAGTCTGTGCTCTACCTCCAGGATCTGACAGAAGTCCCTGTTTACTAAAATAGTTCAGCCTGCATTAGCTACCTTCTCCGCTTTCAGTCCGCGGGGTTGTTACTCCAGATTAGAATCACTGGGTAATTCAGGAGGGACCTGAAGATGTTTCCAGGCTAACTGCTTGCTCAAAGCAGGGTCAGCTATGAGGTCAGACAGGTTGCTCAGGGCTATGCAGCTGGGTCTTGAAAACCCTAAAGGGTGGAAAGAGACTGCACAAATTCTCTTGAGTAAACTGTTCCACTGCCTGATCTCATGGAGAAAAAGTTTCCCCTTATATCAGACTGAACTCACCTTGTTTCATGCCCTTGTCTCTCACCCTCCCACTGAGCACCACTGTGAAGAGCCTGCTCCTGTCTCCTTGATGACCTCCTCATAGGTACAGGAGGTTGCTGGGCTTTTCTTGAAGATGAACCAGTCCAGTTTCTTCAGCCTCTCCTCAGAGATGAAAGCACGCTGCCCCCCGACTGTCTGGTCCTGGTGACCCCACACTAAACTCGCTCCAGTTTATCAATGTCTGTCTTATACTGGGGCTTGGAGGGGTGTGCAAAACTCTAGATGTAGTCTAACAGATGTTGCTTAGAGGGAGTAATCACTTCCCTTGACCTTCTGGCTGTGCTCCTATTGATACAGCCCAGGACTGACCTTCCTTTCTGCCAGATGAAGGATTCATGCAGGCATGCTGCCTTCTGGCTCGTTCCCAGCTTGCTGTCAACTAGGACCCCCAGGGGCTTTTCTGCAAAGCTGCTCCCCAGCCAGTCGGTTCCCAGCCTGTGTTTTCGCAAGGGATTGCCCAAAGTCACGGTACAGACTGAAGAGCTTCTGAAGTTCTGTAGGTATTTAGGCAGAATTTCTGTACTGGGCACACAAATAAGAGATGAGATAAGATGAGATTACTACTCAGATGGCTGTTGACAATGGAATAAATTATCCAACATAAGGCATGTGGTAACATAGTTGAATAAGAAAGCAAGATTTTGTTGTGAAAAACTTGAAAAACTATTAGACTTCTATAAGCAGCCAATAGCCAGATGAGCAAAGTAGACAATGCAGCTGTCTTTTTTTTAAGCCCCACCACAAATGCAAAGCTCTGTGAGAATGTCTGGGGACTTACTTGGACGTTTGCTTATTGCTCTGTAGTATGCAGCTGCTCATTCTTAACAAAGTTTAAAGAAGTTTAATGATGTCATCTATCAGTCACACAAACCAATACTGCACAGTGATATGACTCATGTAGAAACATACTCTCTATTCAGACTGTTACTGAATAGCCACACTATCCATCAAATGATCTGTGAAGTTACAATCATGATATTTAAAATTTCAAATAAAAAATTCAATAATTACACCTGATGAAAAAGTGAGCTATGGATAAAAACAAATACCACAAGGCCATTCACATCTGCAAACAACACCATGTGTCTGAAAGTTGAATGAAGAGGAGTTAATTGGCTTTGAAGAAAAAAAATTAATGTCTGACAGACTTATTTCTTCCACCAGGGTGGTAGAAAGCAAGTCTTTTAGGTTATATCCTTTTACAGTGCTAAAAATAGCTTAAGAAACAGGAATGGATTTGTGTTAGAGCTAGATTGAGTGTAATCACAACAATCCACAGGTTACATTTTCATATTGAAAGTGCAGCAGTGTTCAATGCACACAGCATAGTTAATTCCTGAAGGTTGTCAAGCTAATTATTATGATGATAATAGATACGATATGTGTCACTATCTCTTAAAAAAAGAAGAGTGAAATTTTGCTGCCTTTCAAAAGACAAAATGCAAGTGAGCTATATTTAGAAAGAGGGAACAATATTTCAGTAAATGTAGTAGACTGAAATCTGAGAAAATTAGGAAAACTGCTGACTTTACCACAGAGAGTCTTTGTTGTTTCATCTTATTTTGTTCTTCTGGTAAACCATATAATTTTACAGTATTTCTTTTCCTTTTCTGTAAAATGGAAATAATACATCCATCTTGTCTATTAGGATTTGATACTCAGTGGTACAGGTTTTATCCTATAGCATACTTTAATAGTGCTAACAATCAATATACAGCTAATGATATTGTTACTATGATATTCACAATTACATATTAATTATTAATAATCATTGTGCTCAGCAACTCTTAGAAAGAAAAAAGTTCTATATAGCCTCAGAGAAGTAAGCAGTTAAGGCATAAGGCTTAAATCCTTAACTCCTTACAACTCCTTTTGAGAGGAGATAAAATGAGTTAAAGGAGCACAGGGATTCCAGGGATTCTGATCTAAGCTTTCCTTGCCATAAGGCACACACTGCCGTGTGGTAAAGTTACTCATGTAGCAGTTACAACAGTGAGCTGGATGACCGCTGGGTGGATAAGAATAATCCCATGTAAGTCTGTATTGCACTGAATAATACATACCTATGGTATTAAAATGCTGGTTTAACTTTGCTGCTCTGGAATTGCCCCTCTGCATAAACTTTGCTTTCAGTTCTTATGTACCTTATATAATAATGTCAAGTTTGATTTCCTGCCTCATACTCATGATTTCAGGTTTCATTACAGGGATTCAGTTTCTGCTCTATTGAATAATCAAAGCTAAGAAAAACTGAGATAAAAGATTTTGTACAAGAGAAAAAAAAAGATGTGAATGTGAAGCTAACAAGCTTTGAAGTGATGACATTGGGAAGACTGCTGAAAGAATCCCTAAATTCTCTAAGCCACAATAAAACTTGTGCTGTCTATGACATAAGATTTTAAGTCTTTTTCAGGTTTAAAATATTAGATCTTTTGTCTTATTACAAACAGAGCAAGAAAGAAAGTGATAGTGCCCAGACTACAAATGCAGCATTACTCCATTCATCCCAAATAGCATTTATAAATGCTCTAGAATTGATCAGACCAAACTGACTTCATCTGAGAACCTGACTTCCACAGCTGGTGCTGGGCTAAAATGAGAGTGTAGACATATTGTGGTAAAACAAAGCAACTACTTTGACTATTTTATGGTCTTCCATCATCACAACATTGAAATTTCTCAACAATTCGATACATATATTAAAAAAATACTGGTTGGTTGGTCGTTAAGCAAATTTGGTTATATACAAATATTAGCTAGAAAACTGAGGCCAAATTGTATAAAGTGATTTGCTACTGCCACAGAAAAAGGCTATGACAGCAGGAGGAACTGGAGTTCTTCAAAGAAACTAGTAAGGATGGTAATCATTATACTATCCTTTCTCTCTGCTCTAAATGCTGATGGGAAGGATCAGCTGCTGTCCTGGAGAGAGGGCAGTAGCTGCAACAGTACATCCCTTGCAGGTCTCAGATGACGGTCTTTATGACCCATCCCTCTGTTTAATGAGTTATATTCTGGGGATGAATCAGGAGCCAAGAAGACATCTGTACTGCACCTCAATGAACAGACCTGCACACGCCCCTAATAAAAAAACATGACTGATCATTTGCATTGTACAGCTCCTCTACAGGTATTGAAGACTAGATCCTCTCTATCATGTGTTTGATTCAGAACCCTTTTATTGAGGTATATACCTACTTCATGGCAGACAGCTAAATCTGACAGATAAGACTAAGTGAGCATAAGGGTTTCTAAGCTTCTGTAAAATTCATACCTCTTTCTGGCTACCCTCAGTAGGCGACTGGTACTAAAATCTCTCATTTCCAAGGAGCATTGTGTTTGTCCAGCCATTATGTTTATGCGAATTCAGACTATGAAAAGCTACATGTAATCAGACTTTACCAGATTGCATTTTATTGAAAAGGCTTGAAAAAGAATATCGCCCTTGAGAGGAAAACATTGGAACGTGGAAAGGTTAACTGCATTGTTGGAAGGATACGTCCTACCTGCTGAGCACACATTTACATGAAACATTAACTTGCTTCATCCTACATATAGGCAGCTATGTTGAGAAGCACCATTCTTGTTGGCATGCGGTTAACTAGTTAGATGTAATTCCTGGGAAGATGCTAGCACTCCCATAGTATTCTTGTACATCCCCCTGTATTTCAGCACACAGGTGTGATCCTCCTTTCCACTACATGGGTTCAGGTTGGTTCAGGAGAGGAAGGAAGCATTTCATTTAGTCTTGCCTCATCAAGGACTGGATAAGCCAGCACTGCTAGGGACAGAGGACAAAGCAAGAAGGTAGAAAACCATATATAGCAGTAAAGACCGTAGAGACTGGTAGATATATTTCAGTGACAATATGCTTTATACTGTTTTTTACAGGATTGGTCATGGTAGCCGTAGAGTCATGGAACTGCACGGGTACAACATAAATCTGTAGGACAAAGAGCAGGTTGAGGAAGAGTTTACACTTGTGATACCTTTACTCACCTCCAGAAGGTTCTGTTACTGCCAAACCTGAAATGTTAACAGGAGCTCTGAGGTTATGGAGTCTCTGTGAGCAGCTACCTCCACTGAATATATTTTTTACCAAATTGAACAGTTAGTAAGAAGAATTTCCATCTAATAATTTACTTCAGTAAATCTTTCCATAATGGTGTTTCTTATATAGAGATGTAATCCATCAGTTTTGGTCTGAAGGAGCAAATGTTAGTAAAGATTGCTATCATAATAGCTACACTTGATTTTTCTGTATGTTCTACAATCATAACGATGAGATTGTAAAATGCTAACGTCAGGATAATTTTATAATGAAGAAGAAATCCCATTAGGTATACTTTCCAATCTGTAATTCTTTTAGAAATGTCTATTTTGCAGCAAAACCACTTATAAAGCATGCTTTATGTTGTTAATGACTGGCTGTATTTCTATAAAGCAGTAAGCCAAGAAAGAAAAGTGAGGAAGAAAAATCAAATTGTGCACCGAAAAAAGCTTATATCTTTCTCCAGCTGCCTTTAGCATACGAAGGAAATGAGGCTGGATTTCAGGAACTCAAATTGCCTGATTATTTATCTATACCTACGTGTGCTTTGCTGACTGTCTATCAAAACCGGAATTTGTTGTGTTTGTTTTCCCATTCAGTTATTGCCTTCAAGTGATGATCCTGTTTCAGTATTGTTGATTTAAATGTATATACTTCCTTTGAATTTATAAACCCAGAAAGCTTTTTAAACAAATAAAGCCTTATGATTTAGATATAATGGGATTTAACTTGCTATCTTGTATTTTTTTACAGCTTTGTGAACAAAAATAACTTTTTCTTCAGAGCTGATTCTAAATAGAGGGGTTTGGGTTTTTTTTCAAATTAGCTGAAATATAATTAAGTCCTATCAAATAAGCTAACTAGGAATTAGAGTCAAATTTGTTAATGAGCCACAGTCAAGTCAGAATGGATTCTGTTCCCCTCAACATGCAAAATTTCAATGAAAGTTAGTATAAATCCAAAGTGACTTTAAATTTATATTTATTTTAAAGTATTAAAGAAAAGCAAAAGACAAAATGTTTGAAGCAGTTACACATATTAAGTAACTAAAAAAGGTATTATGAAATAAACCCCTCTTAAAAATGCATTTTCTTTAAAAAATCAAAAAGTAACTGCTTTAACATTGGCTATTATTACTAACATCGGGGGGAAAAAATAAAAAAAGAAAAAGTATATTTCATTGTCTAATTAAATAAAAAATGAAGTTATAATTTACAAATTCAGTTAACTCAGTTAAAGTAAAATTACATATCCTTCTTTCTGGTCCCTTAGTGTTAGGCAGTAATATTTATATCCCCCTTGAGATGTGATGCATAGCCATGGCTCTTTGAAGAAATGCTATATGCCACATTATACTTTTTCTAATGCTCAAAGTCCTTTCTTCATAATATGTAGAACATTTATACTCAATAGTAAATGTGAGCCCCATTTTGAATTCAGAATATCTGACTTTGCCTTTTCCAATACTAATTCCTCACAGTTCTAAGGAAAAAAAAAGAAAAAAAAAAAAAAAAGGTATTTTTGTCTCTATTGACAATGAAACTGCCTCTACAGATAAGTGAAACTGATGGTTCTACAATAACTAACAGGAGGAGTACAGAAAGGGGTCAAAAGACAGAGATTTTGCAGGTTATAAACAGGATCATGTGATATGGTTTCCTAAAGTAGGATGAGCCTAGACCTTATGATCTCAGGAATATTTTCCATCCTTTGCTGCTAGGACTTTTAGCTGTTTTATATTCATGCCAATATTGTCAGGACTGGGCTTAATCGAAGTGAGTAGATTCAGTTTCCAAAATATTATTCCACTCCATGCAGGTGTCTATTGATGACACCTACATCTGGTCAGCTGAATACCTCTTTTGACCCCATTGGCTGTGTTGGTGGTGTATTGACTGTAATGGCTCACTTGGCTCCCATACTGACACCTCTCTGTAAACACCTAGATGTCAGCATTTTAAGATGCAACTTGAATTTCAGCTCTATTGTCACAAAGTGATCTTGCCATGAAGGAGCCATTGCATAGACTGTGCAAATCTCAAGTGCAACTTGTTTAACAATTTGGTTAGTCTGTTTAGGACTAGGGTACGATGCCAGTGCAAAGTGTAATTGCAGCTCATACAGAAGTATTCTGAACTAGCTAGGTCTGATTGCAGGAGCTGTGTTACTAAAGCAGTGAAAAACTTGACAACTCTCCTGGCTTGGCTTGAGCAGCCTCTCTGAACTTTACAGTTTCACAGCTATCTTACTTTACTTGAGAGAAGGAAAAAAAAAGAACAGGTGAGGAGACACAGAAAGGGCATTGCCCATATTATTCTGTTAGCAGCTGACTCAGATGTTTCCTGTATTTCTCTAGAAATACTAGAAATACAGTAGGTGCTTCTTAGCCAAATTTGACAAGAAACTTCATTTCTTCCCAGAATTGGTTTGTTTTTAGCTACTTTTGATCAGAAGTTATTTAGGATAACTTCAAACTGTATATTGGAGCAGCTTGGAGACACTTTTATTACTAACCAGAAAAGATTCCTAGCTTTTAATATCCTTCTGACCTCTCTTTTTGATTTTGTAATATTAATTCTCTCTCTTCCATTGTCAACTAAATTAGAATACTTTTTTCCCTCCTACTTGTCACCCCAGACACATAAATACTCTTGACCACAAACAAAAGTATGCTTGACCAAACTTACTAAGGCTTTTAAAAAATGGACTGCCTTAAATTACTATGAGGCCTTTAGTTAAATCTTGCCCTCACGTAATTTGACCCAGTTCTATAGTCCAGTGATTCTAATGATGATAACAAGACCCTTTGCTTAATTTTGGCTGTTTTCACAGCAATGACAAAATAACCCAAATAATACAGCCCCTCTATCACAGGAATATTCAGTCAGCTGAATGCCAGCACTGAGTGTGTTCTCCTAAAGCTTCTATTTCTTTGTGGTTTTATTTATTCCTCAGACCCTCATATATTTTTTTATCATTTTTTGTTGTTGTTATTTACAATAATTTTTATCTAGCTGATTTTATCTGATTTCAGAAAAACATTCTGTTTTCAGATTTAAACTGACTGAAAACTCTTTCCCTACTGCTAGGTTCTTCAATAGATGCAATTAAATTATTATATAGTCAAAATTCTCAGTATGATAACACTGTAACTATGTTCATACTAATATTCTGAGATAAACTACTTGAAGGCTAAAATAATAATCATTTTACAGAGTAGCTTAAACAAAAATACACAGTTTCACATATGCTATATTTGTATCTCCTTCTCTGAATAAGTTATTGGCACCAACTTCCCATTGATCTGCTGGATATTGTAGACTTGGGGAATCAATTCTAAAAAAATGCAAAACACAACAACAGTAGATCTTGTTCTTTTCTAACCTACTTCGTTTCTACTCCATGTGTTTGAAGAAACTCACCATTACATCTTTTTTCTAAGCTAAGTTGCCTACATTCTTTAGACCATAAATTCTTTATTTCCTTATCTAATAATAATGGAATTGATCATATATTTATTCAAGCTGAGTATGTATCCTTGAGAACATTCTTGTCATTAATTATAAAAGCTGAGTACACGGCAAAGTACACATCCAAAAGTGGTTGATTCAGTCCAATTAGGAATTTCCATTATTTGATGTCAGTAAACTTTTACTTAAAGCAATTGCTATTAATAGCCAGCTCTATTAATATATTTTTCATTTTCCAGCCAAATTGCACTGATGAAGTGTGCTTGGGCATATTTAGAATGGGAAAAATCCAGCTAGAAGGGACTACTGAGGTGTATATTCTTGTTAACACATATGATTACTAAACTATTTAATTTGTCTTCCATTGTTTGGAGTGGCTTCACAAATATTCAATATAGATTAAGATCTTAGTTCTTTTCCTCAGAGCACTTGATAACCTGTCTCTCACCTAATATCTTTGAAGAACAAAGAGAAGACAAGAATTTTACTTCTCTAGTAGTATGAAACTATATGCAGTAAAGGAAACTTAATCTGTTCATCCAACAGGACTTAACAGACAGTCCAAAATTGTGGAAAAGGAAAGATGGACCATTAGAAATGACATTGCCTTCTGGTCCTTGACGAACATGGATTTGCTCATGGGATCACAGGTCCATGATCAATTCAGGTCGGAAAGGACATCAGAAGATTTCTAGTCTAAGCTCCTATTCAAAGTAAGGTGAGCTATGAGATCAGACCAGATTTCTCAGGGTTTGATTCAGATTTTGAAAACCTCCAAGAATGAAGAGACTGCACTACCTCTCTGGACAGCCTGTTGCATTGCCTGACTGTCGTCATCAGGAAGAAGTTTTTCCTTATATCAGTCTGAAATTTTCTACTTCCGCTTTATGTCTATTGTCTGTCATCCTCTTGCCATGCTTCACTGTGAAGCTGCTGGCTCCAACATCTTCATAACCTTCTCATAGGTTCTGGTAGGCTATTATTTGGTTGACCAGAAGCCATCTCTAGTCCAGGCTGAACCAGTTCAACTCCCTCAGCCTCCACTCAGAAGACAAGTGCTTCAGCTCCAAACATCATTGAGGCCCTGTGCTGAACTTCCTCCTCTTTGTCACAGAATCATAGAATGGTTTGGATTGGAAGGGACTTCCAAAGATCATCTAGTTCCAGCCCCCTGCTGTGGGCAGAGACATCTTCCACTAGATCAGGTTGCTCAAAGCCCCATCTGAAATGACCTTGAACGCTTCCAGTGACAGACACCCACAGCTTCTCTGGGCAACATGTTCCAGTGTCTCACTACCCTCATAATAAGGAATTTCTTCCTCTTTTAGTTAAAAACCATTACCCCTTGTCCTGTCACTACAGGCCTCTTTTCTGTCTTTCATATAAGCCCCTTTAAATACTGAAAGACCCCAATAAAATTTCCCTAGAGCCTTCTCTTCTTCAGGCTAAATGTCTTTTAGTGGTGGGCCCAAAACTGGATGCACTACTCACACCGTGGTCATCTGGCAATTGTTTAGAGGCTGGTAATTACTTCGGTCTATTCCGCTTAGCTTTTTCTAATATTGTCTGAGCAAGTATTCTTTACCTAATGGTACTAATAAAGATGTGTGTCCCCTGACTCTGTGTAATACATCCCCTGAACTTTCTCATCTAGTGATAAGTGTGTTGTATGTCTCCTAGTTTTTTAACTAAGGAAATGGCAACACATGCTATGGTTAGTTTGGAGACACACATAAACTAATTGACCATATTCTAAATGATTGTTGCTTTAATCTATAATATTTCATTCTCAGCACAGCCTAGATCACACTCAAAGGTGCTATTACCACCTTTAACCAATTTAACAAAGCCAGATAAGCATAGCTGATGAAAGAGCAGAAGCAGAATGTAACAAGATAAGCAACACAGAATAAGAAAAAGAAATCTCAGCTGTATAAGTTTTCATTCTAGAACAGTATATAATTCACCTTTCCAGCACAGGGGAAAAAGCCTACTGTAATCTCTGTGTTCGTTGTCAGAGCTGATCATGAGCTACATCCTATTCTTAACCAAGAAAATCACTGAGACATTTATAAAAGCTGAAGCTACGGTTAAGACATAAGACCTCTTACCTTGGATACTGTATAATGTACGGATAGCATAGTTCTTGTCAAAAGCTGTATTTCTGCATTGCCCATAATAGCAGGAAATCTAAACTAGCAACAACCTTACTTTTCAGTGTCTCCACCAAGTGCATTATAGGTAAATAGCACATTCATCCACACAGGGAGGGGGAGGAGGCCAGAAACATTAAATCAAGTTTCTGGAAAAAAGTGAGGTGCAAAACAATCAAATTTCACCTCTGAAATTTATATCATCAGCATAAAATCTGCCTATTTACAGGTTTCTGTTGTGTGGTTGAACGTGATTTGCTATTCATATAGTTCAATATAACACAGAAGCACAGGGTATGATATGTTTCTATAATATAAAAATCTGGCATGAATAACTAGTAAGCGTGTCATGACAGACTGGTTTTGGTTTGGCATATGTAAATAAATGACTTTTATTCTTGCTTACCATACAAAAAATTATTGGTTTAGGTTCTATAAAATTGCTTAAGAAAAAATGCTACCCTTTTTTAACACAGAGTATTTATTTTAATAACGAACAATTGTTTATCAGTAATGAACAAAATGTTTTATTTGGCCAAAACTTCAGTATTTTCTTTAGTTTTCAAGCTTTAAAAAAGTTTAAATGAAAAGTCTATTTAGAAACTTGAAAATCCTCCAAATTCTGTAGAAGGGAACATGTGCTTTCCTCATTTCCTTACTGCTTTCTTAGGATATGCCAAACTCTTTAGTCAACTCTTAATTCCAGGATGAAAACAAATGTTTAATGTTGACATTTAGAAGTATTCCTCAGTCTCTGATTGAAATTATTTTTTCTCCTTTGTCAGTTCTATATCTTTCAACAAATAGAAGAGACAGTCATGTTGTGGCAGGTATTTATCTTTCTTTAATTTTCAAGTAAAAAATGTAAGAATGTTCACCCTGAAAAAACCTTCACTTCTAGACATAGGCTGTGGTTGACAGATTCCCTCCTCATGCAAAATGGAAGGCTTAAAGAGTAAAAGTGATTGAAGTGGACATAACGTTTCATCTGCTCTTGATTGAAGATTGTGAAGATCTAAGGACAAAAGTAGTAAAAATACATAAGAAAGTGGACATAAAACCGAAATTTCATCTGAAAAAATAATATATTTTAACAATATTATCTCTTTGATGAAAAGGTGAGCGATGATTCTATGGTATTTTGTTTAACGTACTTTAGAAAGTGCATAGAAATCATTTTATACAAAATCTTAACTAGAACAGAATGTTATAGCTGATTTTGAGAAATGCTAGAGAATCTCTTATGCGACATAGTGTTAAATCTATTAATACTAACAAATACTACAGTTTAGAATTTCTGCTTTCCTGATGTTTACCTTCATGGTTTTGGAAAGAACGTTTGTTTGGAAAGCTAGATGAGCCAAAGCTGGTTTTTTTGTTTGTTTTAGTTTGGGTTTTTTTCCCTTGAGAAGTTTTCCAATGCTGATTATATAGTAATTTCTCTTGCAATTGATGTCATTTTTGTTTTGCTCAAAAGAATATATATTCCAACTGAAGCTTGCACAATCACAGTTCAATCACATTTCCATTTGCCTACTGGAAATAGCTTGTATGATATAGCCTAGGATTGCACCTCGCTTTTTAGACATTTTTCTTTGCCAAATTGCCTTTATAATTGCAATATTTCCATCACGTCTTTCATGATAAGACAGAAAAGTCAACAACACATTATTCTTCTGTTGAAAATGAGAAATGAAAAATGAAGTTACTTTGTAACACTGTTGTCCAGTTACAAAAGTGTATATAGTTCTGTGTGTATACATGTATATATAACTACATATAATGTCTGTGAACGTATTCACAGGACAAAAATAACTATCAGTATTCAATTATACATTTATGTTTTAAACATAATGTATAAGTTGCCAGATTCTGATTTATTTTACAGAATGTAAAGTTGGTGCCAATGCCAAAGAATAAGGGATTCCAAGTTTATTCCAATTCCATAATCTGGTTTTAGCAATATAGCAGAATGTGCATATATATTTATGTCTATACAGCTTGTTCCACAGTACTATCTAACAAAAATAATTTTACAAAAAGTATTATATAGCAGTTATATAAAACATAAAATAAAAGCCCAAATTAGCTGTTCATGTTATTGTTTTGAAAGCATCAGAGGGACTGTGCTATAGCATATATGCAGTCCTGAAGGGCAAAGAAAGAAGTCCAGGAAGGCTGGAAGGCTGGACATTCTTCAAAAAGGAAATCCTAAAGGAGCAGAAGCACGCCATCCCTACAAACCGAAAGACAAGCCAGCAGGGAAGATGACTGGCCTGTCTGAACAGGGAGCTCTGGCTAGAACTCAGTAGAATTTATGGCCTTTTGAAGTAGAGGCAGGAAACTCAGAACTACAAGGATGCCATGAGGTTATGCAGGGAGAAAATTAGAAGGTCCAAGCCCCAAAAGAACTTGATTTGGCTACTGCAGTAAAATACTGCAGTAGCCAAATAATAAAAAATATTTCTATAAATACATTAACAACAAAAGGAGGGCCAAGGAGAATCTCCATCCTTTATCATCCTTACCCTGCATCTGATAAAGGAGGAAACATAGTTGCAAAGGATAAAGAAAAGGGTAAGGTACCTAATGGCTTCTTTGTTTCAGTCTTTAACAGTAAGACCAGTTGTTTTCCAGGTACTCAGCCTCCTGAGCTGGAAGACAGGGACAGGAAGCAGAATGAAGCCACCATAATCCAAGGGGAAATGGTTAGCGACCTGCTACACCACTTAGACACACACAAGTCTGTGGGGCCAGATGGGATCCACCCAACAGCACTAAGGGAGCAGGCAGAAGTGCTCAACAAGTCACTTTCCGTCATTTGTCAGCGGTTCTGGCTGACCAGAGAGGTCCCAGTTGGCTGTAGGTTAGCAAATGTGACACCCATTTACAAGAAGGGCCAGAAGGAGGATCCAGGGAACCTGTCAGTCTGACCTCGGTGTTGGGGAAGGTTATGGAGCAGAACACCCTGAGTGCCATCATGCATCACATACAGGACAACCCAGCAATCAGGCTCAGTCAGGATGGGTTTAGGAAAAGCAAGTCCTGCTTAAAGAACGTGATCTTCTATGACAAGGTGACCCACTTAGCAGATAAGGGAAAGATTGTGGATGTTGCTTACCTGAACTTTAGCAAAGCCTTTGACACCATTTCCCACAGCATTCTCCTGAACAAACTGGCTGCTCATGGCTTGGATGGATGCATGCTTCACTGAATAAAAAACTGTCTGGCTGGACAGGTCCAAAGAGTGGTGGTGAATGGAAGTAAATCCAGTTGGTGGCCTGTCACAAGTGGTGTTCCCCAAGGCTCAGTACTGGGGCCAGTTTTGTTTAATATCTTTATCAATGACCTGGATGAGGGGNCGTCATTTGTCAGCGGTTCTGGCTGACCAGAGAGGTCCCAGTTGGCTGTAGGTTAGCAAATGTGACACCCATTTACAAGAAGGGCCAGAAGGAGGATCCAGGGAACCTGTCAGTCTGACCTCGGTGTTGGGGAAGGTTATGGAGCAGAACACCCTGAGTGCCATCATGCATCACATACAGGACAACCCAGCAATCAGGCTCAGTCAGGATGGGTTTAGGAAAAGCAAGTCCTGCTTAAAGAACGTGATCTTCTATGACAAGGTGACCCACTTAGCAGATAAGGGAAAGATTGTGGATGTTGCTTACCTGAACTTTAGCAAAGCCTTTGACACCATTTCCCACAGCATTCTCCTGAACAAACTGGCTGCTCATGGCTTGGATGGATGCATGCTTCACTGAATAAAAAACTGTCTGGCTGGACAGGTCCAAAGAGTGGTGGTGAATGGAAGTAAATCCAGTTGGTGGCCTGTCACAAGTGGTGTTCCCCAAGGCTCAGTACTGGGGCCAGTTTTGTTTAATATCTTTATCAATGACCTGGATGAGGGGATCAACTGCACACTCAGTAAGACATCACCAAAGTGGGCAGCAGTGTTGACCTGCTTGAGCGTAGGAAGGCTTTATAGAGGGATCTGGACAGGCTGGATCAATGGTATGAGGTTCAACAAGGCCAAGTGCAGAACCCAAGCGCTGGGTCCTGCAACTGAGTCACAACAACCCCATGCAACACTACGGGCTTGGGGAAGAGTGGCTGAAAAGCTGCCTGGCAGAAAAGGACCTTGGGGTGCTCGCGGATAGACGTCTGAATATGAGCCAGAGGTGCACTCAGGTGGCCAAGAAAGACAACAGCATCCTGGCCTGGATCAGAAATAGTGTGGCCAGCAGGAGTAGGGAAGTGATTTTCTACCTGTACTTGGCTTTGGTGAGGCTGCACCTCAAATACTGTGTTCATTTTTGGGCCCTTCACTACAAGAAACAAACTGAGATTCTGGAGCGAGTCCGAAGAAGGGCAATGAAGCTGGTGACGAGTCTAGAGCACAAGTCTTATGGGGAGTTACTGAGGGAACAGGGGTTGTTTAGCCTGGAGAAAAGGAGGTTGAGGGGAGACATTATCACTCCCTTCAACTACCTGAAATGACGTTGTAGTGAGGAGGGTCAGTTTCTTTCCCCGAGTAACAAGCAATAGGACAACAGGAAATGGTTTCAAGTTGTACCAGGGTGGGGTTCCGATGAACATTAGGAAAAATTTCTTCACTGAAGGAGTTACCAAGCACTGGAAGAGGCTGTCCAGGAAAGTGGTAGAGTCACCAGCCATAAAGGTATTTAAAAGATGTGCAGATGTGCTGCATAGGGATGTGGTTTAATGGTGGACTTGGCAGCATTAGGTTAACTGTTGGACTCGATGATCTTAAAGGTCTTTTCCAACCTAAATGATTCTATGATATGTGACCCTGATTTATTGGGGAATTCTTCTGTGAAATTTCCATCTAACAATTCCATAGCAGTATGTCTACACCAGGCAGGACAGGTGAGGAGGTGAGCCTTGTAAGACAATTTTCTACCAGGTGAAAAACCTTCTGGTTTAGAAGATTTAATATACCAAGTCATACCCTTTATCTGCAGGACTTTAATGCAGTCCTTATTCTGAAAAAGGCAAATGCAGCAGTAGTCTAGAGGAGACTGATACTGAATCACTGAACAAAAATCCTGGGGGAGCCTGTATTGATAGTTGCATGAGCTTTTGGGACAATAGAGAATGCTTCTCCAGCTATATCATAAAGGTGCTTATTTGGAATATGATACTAAAAAAAACACCTTGTGTTTTTAATTTTAACTAAAAATGAATGCCAGTTTTGGAAAATTGATCAGAAATTACTTGAGCACTGGAACATTCATTTTCCCCAGCAGAGCAATAGGAATCAAATACTACTTGGGATATTTTTCATCTCCTGGTCCCTCTTGCTCTAGTTCTTCAAATCTATAATAGCAACCCTCTCCAACATGCAACACAGAAAAAACAGTGACTAGAAATGGACTATCCTAAGAAAGATCAAGAACAAGTACAAGGATTTCTGTGCATCTGTCAATAAGGATGTTAATTACAGTCACTACAGAAATCCTGTCAAGAATTGTGTGTCTGCCCCTACTGTTAGAAGCTTCACTTTATGGTAGAAGTGCTTTATTGATAAAAAAATTTCCTCTGCAGAAAGTCTATTGTCATGAATGTCTTGACTCAAATTTAAAAAGAAAACAATTGAAACACTTTCTTTACGGATATCTTTTAAACAAATCTGTATGCATACAAGGGGATTGTTTTGTTCTTGGAAAAAACTTTCTCCCGAATGTGAAGTGAGTTCAGGCTTTTTAAGTATTCCACAGAAACAGTTTCTTTTTTTTTTCATTTGAGCTATATTTCTGGAAAGTCAAAATTGTAGTCATTATTTCTTAATCTGAGAACAAATCACTCTGAAGTCTTGAAAATTTCCTACAACTGGAAAAAAAAACCCTTTTCCTGTTTTATTAAGTGCAAATATGTTCAGTGTGATATAATGAAACATTATTCATAATTCCATAAAATTCCCTACTCATTGCCCAGTTGTTTTGCCGTTTTCTCTTTGAATTCTATGGGAAATTTGGCCATATATTCTCAACAAAGACACTCTGTATTTTATTATTATACTGTAAGATACCTTCATGAATATAATGACTGTAAAATCATATTTACTATATGCACAAAGATTCTTCTCCACTTACAGTTGTGAGAGGTTTTCGACCCAATATAATGCATAGTGTTTGTATGTGGATGGGGAAAATAATTCTGTAAAAAAAGTGTAGTTCCAAAAACCTGTTTTTAGAACACTGTATATAATTTCCTGCCAACAACAAAACTGTGAAATCATCTCTTAAGACATGAAAATACATACTTTAACTCAATTCTTGTCAGACAGTAAAATTTTTTCTCTATTGAAAACTTTATTGACTTATTACGTCTGCATTTATTTTTTTAACATTTTGTTATCAGTAAGCCAGCAGTAAGTATTAATCATAGAATCATTGAATCATAGAATCATAGAATGTTAGGGGTTGGAAGGGACCTCTGGAGATCATCTAGTCCAACCCCCCTGCCAAAGCAAGTCCACCTACAGCAGGTTGCACAGGATGGCATCCAGGCGGGTTTGGAATGTCTCTAGAGTCAGAGACTCCACCACCTCTCTGGGCAGCCTGTGCCAGTGCTCTGCCACTCTCAAAGGAAAGAAGTTCCTCCTCGTGTTCAGATGGAACTTCCTTTATTCAAGTTTGTGCCTGTTACCTCTTGGCCTATCACTGGGCACCACTGAAAAAAGACTGGTCCCCTCCTCCTGGCACCCTCTGCCATTAAATATCTGTAAGCATTGATGAGATGCCCCCTCAGCCTTCTCTTCTACAGACTAAAATGATCCAACTCCTTCAGCCTTTCCTCATAAGAAAGATGATCCAGACCCCTAATCATCTCTGTAGCCCTTTGCTGTACCCTCTCCAGCAATTCCCTGTCCTTCTTAAACTGAGGAGCCCAGCACTGGACACAGTACTCCAGATGCGGCCTCACCAGGGCAGAGTAGAGGGGAAGATGACCTCCCTTGACCTGCTTGCTACACTCCTCTTCAGGCACCCCAGGATGCCATTGGCCTTCTTGGCCACAAGGACACATTGCTGGCTCATGGTCATCCTCTTGTCCACCAGGACTCCCAGGTTCCTCTCTGCACAGTTGCTTTCCAGCAGGTCATCCCCTAACTTGTACTGCTGCATGGGGTTATTCCTCCCCAGGTGAAGGACCCTACACTTGCCTTTGTTGAACTTCATTAGGTTTCTCCCTGCCCAACTCTCCAGCCTGTCCAGGTCATGCTGAATGGCAGCACAGCCTTCTGGTGCGTCAGCCACCCCTCCCAGTTGCGTGTCATCAGCAAACTTGCTGATGCTACCCTCCATCCCTTCATCCAGGTCATTGATGAACACACTGAACAGGACTGGACCCAGTATTGACCCCTGAGGAACACCACTAGTCACAGGCCTCCACCTAGACTCTGCCCCACTGATTACAACCCCCTGAGCTCTAACTGCCAGCCAGTTTTCAATCCACCCCACTGTCCATTCCTCTAACCCACACTGCCTAAGCTTGTCAATGAGGATGCTGAGGGAGATGGTGTCAAAAGCCTTGCTGAAGTCAAGGTAGGCAACATCCACTCTCTATCTCTCATCTATACTTCCTGTCATGCCATTGAAGAATGTTATCAGATTAGTCAGACATGACTTCCCCTTGGTGAATCCACGTTGATTACTTCTGGTAACCCTCTTTTCCTCCAGATGTTTGGAGATGTCGCCCAGAATGAGCTGCTCCATCCTCTTTCCAGGCATGGAGGTGACGCTGACTGGCCTGTAGTTTCCTCGATCCTCCTTCTTGCCCTTTTTGAAGACTGGAATGACATTGGCTTTCCTCCAGTCCTCAGGCACCTTGCCTGTTCTCCAGGACCTTTCAAAGACTGTGGCGAGTGGGCCAACAACGACTTCTGCCAGCTCCCTCAGTACTTGTGGGTGCATCCCATCAAGACCCATAGACTTATGCATGTCCAGTTTACTTAGTCTCTAACTTGATCCTCCCCAACCAAGGGAGAGTCTTCCTTGCTTCAGGCTTTCCCTGTTACCTGTAGAGTCTGAGGGTCCTGAAGGATGGCCTGAGCAGTGAAGGCTGAAGCAAAGAAGGCATTCAGTAACTCTGCCTTCTCTGCATCGTCTGTCACCATGGCACCCATCTCATTCAATAGTGGGCTCACATTCTCTCTGGTTTTTCTTTTGCCTCCTGTGTACTTGAAGTAACCCTTCTTGTTGACCTTGACATCCCTGGCCAGATCTAATTCCAAGGAGGCCTTGGCTTTCCACGTTTCAACCCTGCATATTCTGACAGCATTCTTATAATCTTCCCAAGTGGCCAGACCCTTCTTCCACATTTTGTAAACTTCTTTCTTCTACTTGAGCTTTTTCAGGAGCTCCTTGTTCAACCATGTGGGTCTCCTGCTTCCCCTGCCAGATTTCTTGCTCTCAGGGATGCACCGATCCTGAACTTGGAGGAAGGAATTCTTGAAAACCAACCAGCTCTTTTGAGCCCCCCTACCTTCTAGAGCCCTAATCCATGCGATTGCTCCAAGCAGTTTCTTGAAGAGATCAAAGTTAACCCTCCTCAAGTTCAAGGTTGCAACCCTACTTGTTATTTTATGCCCATTACACCTAATCCTGAACTCTATCTTCTCATGGTCACTGCAGCCAAGGCTGCCCCCAACCTTCAATCCCTCTTTTTTTTTGTCTGTACTAGAGCCAGTAGTGCACCTCTCCTTGTTGGCACTTCCATGATATATGATTCAACTTCCAAATGGATCTCAGTCCACTTTGCCAATATTATGGCAGGGCACAGAACACATGGCACAGAGAGGTTAGATGATAGAGAAGTCTCTGAACAAAATAAAAGATAACTGTATTCTTTAAAATGTAATAAAGCCTTACATCACTGACTATTGAAATTTAGTTCATCCGTTTCATCTGCAGATGAAAAGGATGTGCAGATGCTTTGAAATACAGAGAGGAAAAGACATCCAGAATCTGACAACAGTTTCTCACTTAGCAAGTAAGAAAGTTGCTCTGAGTCAGATTTTGTTCTTATCCCCCAGCAATTTCATTGCAGCAATTGAAGCTGAACAAAGCTTGAATGAAAAACAAGCGTGCTTCAAAACCTCAGAGAAAAACAATTAAAAATGAAATCAATGAGGCTTACAGTCATGAACAGAGACAGCTCAAGGCTATTCAGATGTGTACACAAAGATGACTTTCCACCAAATGGTATGATGACAAAGAATTTTTTCCACCAGATGAGAAGCTAGGGGTGGACTACAAGGGGAAAGACAAGGAACAAAGATGGGGTGGGAAGATGAGTAAATGGAGGAAGGGGACAGCAGCAGATAATTGCAATTGATACCACCTTGTACCCACTGCTTGTATGCCAGTACCCTCATCACTCTTCAGAGTAACAGCTTCTTCTCCAGGACGCAAGCATAGGTAAAGTAACCTGTACGGGTGTGGTGTTTTGTCTCTCAGTAGTATCATATTCTAGACAAGTGTTTTTTTCACCTGTGCCTGGAGCTGCCTTAGTCTTGAAGGCAGTGACGTATAAATAAAGACTAGTCTCTAATAGCTGCATGTGAGAAACTGAAAGAGTCATCAACAAGGTCTCATTCCAAAGAGTGAAAGGTGACCAGGAAAATTACTGTATATATGGCTGGGAAAATTACCCTCCTTCTTTAGCTTTAACTGGTCCAAAAGACCATTTTTAGCTATGTCATTCAAAACGTCACATTTTCATATTTCGGGATATAGCCGGTCACATTTATCAAATCATGAATAAAATCAGAGCATGGATTTTAAAAAAAACAACCCAAACCTTAAGAAATGCTAAAGCTTAAACAAATTTTCACAGCATTGAGACCTTTCAGGGACTGCATAAGGACAGGGTGGTGAAAAGGGAATAACATATTCAGTGAAGTCCTGAATCTGATAGCAGCTGCTATAGGTAAACTAGCAGACCTCAGACATTAGATCACTATTTCCTTTTGGTTTTCCCTCTGCATATTCTTCAGTGCTGAAGCAATGAGCCTAGATGAACTAACTCTTTAGTACAATTTGTTCTCTTTCTAGTCAATTTTTGATAGGAAACCTTTGCAAACTATGCTAGAAAGACTCAGAAGGAAACCCAAATGAAAAAGGAAACAGCCCCCACACAGTGCACTTCTGCCAAGTGCCCTGGAAAAGCAACCATCATCAATGATATGGAATTTCTTGCCCTTCTCTGTATACCAAAAAGACAGCAATAGTACAATCCCATATTCACTTACGAGGAAAAAAGAATGGAAGAGCACATATGGAAATACTCTCTTTGATGGCAATTGAAAATTAGATACTATAATTGCAAGGATTCAGCCTTCTCCAGAGAATACCATTGAAAAAGATGGTAAGGATCACAGAGGAGACAAAAGTGGATTCCATGTAGAAACTCAGTCATAGTATCTTACTCTGAAAATGTTCTTAAATATTCAGCAAAAATGTGATGTCTAAATACATACAGGATATGACCCTACCGAAATTGGCCTCATGTTTTTGTTCCACCAGAGTCTTAACATTAATCAGAGGTACTCTCCAGGGCCAGAGGACTGTGACATGAAAGACACATTTGAATTTGGAAACATTATATTAAAAAAAAATAAGATACTCTGTGTACATAACATATGCTTGTTTGGAGTATAGTTTTGGCTTTTAGTACCAAGTACATTTGTCACCCACTAGAAAATGCCTTTCATCAAAAACACTTGGCTTTGAACAAAGCCAGACTGGCCTGGAAACGTCATAAGAAAACATAGGTAAACAGCTATGTTGTTTTCCCTTTGCTCTGTTTCTCTTTTATGTTTATGCAGGAAATAACTACATTAGATAAGAAAGCAAGTCATCCTACTGATCACCAATGCAATATCAGTTTGTCCCCTCTCAGGTACCTCTTAAGCAGTCTTTTTCTTTCTGAGTGCAGTATTCACTTTTCTCTTGCATCCCAAAAGCTATCACAGACTTGTGAAGCATTTCAATATGCTCCAATTTTTGGTTTTATGGACTGAAATTACATTTGTGTAAGTTTCAGGAGTTGGTTTTGTCCTCCTTCACAACACATAAAGACATTTGCTAATCCTTCCTAAAATATCACCTCCAACACATCTTCTTTTAACAATTATTCAAAATTAAAACAGGTAAGCAACATAAATGCCATGTTGTTTTTTCCTGGAGAATCATGTGATTCCTTCCTTGTAACATGTAGCCTAGGTCACTCTTACTTCCATCTTTAGTACCTTCCTTTGTCAAACAGTGTAAAGTTTGCTGAACCTAGCTGAAGACTTCTACAGCAAAGATTTCCACAAGACACACCATAGGTTCAGTTCGTAGATGCAGAAAAGTAGAAAGAGATAACAAAATATTCAGGGCACAAATCGTCTACTTTAGATTGAAATTACTCGTAGTTTATAAGTATCTGTTTCTCTACAGTTATGGCTACCTAGACAACTATATAACTTTTACAATAAAGTCACCAATTAGATCTATGTTATGATATTATGAAAGAAAATGAAATAACATTATATACTGATAAAAGCTCCTGATGCGTTGCTACTTTCAGTTATTCTGGCACACATAGCCATACACACAGGTTTTTTCATTTGGAATCAGATCGACATTCTAAATAATCTCTGCTGTATCTAGACAAAAGTCAGGCCTTAACAAAGTCCACAGTAAAACTTGCACAATTATCTATATAATTAGGGGATGGCTGTGTATGATCTAAGCTTTCAAAACATGTTTTTCAATCACAGGACAGAAACAGGCATTTAAAAGGTACAATTAGTCTGCCCTGTATAGCAAAGCACAGCTGGGTGATTTTTCTTTCTTTTTTTCCTTTTTTCCTTTTCCCTTTTCTCTTTTTTCTTTTCCTTTTTTCTTTTTTCTCTTTTATTTTTTCTTTTTTTTCTCTTGAGACTGATTTCAGTATAAACTGATTCTAATTGAAATAAACAAACTCTCATTAGTTTCAGCTTTAGACTGCAACTTCTTACAAGGATTCATTTTGCTCCTAAATGCAGTTTCTATTTATCAACTAAAAGGTTTTTTGTGTTTTGTGACGTATTTTCTGTCTCCTCTTTCTTCTCCCATCCCTTACTTTATATCTGAATGACATATTTGTAAGTCTGATGTACATTTTAAAAAAATTTCTGAGGTTTTACATTCCAATATTTTCACCTGCCTTCTTCAATGTAGTCTTCTGTTCACTGTAGTTTGTCCTTGAGGAAAATCAAAACATAAGGTACCATATAGGTGTTATTTGTCCTTCTGGATTCTCAAATGTCTGTGAACAGCACAAAGCCATTTTCGATTTTGCAATTCTATAGAAATATCAGGAGTCAGCGAAGTTGTATGTAGTATCTGCTTTTTGGAGTGTTATAAAAAGTTGTGATGCATCCTGAGACCATTTTAAGTGGTTATGCAAAGGGCCAGATAAGATATAGCTGTTCTCAAGTAGGTTATCCCCACTGATAACAAATAAAACACCCCAAAAATAATCTGCATAAATCTACCTCCGTGTTTTGGTCACTATGATCTAATACAGATTTTTTCAACCTGCTGTACAAAATTGAACTTTTAAAAAAGCTTTCTAAAAGGCACATTGTTAACTGACTTTATTCTATTTGCAGTGCTTGGAGATACAGCATGACAGGGAAAGAACAAACATTACCTCTTCTCCTTTTCTCACCTGCTGTTAGAGAGGGGTATATTCTCACCATTGTGGAGAACTGTCATTGGCTGGATTCTGACAGGAGATCAGATTTTAAAGAAAAATAAAATAAAATAAATTTTCAAGTGAAACTTGAAACATTCATAGAGTTTTGGAAATAGCCAATTTTCAGACAAGAAACAGAAAACTGTTTTGCATCTGCAGAAAAGCTTGAGTCTCCTACTTCATATTGGTATTCTTTTGCTATTATGCTATTAAATTATGTGAAATGAAGGAAAGTAGACATGGAACCAGCTGATTAATCAGTTACATGATGTGCATTTGGCCATGGAGTCTCAGTGATGACTGCAGTTATTTCCTTGCATAAAGAATAACTTTGAATGTTGATGATTCTGAAGTTGGTCTCTATATCTCTCTCCCACCAGTAGTTCCATGTCTGACCTGAAAAGTCCTTCTCATTAATCACAAACATTTTTTACTTGAAAACAAGCTATCAGATGAAGAAGCTGTTGATTCTGCTCATTTTACCAACTCCTCCATTGGAATGTTTGTGCGGTTTTCCATTTAAATGTTATGTCAAGTAGGAAAAGTTTCCCACTGGTTATGTTTCTGCTTTTATCAAAATATCATTTGAAAGATATTCATGTTAAAACAAAGATGCCATGTTGTTGCTAAAATATTTTCAGTCAAAAGAGGCAACTGAAGAACATTTTTTTTTTATTAAGTTCTATGTGCTACAAAACTGGTAATGGTTGAATAAATGAATCATTACAGAGTTGTGGTTTTCAAAGGACCACACTTTTGAAGTTCTTCCTTCTTAAATCCCTGTTCCTAAAGCACTTTCAGGGAAAGGACTGTAGCATAAACAATGAGGTTTTTATTGTGTATTACAGATCATATTTTCCAGGATCTATTGGATAATTTCTCATTACTGGTCTGGTTACAATACTGTAATTTTCAGAGGAAATATCTTTAAAATATCTGATCATTTAGATCAAGTAAAAATCATTTACACCAACATTCTTCTTAAGATATAATATATTAATACACCTTTAAAGGAACTTTCTTCTTGTTGACATTAGTCATTCTAGTGAGGTGTGTCACGCCCCATTCAGATCCACTCAGAAGGCGAGGAGGGGGGGCTGTGACTCAGATGTGTAAATCCCCAGCGGTGTGGACTGAGATAAGACAACTCTCAAGGTCCGCACACAAACTTTATTAGCTTAACCAGGTCCGTGACAGTTGGTTCAGTATAGAACAAATTATGGCAAGCAGTGAAGTACACCTTGCATTACTTAACAGATATACCACAGATTATGGTAGGCAGCAGCACTTAGCAACGGTTATGCCATGAATTATGGCAAACAGTACAATATGCCTTGTATTATTTGCTAACTTTAAGAGGAAGAGAGAAAGAGAGAAAAAGAGAGAAAGAGAGAAAGAGAGATCGCCAGTCCTGGTTCCAGTGTTGGTCCAGCCAACAGGGGATGGGGAGGGTCCCTAGTTCTTCTGTGTGCCCCCCGAAGAAATTCTTCCACCACCAACTAGGGGCACGTATCTTCTCCTTTTATGTTCGCCTTACCAGACGTCCCACCCCACTATTACAAGGACAGTTTTGTCTCAGGTTTCCCACCTTTCCAGGTGGTAGGAAGCATGATTTGGATGGGAGCACAGGTGCATTTAGCAGACAATGAAGTCAAAAGTTGTGTAGACCCATTTGGCTTTCAAAAGGCTTCCTGCCTCCTGTGCTACACAAGAGACAAGCAGGCACCAGCCCCATCAGTTTCTTTGAGCCTGCACAGTCCAGGCTCTGTGCAAGCTCCGTGCAAGGCCTGTGCAAGGCCTGCATCATGCAAGCTCCATCTTGTCCACCCCCCAGCCACAGCTTCATTTCACAGTACTTGTGAGCATTTTGAGACGTTCAGAAAGGTTCAGAAGGCCTTCACCTCCGCTTCCCCCAGTCTTTGTTTTGAGGCGTCTACAAGTTTTCTCTCACAAAGTGAAGTCATACAAGTCATTTACTAAAGCAAAAAGTGTCTCTGCCTAAATCCCTGATGATTCATTCCTTCACTTAACTTCAACTTTCTAATAAGGAAAACAAAAACAATGTGTTTATCTCTTTCAATACACCTACACACATTAATAATGTATTCTACTTACATAAAAAGAATGCTTCCTTTAAGAAAACACTTATAGTGCATTTATAATAGTTGTTGTATCGTTGTTACACTATTTTGTTCATACAAAACAAGGAAGTAAAACAAGGTAAGATAAAACTGCCAGCTTCTGCTTGGTGCTACGATGGTGTCATGAGCTGACTGGGAACTGTTCTTCAGGTAGCAGCTGTCCTTTTGGAATCAAATCTCTTCCTGCAACTGCAGAAAGGCAAAAAACCCCTCTTTTATTACTGAACTCTTTGTAACCAGCTAGGTTCAGCAATTACTATTATTTTTATTTCAGTAAAAACAGACTAATTTTTTGTTGTTTTGCTATGGAAGTAGTTTGGAACAATTATGGACAGGCACTGGCTTAAACTTTCTAAAAATCAACCCAGCAAAACTGTTCCTGTGGCCTTCAAACAACTAAAATCAGTAAAATGGATTAAGTTATTGGAATCAAACACGCTGTATGTGAATTCACAAATTACAATTATGATCAGACTCAAATCACAGATTCTAAGGTGATTAAAGACAGACAGACACTACTGCATAATGCAGTCTTAACTATGCCTTTTGTTGCTGACTAATCTGATAACCTTCTTCAATGGCATGACAGGAAGTATAGATGAGAGATAGAGAGTGGATGTTGCCTACCTTGACTTCAGCAAGGCTTTTGACACCATGTCCCTCAGCATCCTCACTGGCAAGCTTAGGAAGTGTGGGTTGGAGGAATGGATAGTGGGATGGATTGAAAATTGTCTGGCAGGTAGATCTCAGAGGGTTATGATCAGTGGGGCAGAGTCTAGGTGGAGGCCTGTGACTAGTGGTGTTCCTCAGGGGTCAATACTGGGTCCAGTCCTGTTCAATGTGTTCATCAATGACCTGGATGAAGGGATGGAGGGTAGCATCAGCAAGTTAGCTGATGACATGCAACTGGGAGGGGTGGCTGATGCACCAGAAGGCTGTGCTGCCATTCAGCGTGACCTGGACAGGCTGGAGAGTTGGGCAGGGAGAAACCTAATGAAGTTCAACAAAGGCAAGTGTAGGGTCCTTCACCTGGGGAGGAATAACCCCGTGCACCCATACAAGTTAGGGCGTGACCTGCTGGAAAGCAACTGTGCAGAGAGGAACCTGGGAGTCCTGGTGGACAAGAGGATGACCATGAGCCAGCAATGTGTCCTTGTGGCCAAGAAGGCCAATGGCATCCTGGGGTGCCTGAAGAGGAGTGTAGCAAGCAGGTCAAGGGAGGTCATCTTCCCCTCTACTCTGCCCTGGTGAGGCTGCAACTCAAGTACTGTGTCCAGTGCTGGGCTCCCCAGTTTAAGAAGGACAGGGAACTGCTAGAGAGGGTACAGTAAAGGGCTACAGAGATGATTAGGGGTCTGGATCATCTTTCTTATGAGGAAAGGCTGAAGGAGTTGGGTCTTTTTAATCTGTAGAAGAGAAGGCTGAGGGGGCATCTCATCAATGCTTACAGATATTTAATGGCAGAGGGTGCCAGGAGGAGGGGACCAGTCTTTTTTCAGTGGTGCCCAGTGATAGGCCAAGAGGTAACAGGCACAAACTTGAATAAAGGAAGTTCCATCTGAACACGAGGAGGAACTTCTTTCCTTTGAGAGTGGCAGAGCACTGGCACAGGCTGCCCAGAGAGGTGGTGGAGTCTCCGCCTCTGGAGACACTCAAAACCGGCCTGGACGCCATCCTGTGCAACCTGCTGTAGGTGGACTTGCTTTGGCAGGGGGGTTGGACTAGATGATCTCCAGAGGTCCCTTCCAACCCCTAACATTCTATGATTCTATGATTCGATGATTCTACGATTCTGTGCTGTTGGATAAGATCTATATAATGGCATTTTTTTCGGTGACTTCACTGACATTTTAGTGTATGTCTCATCAAACTATCTGAACCACGTTTCCCTGTGTTACTTAAATTCAGCTTATTTTTAATCAATGTGTATGGTTCAGTTTTAGTGAAATATGTATGATATATATATTATTAGAATATATTCTATTTTCTTGTACATTATACACACATTTTCTCATAAAACTTCTGCATTAGTACAAAATGGTCGATGTTTACAGAATAAGCACAGAATGATCAACTGCTTAATATTTTGTTTTAGTTTTTAGACCCATACTATTTATAACTTGCTCTTAGAAGAGAATTATTCACTTTTTAGAAGCTTTTGATATTTATCACTATAATATCTAAATGGTGATTATTGATTTTATCGATCACCCATGGTGTGAGGTGATGGTGGTATAACCACTGAAGCATAGAGTCATTACCGTAACTAACATTAGTAATTCAATTTTTAAGATTCCTATGTCCTGGTAGTTCAGAGGACTCACAGTTTTTACAATACTTATTATAAAACTGCTCAAAATTTTACAATGCAATGAAAAAATGCACTTTTAATGAACACACAGGGGAGAAAAATACTACACTTCCCCAGATTACAACAAAATTTCATAAAACAGGCAGGGACAAACTGATTTTACCAGGGGCATTAGAGTGTCTAAATCATCAGATCATTCATCTTCTTCAGAGAAGTTTTCTTGCTTCCCTGATTTTTTTTCCCCTACTTCCTGCCATCTTATGTTAAGAAAGAGGCTGGGCCCCTATCCTGTACAACCTTGTTTCATTTCCCAACTGTACTTTATCCTGTGTAATGAATGAGGCACAGATTCCACAGGAAAGAGGAACCCATTTTAGACATTAGAGATTGCTACACGGGACCTAAGTATGTCAGATATTTTAAGTGCTTGATTAACAATGTAAAAATTATTTATTTTGAACATAGCTTCCAGGCTATTTTAAAAAAGAATTGTGACTTCCTCTCTCTGCAAAAATGCCACTGTACAACACTATGTTGATGTCCCTGTTGTTCATCATTTGTGTTCCTTAAATGTGGCAGAGAAATAATGCAGTAGTTAGTAGATGTAACAGTTGAATATCTTTCTCTCTTTAGGGCTAGACACTAAAGGAAAAAAGGGATGGCTGGAGAATTTCACATTTGCTCCCTTAAAAAAGACATTTTATGCACCCTGAGCTCTAATCCGGGTTTTGATCACAATATTCCACAAGCAAGGCCTACAGACATTTGTCTCCCTCTCCCCCTACAACTGATCCCTTTTAGATCTTGAAGCACACACGCTGCATATGAATCAAAACTCACTGAAAGACAAATTTTGCATTGGACTAAGTCAGGCTCTGAGTACAGTCATACTCACTTTACAATCAGACGGAAGCAATGTTTCACCATAAGATCACCTTTAAGTACAGGAGGTCATGACAATGTGATAATAAACTCCAGTCCTAATGTTTTCTTCCACCGGTTTCATCTGTCTGCTAAACGAGCGTAGAAAAACTGGTTTATTGAAAACTGCACACAACTAAAGCAATAAATTGGTAGTCTATTCCCTATTAAGTAACCTCTAACCTTGATGAGAAACACAGTCCAGGTAAATTCTGCACTGCCTTTAATTTTTGGTTCTCATATTATGTCAGACCTGCATTTGGCCATTAACACTGATGCATAGCTGGTTTTCTTGATGTAAAACTGTTTTGCCTATCTGTTCATTTTAATTTTTCTTATTTCTTTATCTAATTATCCTTATTTTCTTATTGCACAGTTTTACTAGTTTTCTAGACTGCAAAATTAAAAAGCCTTTTTTGCATGAAATTTTGATGTAAAAATTCTGCTGTTGTCACAAGAAAATGCTTTAAGGAATTATAAATTGAATGCAAGCTTTTGTTTTTCTTGTACTTACCTGCTTTTGACTGAAGAAACTATTAGTATTTCTTTGAAGAAATGGAGGAGGTTTTTGTCTTATTTTATACACATACCATGCTATATCAGAAGGACATAGAAATGTAAATCTTCCTAAAATTCTAATTCTAATTTTTTTTTTTTTTCAATCAGACTGTAGGTCATACCTTCACAACTGCATCTTGATTTATAAAATATTTTCTAATTTTTCACTATTTCTTCGCCAGCTCAGTTTCTTCTGTTCTCTCGTCTTTTCAGTTTCAGGATGCACGCCGATGCATCATTTACTTACCTTTTCTCTAAGGCAGTATGTCTAGAAACATCCTGGCCAGTTTGTGTTTTTCAATCTAAATCAAAACTGAAGACTCACTTATTTTTGCTTTGCTTTCAGACTTATAAAATTGACACTGGACTCTATGTCACAAAATGATTTTTTGGAATGTACTTTCAGATATCTTATCATGAGAAAAAAAAATTACATAAGTCAAGATGATGGGATAGGAATTGAATAAACACAGAAGTTTTCCATGTGCAATCTCAAATTAAAATTCAGACACTACCAAAAGCTATACTGATCAAAACTATTAAAAACTTCTGTGAATGTCAAGTATAAAACCTGCTTTTATTTTCCTTTATTTTTTTTAGTATAGTTTACATTTTTGCCAATGTCGTTAGACTACTCAGAAGCAGGAAGACATTATATGCCCTAAAAAGTAATTTGAATTTTCAGATGTATTTTCCACAGAAACTTTTTTTAATAAACCTCTATTTCTACTCTATACTTTGGCTAGCAACAGCAGAGACTCTCTGTCACATACATTCTCTCTCTGGTTTTTGAGGCAATTTAGTTTTCAAATAAGGTAGTTTTAAACTAAATATTTTAGTGAAAGACTGCTCTTCTCTGTTTCCTATGTTCTGTCATTGACTCTTCAGTCCCACTTCTGCCTCAGAACTAGAATATCTTCTCAGTCTCCATGAAGACTCAAAGTGCTGTAGAATGCACAACAATGTTTTAATTGTCTTGGTTTGAGGTAAAACAGAACCAGTTTTCTGTTCAGTAATTTTACTTTGCAGCTAAGCCTCTCGTAACTAACTGAACTCTCTGAAATTAACAGCATGTTGTGGAAACGCGGTTCACTTGCAGAGAGACCTAATTATTTATAATTATGCCAAGGAATGGTATGTAGAAAGGCTCTTGCTTATACTTATTGCTATAACAAACAAGGGCAGCCAACTTTGTTATTTGCCCTGTTGGGGAGTTGGAAGCAGAAAAATGTAGAAGGGTCCCACTTGCAGAGAGCAGCAGACAGCACAGGTGACCCAAAACTGATCAACAAGATGTTCCATCCCATCTGCCTCACACTCAGTATAGAAGCTGAGGGATCATAAGGGTCAGCCCTCTTCCTTCAATAGCCAACATCCAAGGAGGACTCTGACTGTTTGTCTGCCTTTGATCCCGATCTGTGTGTTCCTAAATCCAAATCTGGAATCCAGCTCCCATCCGTTGCTGAGTCNAATCTGGAATCCAGCTCCCATCCGTTGCTGAGTCCAGTCTGGGACTTTCCCAGTGCCTGCTGGTGATGTGATCATCAGCCTGGGAGCTTGATATGGTTTTGCATATATTGTATATATTTAATTATTTGGGGCTTATTTTATTATTAATATTTCATTAAAGTAGTTTAGTTTCTTCTAAACTCACAAGTCTCTTTTTCTCTCTCTCCCTTCTCCTTGGAGAGCCAGGTGGGGGAGAGCATCTGTCATTCTAAGGGCCAGTCCAGCCCAAACCATGGCATAATGAATTATCATTTAAATTTAAGCAAGTACCTACATGTTTTTTCTTGTATTTATCTTTTTTTCTTTTAACTGAACAAACCACTAGAAGTCATTCCATATAACAAATTGACAGATCATCTTAACATGGAGATTGCAGGATGAAATTTTCATCCTCCAGCAAACACCAACACATCCATAAAGCATGTTTTAAAACCATGTGTCCATTCTGTCTTTAGCCTGCTGTTTACTGCTGCTTGGATAATAAGACCTAAGTAGGTCTCCATGTGCACAGATTTGCAGTTTTTGTTCTCTAGATCATTAGAAATTATAAAATATGCAGGTTGGCTGAAAGCACTCTGCTAGTATGTCTTCAAGCACAAGTGTGCTACATCTTTTTGTACAAAACTGTGTGCTGGCATACATCCTTTGAAGTACGGCAAAGGCCAAAGCTATGTTACCATAGTGGACCACTTGTCCCTGTGATCATCCAATGAAGACTTCGGCAATTTATAGTTCTCCAGGTAAAGCACCCTTAAAAATGATGCAACCTTGTATAGTAAGCACAAAGAGTGGAGTAGAATAGCATAGAATTCATTTAGTACTTTTAACATTTAGAAAGAAAGTACTCTATACTCATGCCTATAAAAAGAAAATTAGCAGAAGTAATCATCTTGCACTGACAAGTTCAAAAGCTGTGAAATAAAAATTCCTTAGTGTGTGAGGAAAGTAAGGTACAATTGGTGTGTACCGTGCCCACAGTATTGATTGGCAAAAAAACAGAAATAAACCATCTAGTTGAATATTCAGGAGACTGGTTGACTATAATTTTTTTTTGACATGTGCAAGCTATTT
Organism: Chionis minor; assembly: GCA_013398295.1. Lineage (NCBI taxonomy): Eukaryota > Metazoa > Chordata > Aves > Charadriiformes > Chionidae > Chionis > Chionis minor. Next base: position 60,113 of record VZSF01008233.1, read on the forward strand.
TGCGATTGATAACGCTTTTCATTCTAAGTAAAACAGCATCATAAAATTGAAGTACAGTCTAATTTGACACAACCTATCAATTCCTAAAGCAACACAGTTAGACATTGTCCTGATTCCGGCAGGGACAGGGTTAATATCTGGCCCAGCACAGCTATTCCACACCACGTGACGCCATTCCCAGTATTTAGGGGGAGCTGGCCGGGGAGGGGAGTGCCCAGTTTGGGAGCGGGCGGGGGCAGTCCGGGTCTAGTTGGTGCGCGTCGGTACGGTAC
>VZSF01008234.1:0-11756 GCA_013398295.1 Chionis minor
CGGATGGCACAAAAGAATGAATAGCAAAGCATTCTGAAAAAAAAATATCTTGAAATCTGTCAGCTAGGTAAAGATTTACTTAACCATTGCAATCTCCTTTGCCCCCGCCGTGGTGGATGTCACACTTCCCCAACTCCTCGTCTGCCCTGGCTGCCTCCCGGCACCCCTGGGCCCTGCCCCTAATCTCCCTGTTACCCCAGGACGGTCTGGGGTCTTCCTCAGCATGCTGTCTTTCCTCTTCTTCACCGACATGGGCATCTACTGGATACACCGCGCTCTCCACCACAAACTGCGCTATGAGGTACAAGACTGGATGGCAGGCTCCGGCCGAGAGCCCTCGCCCTGCGCCGGGGCCGCCATCGAGCCCCTCGTCCCGGGCCATCTGACTCCACAGGCTGAGACATGAGATGTCCCGAGTGCTGCTGACCCCGCCACCTCTTGCCAACGTTCCTCCTGTGGGGCGCATCTGGCCCTGACAAAAACATCTGCGGGACTGGCTGCATGTCATGGGTGGGAGGTCAGGCATGGTCTCCCCAATGACTCCGTCCCACCGCGACATATGTCCTCGTTATGACTGCGAGTCACCCGCTGGCCTCCACATGCTGCACAAGCGGTGCTTCCCTCCGCCGCACCTACTCCTCAGCTGGCCTCTGCCGACGCTCACGCATCCAAGAGCGTGGATGGCCGTTCTCGGCTCCTTGGGGTGGCTCCGTGCCGCTGCCGCACACAGACACCAGCGTGCCTCGCGTGCCTGGATTTCTGTGCTCCCCTTTGTCTTTTGGCACGTTCCCAAAACGCTTCTCCTGCTACAGCCTGTGTCCCACCGGGCGTGCTGGCCAGACCCCAACCCGGGAGGGCAGCGGCTCTGGGAATACATGGATTCGCCCTGACAGCACCCTGCTCTCTTTGTACGTTGAACGGTGCCTCCCTGCAACTGCCTGTGGTAAGGCCTGATGGCTGATACTGCTGTAACCACAGGATGGAGGTATTGCTCGTGCTGCGCCAGTGGTGGCAGCTGCACCTGCGTGGACGGCCTTCCTCCTCCTCCTCCTCGTCCTCATCCTCCTCTTCGTCACCCCAGAAACATGGGGCCCAGAGGCAGGAGTGGCTTGGCCATGCTCTGCTAGACGACACGCCTTGAGTGGCCCCCAGCCATCGGAGACGGCGTGACAGACGGTGGCAAACTGGGGATAATTCCATGAGACGCACAGAAAGCTCCAGAGCCGGACTAGACCACTGCACTGCGGTCCTCGTGTTGTCACCCACCCGCCTCGCACTCTCCCTGACACGAGGGCTGAGAGACTCTTGTGCCTCTGTCCCCTCCCTCCCACAGGCAGCTGGCCGTGTGGCCTTGGACAGGGATGCGACGGAGATGGACTGAGACGTCCAAACCACAGAGCTGTGGCTGGGGGGCCCGGACTGAAGTCCGTCATGAGCCTCGATGAGTCCAACTGAGTGTCGTCACGCTGCGGTGACGGGTACTGGCAGACACAGATTTCATCCCGCCCCATCTGTCACCCCCGTTGGCTGGCGCCTCTGTCCAGGCCCGTGTTCGCTGCCCGTTTGTCCTGCCTCCGGTCCCTCCTCCCCTGTCTTGGAGTGTCGCTCGCCCTAGCGGCGATAATGGGCGGCTCGGCCGCAGCCCTGCGAGCGGCCGGACCGGAGAGCTGTAGAGATGCGTGCTGCGCGGGATTTCAAGCCAGGGGTTCTTGGCTTGAGAGGGCAGAGAGGGAAAAGGGAACGATTAGCGACCTGCGGGGCTCGGTTTACGTCCTGCTGAGAGATTTGGCTCCTCGGGCCAAAAGGCTGCCAATTGCTCACATCCAAGGGGCTGCACCCGCAGATCGATGCCTGAGTGAGCGCTCAGAGCGGTGCCTCGCAGAACTTCCCAAAGGATGGATGCTATGGCAGGCGGACACGGCTCGGCCGCGCCGAGCTCCCTGCCCATGCCCAACGGGATCACTCCTCGGGCCCCGCAGCCATCAGATCTGAAATTGTGACACCTGGCAGCCCCGAGGGGGACGGGAGGGCTCCGAGGTCCCATCCCCCGAGACCTTCGGTTCAAAGGCAGGTCCAGCCGAGACCCAGTGATTTCCTCTCGGATCTATGATGCCTCCGTGAGGGCTCACTGGTCCGGAAGAGACGTGCTCTCTCGATTCCCGGATGAGTCGAAACACAAGTGACCATCCTGCCCCGCTGACAGACCTGCCTGCTCGAAGACCACCTCGATTTGCCCACTCCGGAGCCGAGCCGCAGCAGTCCCCCAGCTGCGTGGGGCTCTTGGCCCCGGCATCCCCAGGCGCTGAGCTCTCTGCCGCGCTGGGGCCCAGCTCGGACTGGGACAGCGGGTCGGGCTGTTTCACTCCCCCACTGTGCCCGTGCGGTGCCCGCCCTTCCCCTTCCCCTGCCACTTAGCACTCTTGTACTTGGCACAATTTCCCCCTCTCCTGCACCACATGATAATACAATGACCGGAACGACACATAACCGTCTCCCATGACAGAAAGAAAGGGTGGAGAGCAACCAACGAACACCCTACAGCAACCCCTTAGTGCCTCTGGTTCCCACGGCTGCAACTGTTTGAAGGCGGGGGGTAATGGACCCGACCGTTATGGTGACGCCCTGGTGTACCACATTCTCCTGGCTCCTGCCGTCTCAATACAATAACTATAATCCATCGCTCCTGACAACACATGGATCCTGCCAGAAAAGAGCGGGGTACCAGGACCGAACTGAGTCCTAACAAGTCCCAGGCTGGTGTAACTGATGGAAGGGACCCCACTGCTCCCCTGTCCGAGCTGGGACAGAGGGGAAAAGTACCTGACCAAAGTCCATCATCTTACGCCCTAAGGGTAGACATTCCAGGAAAGACCCTGTAAGCTCCTCTGGATCACGACGGACAGTGGCTGGCATCTCCCTCGAGTTGGGACACCACCTCGGGCGAACGCCTTGAGGATGAGAAGGCTGGGGAGAGACCATCCCTCTTGAGCTTCAACTACTGTCCGTTGAAGAATGCCGACGCTTTGCGTGGATTTCCTCTAGCTCCATAAAGGGAAATCTTAACTATAGCCTAGCCTCTCTTTCATCCACCGTGCCACTTCTATCTTTATGATAAATAGGCATAAGCTTTATGGATGCGGATGTTCTTCCATTTGTCCATCCATGCATAGGAGTTAGAAAGGATAGCCATTGGCTCCAGAGAGTCGTGCCAGATTAAGAGATCTTTGATCTTGGCAGTCATAAACCGTGGGGGCTGTGTGTTTGTGTGCACACACACACACACACTCTCTTATATGCTTTGCTTAGATATATATACACATTAATCGAAAACCTGTACTTCTGCTCACACACACACACACACATATATATATATTGTTTGGAGAAAACTTATAGTAGTTTAGTGTGATTCTTGTCATCTTTGCATGTGTCATCAAGTCCCTGCTCAGTTATTTCTTATTAACCTTTACTTTGGTTAATGATTAAATCCTACTACAATTCAACCCTTTGATCTACCTTCAATCGCTAATAAAACATCAACAGCAAGTCCCTAATAAAATCTAAACTGCGGCTAAATCATAACTGTGTCAAATACTTCCATTCCACAAAAACTGGCATAGTCGGCAGGATGCCTATTGATCCTGACTCGTGAGTGCTACTACAACGATTCAAACTTTTGCCCCTCTTGGAGGCACCTGCCTTTACTGAAAATACACCGATGAAGGGTGTTGCATTTGCTGATGCTTTCGCAAGGACAATAAATGGAAAACAGCAATAGAAAGCTGTGGCTTCAGAAATCAAAACCAGCAAGCAAGTCGTCAAAGAGGGGGAGGGAGGTGCCCGAGCACGGGAATTGAGCGGTTGTTTTACTGGCACAAAACGAGGCAAAACTCATACATGTAGACTCTTATGCTGTTCGGACAGGCACCGCCCAGTGGCTCTGCCGATGGGAAGCCTTATATTGGGAAATAAAGAGATCCCCAATCCGGAGAACTGAGGGTGGGCCATTGTTATTAGACATAGCCAGAAAAATGCCATTCCACATAGGATGGGTGAGAGCCCCTGCTGTTTGTACACCAGCCACAAATGGGAATCATAAAGGGGATGAGCTATCAAAAATTAGAAAAGAATGAAGATTCTTTGGACCCTGCACTGTATCGACAGGGGGAACGGGTACATCAGAAACTGGGCCACACTGGCTGAGATGTGCTTCCCTTTGTGGCTTGAAGCCGAGGCTGGCCTCTTCATGGGAAAATACGTGAAACCACTCTTACTGAACGTCCCCAGGGTAAATTAAAAGTGCAAAGAGATCATCCTGCTAAAGCGCCGCTTTTGTGTATCAGTGAAAAAAACTCTTGTGGTCTACCTGGCAAATAGATCATATTGTCCCTTTGAACCTTTCTGCTGGGTATAAATATACCCTAACAGATGTCAAAATAATATCTTGACTCCTTGCAGCTACGAAATGTCAACAAGCTAATGGGCAAAACACCATCCAAGGCCTCTTTCACGGTTTTCAATATTAGCTGTCCCAGACCCTCTCCAGAGTAACGATGGCTCACATCTTTCTTGCAGAGAGCTACAAGAGTGGGCAACACAAGAAGGAATCAAATAGGTATTTTACACTCTTCTCTATCCACAATCTAATGGTACCGAGAACGAGCCAATGGACCATCGACAATATTCCTTAAACCACAGGGAGGGCAATGGGAAAAAAGTGTCTCTCACTCAAATCTTGCAACAAATACATAGTTGGTACAGTCCCCACCGAAGCCCGACTGCTAGAGCCTTTTTGGCATCTCCTCTGGCAAAGCCCCTGAAATATGGGCATACCTGGTCATGGCTAAAGTGTGATGGTAAAAATACCATCTGTGGGAATAATAGCAGTAACCCTAAATAGACTGCGAGGGCCTCTGGCCTGGGATACTATAGACAAGGATGGACTCGAGTGAAAAATTGGTACCAGATGAATTTATTCTGCAGCATAACAGGGGTAGCCCACTTGGCCGTCCACACCGAGACAGCTAGATAACTAGCTAGCTAGCTAGCTTGCTTGCTTTCTCTTTACAGGGAATAATGAACTCCAACAACATCATGGGAACAAACAATGCCTCCAAAGATCCCACTAACTGCACAGTGGGATTGGCCCTCCCTTTTGACATCGGCATCTTCACGGCGTCCTGCCTACTCCTTCTCGCCCTCACTGTATCCAGCTGCTGGGACACACATCACTGGCAACGATGACAAATATACACTCCTTCCCCACTCTCTCTTCCCCTGCTCACTGGAGTAAATGTACTCACCACGGCCCGCGCACGAGATCCCTGGGACCCTGCGTGACTAAGATACACTGGAAGTCTGGGAACGTCCCAAAGCCTGGCCCACCTCAACCTTTCTCCTTTAGTCTTATCGGGGAAGAAAGTATACGCAATAGAGGAATGGGGTTGGGACAACGCTCGTCGAATGGCTCCGCTCTGAGCCATTCCGGAAGAGAAAATACACATCGGGTGCCAGGTAATCAATGGACCCATGTACCATAAGCCAACCACAGTTAAAATATTTTATAACGATTTTTCCATGCTGGAAAACCACAATACCGATTGTTGTAAAATAAGAGCACCTCATTCAGACTACTGGAACAACTTCACCATTCCCTAACGGATGATTGTCTTTTGCGTTTAGGGCCGTAAAAACACCGATCTGCTATTTCTTGTTACAATGGACACACATAATATGTGGAACTTGTGCACAACAGGATGGCCACGGACCCACGCTCACAGAGGCTATAGCCGATACGCACTGGACACTTACCTTGCCGAATCTCTACCTTTGTCTGTAGGAATGTTACGCAATAACTTTGCCTTCCCTAAACAACGACGGATTGTAAAACATGATGAAGATACAGATTGGCCAATTGGCCCGTGCCATTTCAAAAGGGTACAAGTGCAGACACCATTTTAACAGGATGCCAAATTACAAAACAGACCTGAGCTTACAACAGCTCTACCCGTTGCTGTAGAATACCCTGGAAATAAACTCACACGTGATTTTTACCACACGCACATTTGCTTCTGGACACGAATGCTGGTATGCCTTTACCACATCTCACTCAGTACTCGTGCAGAATTAAAAATACAGGACAACAGCGAGATCTCTTTACCCCCAGATGCTCCCTAAAAAGCGTGGAACTAGCGCTGCACATTAATGTGTCAGCAGTTAGACCGCACTGATCTACCTTTTGGGGAGTTACTCGTGCCGGCTGGCTAGCCTGGCTGCATGGACAACCTTTTAACAATAAAAAATCCCGCCACAAACAATGGGACACCACTGGGTTATTGCAGACAAGAATAGAAGTACTGAATAGCACAGATGCCAAAGTCCTCATGAACAAACTAACTGCTGCTACCGACGACCTAATTATACTGGAACGCCCACTGAAGTCATCTTTGTCGGCCTCAGGAGCAAATCGATGGCTCCTGACAGACAGTTTACCTCATTGAGAATGAATTGGAGAAAATGATCATCAGTTAAGTGTAAAAGCCCTCCAAGCAAGCCAAGATGATGCCTCTCTTGCCTTGAGTTGTGCCCAAGCACAACAGTGGGTACAGCCTGTAGCAGCAGCTGTTGTTACAGAAGGAGGAGGAGGAACCCTACCTGGTGAATTTTGTAAGTTTATATGGGACAACGTCTCAGATTTTGAAAAGGAATTTCAGTCATGGGGGCAATTACTCAACTTCACTTATCGCTCAGAAAGTGATAAGATTATCACTTTTGTCCTCACAATGTGCGATGCTTCGGTGTAATGCTACACACCCATTTGTTGCGTTAGGACCAAATCCCAACAGAACTGTACACTACCCCTTAAAGCACAGGGCGTGGGCCCCTGGAAAGGAGGAAAAGTGGCAAACGATTGATGTCAACGCACGCGTTCTGAGAGAACAGCTAGGTTCCACTGGCAAAAGCCACGCTCTTGGAGCTCGAGACATCTACTTAGATACAGACCAAAACGTCTGCCGCTTCAAAATCTACCAAAAGAGATTCCCAAAACGATAACCGTATACATTGAAAAAGGTTGTATGTGCATGCAAACATTGTGTGACTCTTAATTCACCAATGATCTTGCTTATAACATCACTGATCACCTCGACTGATGTGTGTGCAACTTTTCTACGATTATTGCTTGTGATTTTAATTTCTCTGTACCAACAACAACTCAGGATGATTTGTCTTTCCGTTACACGCTATATGGCAAGCTACAAACCACAGCTATTGGTGTGAATATGACTACAATCCAACAGCTCCTTCGCCACCCCTATTTATTTAAACTTCTACCACAGGCACGAGAGACTGCACTCCACAGAGATGTTGAAGAACTACCAAGGGTGAAGAACTACGAAAGTGTCAAAGGAGTTGGAGAACAACGATGGTGGCGAGTCCTCTTTGGATTGCCTCTGATGCCAACTGGAATACTGAATGTGCCATTACATCCTATTGAGATCTTACGGATTGCTGTTACATTATTCTGGTTGCTAAATATCGTTGTATACACTACAGTTTGAACATTGACTAAGCAAATTGCATTTCTGCAGCAATTTCCCCACGTATATAATGTCACTTAAACACGATGCAACTCGAAGAGACTAGCCAAACACAAAATTTCCCTCTAATTATAATTGGACTACGACGTTCCCTGTTTATAGGTGTCGAGGCAAGAGACAACCACACTGCCGCTCTATGGACAAGATAAATTGACTTTAGTCACTGGGTGCATTGTGATGGTGTAATTCCACTCCACACCCCCTCACACACTCTTAGGCTTCTTGGTACTTGGCGTGCTTTCCTCCCCGCCTGCGCCACATAATACAATGACTGTAACGACACATGACCGTCTCCCATGACAGAAAGAAAGGGTGGAGAGCAACCGACGAGCACCCTACGGCAACCCCTCAGTGCATCTGGTTCCCACCATGGCTGCAACCGTTTGAAGGTGGGGGGTAACAGACCAGAACACTATGGCAACTCCCGGTGTACCTGGCTCGCCTGGCTCCTGCCGTTCAAAGATAATAATTACAATTATTCATACAAAAACATTGCTCCTGACAAATTAAGGGTCGTGGCTGCAGAGCACGGGGTACCAGGACCGAACCGAGTCCTAACAAATCCCGACCTTATGTAAAGGATGGAAAGTACCTGACTGCTCCCTTGTCTGAGCTGGGACAGAGGGGAAAAGTACCTCACCAAAGTCCACGATCTTGGATCCTATGAGTAGCGAAGTGTTACGAAGCCACTTCCTCATTTCTTACTATTTCTTATTCTATTCTCCCCTCTATTACTTATTTTTGGGGGAATTTGGAATGCCGGAGTGGGTCATTTTGCTGGCGACGGGATGCACATGGCGGTGCTTTTGGAAAAGAATGCTGTGGCCTTTTTGGGTCCCTCTCATCTGCCCACCACGTCTGTTCCGGACGGCAAGTGGCTATGGGGGTTCCCGCGCAATAAAACTCTCTTATTGACTCTGCCCTTACCTATAGTGACCTCTGGTCCTCCGGAGGGATGTTACACTGACTCAGGACTGCTAAAAGCCTTTTTAGGAGGGTTTATCATTGTATTGACTTGATAATTGAAATACGCTAACTAGGTTTCTAGGTGAAAGTGCCTCGGGGAAAGCTCTGGACAGCATTTCTGCTATGAAAGCAAGCGAAATGACGGAGAAGCAATACTGCCTTGGTGCAGTCCACAGGATTTATAAACTCCTATTCCTTTGCGGCCAGGTCACGTTCATTTACTTTCAAGAATTCCCAACCACATTACAAATGCGGAAACGGTGCACGGCGCGAGAGGTGGGGGAGATGCAGCCTGTTCGTCTGCTCTCGGTACCTTTGAGACAAAAGAGGCTGGAAAGAAGGTAAGGCCTTTTTTTGCAGCAAGATGATGCCCAGAAAACCACCTCTAGCTTACAGAGACAAGTTGCGGCTGAGCGACAGGCACAAATCCACTCTCCCATCATCTCCCACGGTCACCCCCCTTTCCCAGCCCCTCGCCCTGTCGCAGCAGACCCCTGCTCTAGCGGGCTTGCCCAGCTAGGCACGGCAGCAAAAGGAGACCGCGCCAACGGCAGAAAGGCAGGGGAGGAACACAAGAGAGGAAAGGTCACCCGGCATTAGTAAGTGATATTCTCGCTTTCCTTGCACTGTCCTGCACTCCTGAGCTATGATCTCAGTGGGTCAAGTCACGTAACGCATATCTGCCCAGGCACTGGCCACAACATCCCCAGAAGAGCTGGATGCAGGCAAACTGCCTCCGACACATGGACCACATATCCACGTGAAGCACGGTTCTGAGATGAGCCAAAACCTCCCACGGACTGCCAAGCCCGAGACGGAGCTGCGCAGAGGAGACCCTCTGGCCAGCAGGATGCTGACTGCCGGGAGCCAGAGCTGGCCCTGATCCTTCCGTGCCACCTGGGCTTGAAGCCACTGCTCTCCTTCCACCTCACATGTCCGCACCGCCTTTCCGCCCCTGCTCCGTAACACCTGGGAGGCGGAACTGCCTGGAACCAAAAAAGCCTGCACATTACAATAATTTCCTTCGGTACGACCAGAGGAGCCCTGGGCAAAGATGGGACAAGTCGCTCTCTGGAAGGGAGAAGTGAGAGGTGCCTCTGGCAGCCTGCAGCAGCACCGGGGACATCCCGGTGCCTCGGAGTGCAGTGCTTTGGCCTGCCCTGATAAATCAGGGTTGTGGCTGCTGGTGGCAGTCCTGCACCGTCGCTGCATAACCCTGCATCTTCTCTGCTGCGCCGGTGAGTTACGAGGGCTGCACAGGCAGGTTGCCTATGCTGAGTGTTTTATGGGTGAGCACGCAGCTACCTTGAACCTGGGTGGAAAGAGCCGCTCCAGTGGCACAGCTCGAGCCCGCCTCCTGAGCGCCATGGGTTGGAGAGGGGGCATGAGGACCTCAAGGGACCTCAGGGCCTCCATCTTCCAGCTCCCAGTGGTGTCTCGGGTGAGATGGCGTGCACCTTCCCTGCTCTGCCTGGGTAGGAAGATGGCAGAAATTGGGGTGGAGACCTCTAAGGGCTACCAGAACCTCACTGCGCCAAAGCTGGTCACCATAACAGATAAAATCACTCGCACCTTATCCTCTCTCCTCTCAACGTTCATCCATGCCTTCATCTTCCCATCCAGAGGCAGACACAACTCCTCATCCCACCCAGCCCACCCCTTCAGCAACAGGGACCCAAAACTACATTGCTCTCCCCTAGCCGCCCCGCCGGCGGGTCCCTCGCTAGCCTCTTCTCCTCGCGGCGGGTCTGACTGATTGCTGGGGAAACTGCAATCCCAAAACAGCCCCACAGCACAATGGCAGCGCTTAACAGAAACTAGACGTGAAGCATTACTGTCGACCCGCGAGATAATCCCCCCCACGTACGTAGACTGCATGGACCTCATGAATCTTCTGTCACAGGAAACCCGAGTTTTTACCAGCTACTCTTCTTTCCCGTGAAACGTAAGGTATAGAAAGGAGCCTCAAGGCAACACACAAAAACACATCGCTGCGCAAGGCCAGTAGAGATTTAAAACTGACGTTTGGAAGAGGTTCAAAACAGCAAGCTGAGAGCATCCCATGCTGCCGGCCACCCCTCTCCTTGGGGCCAACGGTAGGATTAAACCATCCAAAACCCAACAGTGCCAGGACAACGACCTCTGCTGTGTACCTCTGCTGACTGGGCTCAAAACGTTCCATTGACACACTCGACACACCAGGAGAGGAGTGCAAGCGCTGGCAAGCCTGCTCCGACTGCAAATCCCCCCGCATCGCACACACAGGGAAAGGTAACGCTCATGGAAAGCCTGCACCCCTTTTCCCTTCTGGCAGACCCTACAGATCCCAATGCGGAAAGGCCTCGTGCATCCCAGCCTGGGTGCTGCAGGGAGTGGGGCCACACAACTCTAGTCCTGTGTCCAGTGCTGGGCTCCCCAGTTTAAGAAGGACAGGGAACTGCTGGAGAGGGTGCAGTGAAGGGCCACAAAGATGATGAGGGGGCTGGAGCATCTTTCTTATGAGGAAAGGCTGAGGGAGTTGGGTCTTTTTAGTCTGGAGAAGAGAAGACTGACGGGGGATCTCCTCAGTGTTTACAAATACTTGAAGGGAAGGTGCCGGGAGGTGGGGGACACTTCTTTCAGTGGTGCCCAGTGACAGGACAAGGGGCAATGGGTATAAAATCGAATATGGGAAGTTCCATCTGAACACAAGGAGGAACTTCTTTCCTTTGAGGGTGGCAGAGCCCTGGCACAGGCTGCCCAGAGAGGTGGTGGAGCCTGTGACGCTGGAGACATTCCCAACCCGCCTGGACGCCATCCTGTGCCCCCTGCTGTGGGTGCCCCTGCTCTGGCAGGGGGGTTGGAGCAGATGATCTCCAGAGGTCCCTGCCAACCCCTCACGTTCTGTGATTGTGTGATTCTTTTCGTTTGGTTCGACTTTATTTCTTGCCGTCTCGCTTCATTTCATTATGCCCGTTGAGTTCCTTTCATTTCTTTAATTGTTTTGGGGTACCCCCAGCACCCTCAGCATCCCCCCCCGCAGAGAGGCGCGCAGCGCGGCCCGGGGGAGGGGACCCCGCGTATCCCCCGCAAGGAGGCGGGGGGGCGGGATGCGGAGCGGGGCCGCTGCCCATTGCACATTCTCTCCGGGCGGCGGCGCCCCGCTCCGCCCGGCCCCGCTCCCCCCCGCTCCGCTCCGCTCCCCTCCGCCGCCAC
>VZSF01008234.1:11903-117237 GCA_013398295.1 Chionis minor
CCCCTTCCCCCCGCGGGTGTGGGGGAGCGGGCTTCCTGCGGGGAAAATAACTTGGATGCGCGCAGGGAGCCGGAGCGGGTCAGGAGCGGCGGAGGGCCCGGCCCGCGGCAGCGCTGCTGGCCGAGCAGCCCCGGGTCCATCGCGGGGCTCCTTCCCTGCCCGCAACTTGCCCCGCTCGCCAACTGGCGAAGGTTTAGACCCAGAACACCGCTGGTCGCCCGCCTGCAGCTATTCCCACCTCGCCCCGTTCCCCCACATCCGTCTCGGTCAGACTGGCACTGGACCCTGGCGGGGTCGTTTCCAGCTGGACGAGCCGCAGCGGTAGCTGCCGGACGGGTGGCCAGGGGCACGCGTTGGTTCTCCGGCCGGGAACGCATGTCCCTCCGGCCGGGAGCGGGCAGGCGGTGGCTCTTCACCTACCGCTGCTCGCCTTGACCGTTTCTGCGCTCGGGAGCTGGGCGGAGGGAGGGGAATTCTGGCACAAGGCATGGCTATTTGCGAGGCACCCTGCCCTTCTCCCCGAGAAGGGCTCCTCTCCGCATTTCTGCTCCAGCCCCCACTGCTCCTCGAAAAGAGGGGCATCTTGGTAAAACATAGAAACTGCTGTTTCTGAAAGCATCCCCTGCTCTGTCCGAGAGTATCCCTGGGTCGCGCTGCCAGCACCGTACAGGCTCCCCCTCACCCCCCCGTTTTCCAGACAACCATCACTTTAAGGGTGACAAGGAATTACACTCGGGCTGCCTGGATGCCTGCTAGGGAAAGCTTCGGCCTTAAGAAGTCTACTTGATTTTTTAACTAGCTGCACGCTAGACTACGCTAAGTTGGCCCACTTGACCCTCCTTGCTCATGCTGCCAGTGTCCCGTCACGTGCCCAAAAGGATGCCGGGGGGTTTTGGGGGACCGTCCTGCGGAGGGATGGGGCACACTTGAGGCTGGGATTCCAGCTTTTGACACCATCCTCGTTTGCGTCTTCGACCTTCCCTTCTGGGGGCCCTATAATTTCCCCTTTTTGCTACTTCTAGGATGGGGCAGAGCCGGCCACGAGGCAGTGCTGGCTTTAGAGCCGCCCGAGGGACGTGCACAGGGCTGGCGCTGCTCCTAAAGCCCTGCTCCTCTTCCCCCGTTCAGAGGGCAGGAAAAGCTGTTCCTACTCCCCTTGAAAATCTGCTTCGCCTCCTCTACCTCCTCAACATTTGGCTGTTTTTAGCATCACGCAGCTACCCCGTTTTAGAAAAAAAACGTAACACTTGCCTCTCCATCTACAGAAAGATATTTGTAGCACTTTCTCTTTCGTCTTCCCTTGGCTTTCATCTAACCCACCTGCCCGAGTCGGTAGAGAGCTGCTTCGGCAGCAGTGGCCTCTATTGCCCCGGCATGCAGCAGGACAGCAAACAGGGTGCAGTAACCCTGGTGCTATCCGGACCAGGACCAGTATGAGTTCAACAAAGTTTGACACTGTTTGGTCTTTTTCTCATGGCCTGAAGCTTTCAGAGGGGATTAGTCCGGAGAACGGAGCCGCTCTCCCTGGCGGCACGGCGCCCGGTTTCAGACTAGCTTACAAAACCCAACCCTTCTGCTGCTTCGAGGAGAGACGCACAAAATTTAAAGCCCAGGTATGGCATGTCACCAAGAAGAGTTTATTGACACCAAACAACAGTTTTTCCGAGTTGTGCCAAGCGGTACAGTGCTTTAATAAAAGGGACAAGGAGAGAGCCCGTGCGCCCTAGCCTCTGTTACAGATCTCCGCACCGCATTACGAATGCCCAGGAAGCCAGAAAGCTGCGTAACACCGTGTCTGGGGGCCTCACGCCTTGTCACAAGCTCTGAGGGATCCCCATGTCCCCTTTCCCCCGCGTCTCCAACACTCCTCTAATACCATCATAAAATGACACGGTCAAGGAAGCAGGCGCCTCTCAGGGACATCATCAGGGGCGGTGCTTGGACCGAGCATCCTAGTGCTGTGTGGCTGCAGTCCCTTGTTATCTGGGACGCGTCCTGCTCCCCTGTATTTGGCAGGTCACTCAGCCATATGCTACATGCTGGCTCGTGCCCCGAAACTCCCTGCCCTTCCCTGGCTCTCGGCTGCGGTCCCCGGCTAGCTCAGAGGCAAAGGAAAGCGTGGCGCGGGAGGTCGGCGCTGCTGGTCGCCGCTGCAGGAGACATCACCAGGGGACCACCGCAAGGGAGAGGGATGCATCGCCTCGCTTGGAATTGAGGAGGGGAAGAAAGTCCAAACCCTTTGTGGCTCCTCGGGAGCCAAACACAGCTTACTCGGCACCGTCAGCAACAGGCCCGGAGCCCTCTTGCCCTAGATACCAAAGACAGAAGCACAAAACATTACTTGGGTTCCTCCCCTGGATCCACACTGCCGAGCGCCTGGCTACAGCAAAACGTTCCGAGAACCTCAACAAACAACAAAACCTAAACCTCTGTGCCTTCGTGACTTTGCCCCGGCTTCTCTGATTCCAGAGCACCGGCAACCGAGAGACCAAACCCACGACTCCAGAGACCGTCAGCTTTGAGACAGAGCAGGTTTTGTTCCCTTGCGCCGCCCTCACCTCTACGGCACTCTTGGCAAGCGTTACAATGGACAGACCGTTACCAAGCAGGCACCGACACGTGACAGGTCTTTTCTAGGACGCCACTGACAGCAGAGAAACATCCCCAGGGCAAGACTGCACCCCCCTGGGGCCAGCGGCACTCCCCGAGCCCCTTCTGGCAACTGCGGCGCATCCCTCTTCCCGGTGCGAGCCCCTGGCTACCGAGTCGGTGGCCCGCCCTTAAGAGCCTCCCTGCTCTTGCCTAGGCATCCCGACTCAGACGTGGATGCAGGTACTTGGCTCCCGGATTTTACATCCCCAGAGCACGTCCCCACCACACGCATCGACCCCGTCCCCTCCTGAGGGAAAGCCAGCCACGAACCGCATCGCCTGCGAGGACTTCGCTTAATGCAACAAGCAAGGAAAAGAAAAGTAGCCACTTCGGCCACCTACCTTCATGCTGGGACGAAGCATCTTCTGCAACCATGAGGCTGCTGTCCCATGAGTGTCACGTCGTAGCCACAGCAGACAGCGAGGAGAAGCGCCGAAGCAGGAAAGCGTCTGTCGTGCCGGTCCTGAGGGGCAGGAGAGAGGGTCACGGTTACAGACAGCATTTGCTACAGACACGCCGGTCTAACCTTGACCTGCAAACATCCCTTTCCCTTCTTTGGAAAGGGCTTATCTGAAACCTCCCTCCAAAGCGTGCAATGCACAAAAAACCTCTGCCTTCACCGGGACAAAAGACACCTTATCTAACAGCGGGCAGCTCCCGCGGGGGCCAGCTCGCCCTCCCTGCTGCCGCTGCGAAGCCTCGTGCCTCTGCCCCCACCTGTGCACGGCCGTCACCTCCCCGCCTCCCCGGCCCCTCGACCAGCCCCTCCTGCCCGCCCCAACAGCAGCTCATCTCTTTCCCCCCCCAGGAGGACCCACTTCATCGCTCTCGAGCTTCCTGTTTCCTGCTGCTAACCGATCCTGCCTTTGAGGAAAAGGACCAGGTTTTCATCATTTACAGGCCATTTACATCTAAGTGACCTTTTTGTCAGGCCACCTACTTGATCCTGACACCCCCCACCCCTCCACACTGATGAAGACCTAAGAAGACCTCAGCTGCCCGCGCTCGGAGTACCCCGTGCTACCACAGCCTGCCTTAGATTAAAACCAACGATGCCCCCTGATGCCACTCAGCGATTTTCATCTTCAAGACAGAATTTTTTCGAGACAGTCAAGAAGAATTCGTCTCCCGTTAACATAACGCTGCCACGTTGACCTTGTGCGGGAGATGTTAACACCTCTGTCTCTGTGGCACTGCACCCTTGCAGGGTACGAAGGAAGCAAAAGCACTTCCCGGGAGACGAGCCCCCTTCCCTCGCTAGAGCGGCGGGCACGGATGGGCGCGTGGCCAGCCGCCACGGCTGGTGGGCACAGCTGCTCCTCGGCTTCAGCAATCCCTTCCCGTGGCCTTCGTGCCGTGCAGGCACGGATCGTGCTGGCGAGCTACCCTAAAATACTGTTAGTGCTGGGTCAAAACAGCGCCTGAGCAGAGAGAGCTGAGCCTTCTCTTCTTTTGAGGCTGCCAGTGCATCCTGGATGGAGCGTCCGGCTTAGCTCCCGGCCCTCACGACCTGCCGAGTGGCAAAGAGCCTTTCTCCCTTCAGAGGAGACAGAAAAGTGCCTCGCAGGGTAAATGCCATCCAGCTAGACAGAGACATCAATCACGCTCCATCGGAACTGAACCGTATTTAATTTTGACCTAGTTTGCCAGCCCCGCAGAGACCTTCCCACATTAGCCTTTAACCTTCTGGAGGTGCCCTGGATGGTGAAGGCACGGGGCTGGCCATGGGCTCCCAGACCTCCCTGTCCTTTTCATCCTTCCCGGTGTCGGCAGATATCCCTCCCCATCGCTGCGTCTGCCTGGGGCACAGGCACCCCTGACCCTTTCCCAGCCATCCCGGGAAGGTTCCCTGCTCCCGGCGCCTGCTTTTGCAGGGAGAGACGGGTCTCTGGAAGGCACGCAGCTCCTGCTCCTGGCACCACAGTGGCTGGGAAGGGTATTTGTGTTTTTATTCCTTGTTTCCCCTTCGGCAGGTTCCTCACGGACCCTGCTGTTGGACTACGCAAGCGCTGCCGTGTCCCAGGGGCACCGCTTAAGCTTTCTGTAGCTGTAATGACTAGCTCGTGGTACGCTTCACCGGCAGCACGTTAGACCTTCTCTGCAGCCAGTGCCTCGGCTCTGGAGTGGCTTTCATCAGTGCTAACCCAAATTGGCCGGGGCGGCCTCCATTCCCCATCACCCCCCGCCCCACCAATTTAGAAAGAGAGCCCATCTCCCGGACCCGCTCGTTGGGGTGAACGGGCTTCCAGCCTCGACCCCCATCTTCCCCCTCCCTTATCCTTCTCCTTTCTCCTCGAAACAACAGCTAACGGAGAGCTCTGTTGGTGCTGGCGGAGAAAAAACAGCTCTGCCACCAGATGATTTCAGTATTAACACAATTAACATGGGCCTGGCGCTCTCTGCAGTGAGTCACCCGTGTTTCATATCAATGATTTCAGAGCCTGGCATTTTCAGTCCAAGCCACAAGCAGCGCTACGGCAGGCACAGACTGTATTTTAAAATACCGTGGCAGGGCTGGAAACAGATGCTCGGGAGCAGAGCAGAAGGTACAGTAATGAAGCTTCCGTGGGAGCGCACGGGGAACGCGGCGTGCCGGGAATGCGATAGCCGCCCATGACGCTCATCCGCCATGCCGGGCTATTGCGTAAGCCTTGCCGGGGGGAGGCAGAGTAAACGGGGACAAAAGCCCGGCACTTGTCCGCTGTGGCTTCCAGCGAGCCGGAATGACGGCGGGACTAGCGAGAGCACCTTTCCTTTAAAGCCCCTGGCTAACCGAGCGGTGGCTGCGCTTCTGAGCCCTTTCAGCTATAGCTTTCTTTAGCCCTGTCCTCATTCCCTTGGCTAACAGGTACCAAATGTTCAGCCAGTTCCTCTTCTGCAAGCATCCCCCAACAGCCTTCTAGCCAGCGTTCAAGCTACCGGCAAAACTTTGATGGTTTCAGCAACCGCTTCCAGCCGCAGAGCCTCCAATACCCACGCTTATCGAGCCGTAGTAATAACCTGTTAACTCTTCAGAAATTTCCTAGGAACTGCATTTGTTTGTAAGCATCCCATTTCCAGTTATAGAACCAGGATGGGAAAAGCTCATCACTGATCCCTAGGAGTCTTTTTTTTCTGCAAAGCCCTGATTTTACAGCATTAAGCCGTGGCCCCTGAGTAGTCACGCCACATCACCTCCTGATTAACAGCGAGCACCGGGGTCGAGCTGTGCTCCGAATCCCATAGCTAGAGCGGTAACTCTCAGCAGAGCAAACCCATCGGCGTACCCAGTTATCTCCCAAGCCCGCCCAGCCCCGAGAAGAGCGCTAACGCTCTCCCGACGCTTATCTCTGCTCATGGGTGCTAGGTGCTGATACGAGTCAGCAAGCGTGCAATATTTCTGCTTGCAGTTCATCGTGGCTACCGGTGCGATTTCCGCAGGGGGAAGTTGCGCTTCCTACGCAGAGCGGCTCAGCCTCGCTGGTGGCTCAAAGGCTGGGATTTAGAGTCCTCCGGAGACGGAAAGGCCCCAGATACTGCTGTCTGGTCTGCCAGCGCCATATGAGTAGCTACAGCAAGATGCCCGCACCAGAGTCACTCTTCCCCTGACCAGCCTGCACCATTTTGGAGCCCGAGGCTTTCCCTAACGCTGCAGTCTGTCCCGTGCGAGGGGTGACCTACCTCTGCCGAGGCTGGCGACCAAAACACCTCGCGACTCTGGGTGTGAGCAACCGAGAGCGATGGGAAGGGGAGGTGGCACTTAGCTGGTGCAGGTGCCAAGGAATGCGAGATTGGGGCGCTTCCCCTGGCTCTGGAGTAGCTCGGTGCCACACGCTTCGCACCCTGCTCTGCTCGCTTCGTGACCATCATCGCCTCGGGAGGCTCGGCGAGGGACCACTACTGTCTCCCCACAGCACCGCACACATCCAGACAACATTCCCCCTCCCAGCCCGGCCAGGGAGCGCTCGGGCTCCAGCTGCGCCCCTCGAGCCATGCGGGAGCTCCTACCTGCTCTGGGACATGCTCCCGCAGGACGGTGGCTCTGGGGCCTGTCTTCTCGCACCATTTCTGCTGGGGATGCGCTTATTGGAAGACTCTGTTAACAAAAAAAACCCCCCCATATCGTGTGAGCAAAGCTAGTGGCATTAGCTGCACTTACGAGCAGCCTCCGCTACATCTTGGCTCTGGTTCTCCCCTCCTGGACTTAATTTGGCACCATACATATTAGGAGGACAAATTAAAATTTCATGCATATTTCATATAGACTTAAGCACTTGGCAAAGACCAAAACACTTTCCCATTAAGTGGAATTTATACTAACTGCTGTTTCCGTTAGGCACCAGGCATTGCCCGTTCATAGGTTAAACTAGCTCCCAGGGAAGGTTTCCCCCATTAGAGGAGGTGGGGGACTCCTGCCAAATGAGCCTCCTCCCGGTAAACAGGGCAAGGCTACTCCTCTCAGGGATAACAACAGCCTTATTGCAAAGCTATTTCGCAGAAAATGTCCTGGTCAACGGGATGCCAGGTGCTGTTTACCAGGGGTGCAGTGAGGTGCTGCCCGCACAACAAAGACTTGGGGTGCCCTTCGTTTCTCCCCTGAACTATTTGAGACCTCACAAACTCCCCACAGCTGTAGCAGGGCTGCTCTACATCAGGCTACGGTCTCTGGTGCCGGCAACAAAAAACATGGGGGGCTCCTAAACCCAAGAGTGGGGCTCCTAAACCCAAGACACTTCTACATGAGCCCTTCTCGGGGGACTTACAGCTTAAGGCATCCTTCTGGTGGCTTCTCGTTCTTTACAACCTTTAGTAAGACGTGCTTTAGCAGTCTTTAGCTACTCCAAAGCTTTCTGCTGCGCACAGCCCCTAAGGACACGGTGCTGCTCTTCCTCCCTCTTCCCAGCACCTTACTTGTGCCCAAGTTGAGTCTTTATATAGGGGCTCTGCCCTAATTAGGCTGCCTGAGGTCACATTGCTCCTAAGGAGTAACAAGGCTCAGTTGGCTGCTCTGAGCCCGATCATGATGCTCCCGGTCTTTGGGTTTCACTACGTCTCCCAGGTGTCCCTGAGGGCGTAGTGAGTGAAGAGGGGTTTCTCAGGGGCTCGCTGTCTCTTTTCACCTATGGAAAAAAAACTGTAGAAGTTTAGTGCTGAGGTTAAAGCAAGGTGCAGGTAGGAGTCTCCTGTGGTTTTCCTGTTTTTGAAACTGTCCTGATGTCAGATTTCTTGCAGAAAAAAGCTACCACGCACTACCGAAATTGCCAGGGAGGTGGTGACAAGCGCCTCTTGGCTGAGGGGAGCTCGGGAGGGCAGGGGAGCTCGGGCAGATGCATGCTGGCTTTCTCTGGGGGAGCCGACAAATCTTGCTTTTGAGGGGCTCTCCCAGGGAAGGGAGCCTGGGCAGGGTCTCTGTCTCTGAAGGGGCAGCCTTAGACACCCCCTCGCTATCCCCCCCCTCCGAATAACACCACGACTCTTGGCAGGCCGATAAACCTAGCTCTCTGCCGGCAACCTCAGCCGGGGTGCAGCTGGGAACCCCAAAAAAAGCTGCACCCAAAAGAACTGATACAGACGTCAGAGCCCGAGATGAGGTTATTCTGCGTTTAAAGGACGGGAGGGGGACTGGGAGCACTGTGCCGCTTGGGATTTCAGCCCTGAGGCTGTGAGCTGTCTGGGTGGCCATCAGCAATTCCATCTTCTCCGCCCCGTTCCCCTGCATCCTCTTTTTTTCCAGTGGGCGCACAAGGCTACTGCTGGCTTGCTCGGCAGCGGATACCGCCGCCTGACCTAAATCTCTGCTGCATTTGCTATCTGGGTGCTCTGACGTGGTCTGCCTGGCGGGGGGGCTCTGCCTGGGCGGCCAGGGGTGCCGCCAGGGGTACCGGCCCTGGGGTCCGCTTGCTGCCCCCACTGCTAAATTTTGGTTATTTCATTTTTTTCCCCTTGCATGAGCCTGTTGCGTAAGAGAGATTTGACGGCTTCTGCTTCATTCACACCTCCCCCCCCGCCCTCCCCATCGGAATAAAGATCTCGGTTTTCCAAGCGTTTTGCTTGCCGGTCACTGGTGGAGGTTAAACCGGCTCCTTACCCCCAACGGCGCTCCTTGCTGATCCCGGGGTCGGCGGGAGCCACAGGGTATCAGGCCTAAGAAGGGCTTAGCCCTGTATTATTACAGCTTCCCAAGCTTCCCACAAGCTTAGGAGTTACCAGCCATGGGCTGAGCACACATGGCCGCTGCTGCGGCCATCGGAGCCTGGCCGTCCCTGCTCATGGGCACCGGCTTTTTCCGGAGGCTCCTGCACCTTCAGCTCCTGCCACGGCGATGCTGCGATAGCTTCCCCGTAGAAACCAGCCCTTTGCTGACGGCTCCGTTCCAGCGCTGCCGGATACAACGCGTGCACGGGGAGTAACGGGAATGCATACAACTGCCTTTGTGTTGGAAACCGGCGCGTCCTGTAGAGTACCAGCGTCGTCGCTGTAGAAAAGTGACTCTTTCCCTGTGGCGCTTCGCCTAATCAGCCTGGGTTTGAAATTGCCTCGCAGTCCTTGGCTTTAGTTTTCATTGTCGTCGTCCCTTGAATCCTATTTCTCTGAGGATGAATAAACGGCAAACTAACTGCTTTAGGCACACGCATTTTGCCAACATGTTCATAGGAGATGCTGCTTTACGGGGGGCTGCGCTTGAACGTCAGCCCCCCCAGGGAAGCCTTTACCTGTTTGCAGTGAGTGCTTGAAATACCTTGCCTCGGTGGCCTCGGTGTAAGTGACAGCAGCCCTGGCTCGGTGGCACCATCCGTGTAATCCCCGTCGCGTTGGCAGAGGTTTCCAACGCCGGTCACACTGAGTGGCCGCCGGTTTGCTTGGCTGCTCTTTAAATGAGAGGGCGTTAAATGAGACCGCAGCGGGAGGTGGGTGCGCGATGAAGGCACGGCAGCTTTGGGACATGGCGGTGGGAAGGTAAATCCCGTTGTCTTTTTGCACTCCAGGCGGGAGCTGAGCTCGGCCCGAGAGTGCCCATGAGTCCCAGGCCCCTCCAAGGTCTGAAGAGCCGGACACACGGTGCTCCTCTGCTGTTTGCCTTCTGCCCTGTTTAACTTCTGCCCTTGGTTTGAAGGGGTTTTCCCGAAGCCCGTGTATTTCCAAGGAGGAGCAGCACGAGCAGATACTTGCTCACCGACTGTCCCCGTGGGCAAGGCTGTGGCTCAGGATGCCCTTTCCCTTGGCATTGCAGGTCAGCCTCAACGATTCCCACAATCAGATGGTCGTCCACTGGGCGGGAGAGAAGAGCAACGTGATCGTGGCCTTGGCCAGAGACAGCCTGTCCTTGCTGGGTCCCAAAAACAGCGACGTAAGTACAGCAGCCCGGCGCTGTCCTGGGGCGCCTTCGTGGTTTCTGTGCCGGTGGCTGCCGAGCCACAGCCTGCCTTTCTCTCATGTGCTGGGAGGATGAAAGAAGAACACCTGAGTTTAAGTTCAGAGGCACACAAAAAACCATTTACTACCTTCTGCGTTGCCCAACAGGTTCAAGCCCTGAAAGGCTGGCTCGGGCAGTCTCTAGGGGTTTCCCCCCTGTAGTTTTCTGCATCTTTAACCAGCTTCTGTCAGAAGGGAAACCAGCGCTTTGCCCTCCTCATGCTGGGGCTTCTCATTTGCAGGTTTACGTGTCGTACGACTATGGGAAGAGTTTTAAGAAGATTTCGGAGAGGTTCCGCTTCACTGGGGGGAATGACAGCGAGGTGGCCATTGCCCAGTTCTACCACAGCCCAGCTGACAACAAGAGGGTGAGGACACGGCAGCGGCCCCGGTGGGCCTCATGAGCAATTTATCGCTGCCGACAGCGTGAACATGGCCCAACCCTTGGGCCAGGGGACCCTGGTGTGTGGCCACCCTGACCCACGTCTGTGGGTCACGCTGAGAACCTGCCTTTGCACGGGTCAAGTGCTCGCATGGGCTTTTCTGCTGCAGCAGCAGGGAGGGATGGAGCCCTCCCGCAAACAAGGACTGCAGGCAGTTTTTGCACAGGCCTCTTGCTTCCCAGGAGAGCCCCTCGGGCCATCCCGGGAGTCCCTGAGGCAGAGGCAGGATGTGCTGGGCACACTGCTGAGCCTCCTGTACAGCTCTGTGATGCTCAGGATCATCGGAGCATGGCAGGAGAGGGGGCGGCTGGGGCAGGCAAAGTCCTTTCCTCCAGAATTTGCCCCCCCAAAGTGCCTTTCTTACTGTGCCCTGAGCTCTGCTCTGACCTCCTGGAGACTGACCACCTGCTTTCCTTCTTCCGTGTTGGTCCCTGTCTTCCCAGTATATCTTCGTGGACGCCTTCGTCCCGTACCTCTGGATCACCACCGACTTCTGCAACAACATTCAGGGCTTCTCCAGTCCCTTCAAAGCAGCAGACCTCCTCCTGCACAGCAGGAACCCCAACCTCCTCTTGGGCTTCGACAGGTCCCATCCTAAAAAACAGGTGAGCGCTTCTGCTTAGACAGGAGGGCCAGCGTCCTGCCTCTACCCTGCCCTGGCGTTCCCCCGGCCCGTTATGTGCCCCACAGCCCTTACGGCGTGCAGAGAGCCACCCTGCCTCATGCCAGCGCCACGTGGTTTTGTGCTTTAACCATCCAGGGTGTCTGATCTGTATGCAGAGCTGTCCCAAATTGGCCAGGACACCCCTTCCCTACAGGGCAGGCTGGTTTCTGACCTCTGTTGCGGTGAGGAGGTAGTACCTGCAGGATGGCGGCCCCTAAACATTTCCTTTCCCTTTTCCTTCATTCATGCTGGTCCCTTCATCCCCGCCTCTCCTGACCGTATCGATCTCCCCGACTATTGCGGTCGTAACTCGCCGCAGAGCGCTGGCAGCTGAGGCAGGACTGACCTCT
This sequence comes from Chionis minor, assembly GCA_013398295.1. Classification (NCBI taxonomy): domain Eukaryota; kingdom Metazoa; phylum Chordata; class Aves; order Charadriiformes; family Chionidae; genus Chionis; species Chionis minor. The sequence continues at coordinate 23,405 of VZSF01008234.1, forward strand.
GCAGTATTTCATGCGGGCACACGGTTTGGCTTTGGGTCTTGCGTAACAAATTGCTTCCTGAAAACACACCCTTTTTTTATCCCCTGGAGCTACCGGCTACAGTTTGTAAATAATTACGGCATCTTCAGGTAGATACAGGCGGCGTGAGCAAAACCTGGAGGTGAAACAGCCATCCCCCAGCACGTGAATGGGGACAGTTGAGCAGGGCACACGCACAGCCCAGGCTGGTTCGAGTCCGGTCGTACAGGGCACGTGCTGGGCATCGCCGATGCCTTCCTGAGGGATGGAGCCGGCCGGGAGCGGTGCCTTCCCTGGGCGGGCTGCTGGGCTGACTGTCGGGGCTGGAGGCTGGCTGGCCGTACCTGCAAAAGAGAGGCAGAAATTGCAGCTTAGGTGTGGCACTGTAACGCTTGGAAAAAACCAAACAGGTTACAATGACGTGGGCCCGTGGAGGGACGGGATCCGCAGAGGGGCTGTGGGCTGGCGTGTTTATCACTGCTACTTCTGTTGGTGCAACGAAAGATACTATCTCTCCTCTCGAACTGTTCCTGACTGACGCCCGCAGATCTGCAGCAACAGCGCGTCGCTGTGCTCGGGGCTGTAACGGCCTCCGAGGGGGACACAGTTCTGCCCAGATATCTACTCCTGCTAACGCCCTCCCCGAGTACATTATAGCGAGTTATTTTTATTTCTGAGATAGTATAAAACCTGGTGGATTGACAGACAGTGAGAATTCCTTCTGGTAGGGCACCAAAGTGCAATTTGTTCCTGTTCAGATGGTTCTCCTGCAGCTAGAAAGATCACTGTCACTTTGGGTATCTGGCACGTAAAGAGAAATCATCAAAATAGTTCCTGGTTTTGCGACGGATGCGTGTTTGTCCTGCCTTCCCTGCCCGAGGTTGGGTCTCTTAAAGGACTGGGTCTGTTTGGTTGCCCAGTCCCACACTGGCATCTCTCACCTTTGTCGTTGCAGCTCTGGAAATCAGATGATTTTGGCCAAACCTGGATAATGATTCAGGAACACGTGAAGTCTTTTTCTTGGTACGTATCGCCCCTTTCTGTTACACCCGGCTCCTGGCTTCTCTCACTCCTTACCTCTGGCCTCGTTTGCCGCCTGGTGCAAACCAGGGACCTGGGTACCAAAGAGTGCACCCCAGGGATGTGGCACAGTGGGGTGACGAGAGACAGCCACCAACACGGGCACCCGGGTGCTCCACATTCCCCCAGTTCTTGCGTGCCCACCTCTCGATAAGACTCCCGCTCCTTGGTACCTGCTGCCTTCCACTTTGGCTCTGCGAGTGCGGAAATAACACCACCAGCACCTTTTTTGTTCTTTCCAGGGGAGTCGAGCCCTACGATAAGCCAAATACAGTGTACATCGAGCGGCACGAGCCTTCTGGGGCTTCGACTGTCATTCGCAGCACCGATTTCTTTCAGAGCCGAGAATATAAAGAAGTAATCCTGGAAGATGTTGAAGACTTCCAGCTCAGGGACAAATACATGTTTGCAACAAAGTCCGTGGTAAGTGTCACGCGAGCAAGTCACCGCGTTTAGCTTGTCACGGAGGCGTTGCTCAGGCTGCCTGCGGCTGCCTTCCCCGCTTGACCTCGCGCTGCCGTGGACAAAGCAACACTTACCGATGCCGCTCTCCCGGCGGGGCTGGGAACGGCGGCGTTTCCCTGCGCCTGCCGTCGGCAGGATGGGCGGAAGGAGGTCAGGCTGCGAAGTGCTGGGACCAGGGAAAAACCCTGCGACGGCAGGGGAGGGGGGACGCGGTGGCAGGGGAGCGGGGGGATGTGGCTCAGCAGCTCGGCGGTTGGGAGGCCGCTTGTCAGAGAGGATTACCATCAAACGTGGACAAGGTCCAAGTAGCCTACTGTGCTCTAGCCTGGATAGAGCTGGATTTTCAGTTCGCTTTCCTAAGGAAAAAGGATGCGGGTGAGCAACAGTGGCCTTTTTGGTCCGGGCCCCCTATACCTTTTGGAAGCTGTTGGCCAGTTTCAGGCAAACCTGAAAGAAAGCTGGCCTGCATCCCTGCTTTCTCCAAGGACAAGTCCTTTACAGACGTTCAGAGACTGGGCAGCGAACAGGTAGAGTCCTATTCCTTCTAGAATTTACAGAGCAGTTTTCTTTTGAGAAAACGCGAGCATTGCTTTCCTCCCCCGCTCCTGTTTTAGGAGTCTGTTTTAACGAGCAACCTTTGCCATTTAGGGGTGACTCCTTGCAAAACCCTGTAGCATTTCCTGGGCGTTAGGCAGCGAGCAAGCGTGTCGCCTCTGGCCACCCAAGCGGCTGCAGTGTTGTCTGACGCTGGCGGGGGACGTGTTTGCTGAGCACTTTTTGTTTCTCGGAAGTCTCCCTCGCAGATAGTACAGCCTGCAACTCTTGGGGCCCATCCCCTTGGTGCTATGCCTGCCCTGCAGCCTGCTGTGGTTTGCAGAAGATTTTATCTGGGCTTGCTGGTGGCGTTGAGCAAAACATGGGGGATGGTCCGCGTCTCTGCTGAGAAGCCACCGGGCTCGGGGAGCAGCGCCCTGAAAACAGGAGGCTGCTTTGAGTCGGGACCTTTCCAAGCATGAACTCACTTTGGGGGTTCTCCGGAGTTGTTTCTGCTTCTGGAGGGCGCCAGGGTCACAGGGGCTGCCATCACGCTTTGTCCTGCAGCTCTAACGACCAGCACTACACTAAACAACATCAAAATCACACATATTCCATGCTGAAGCAAAGGCCGGTGGGAAACACGGAGGCTCAGAGGGAGGCCAGCCTGGCTGCAGACCCCTGATTTGGAAATTATATCCCCAGGTCTGGCATCTGGCACTCGCGTCAAACTCCAGTCGTGGCAGGAGTGGCGCTGGGAGGGGACAGGCTGGGTGGCAGAGGCACCCGGGACTCCGATTTCTGCTCCTCTCCGTGGGAGGTGCGGTTGCTTAGCGATACGGAGCCTTGGAAAATCAGGCCGCTTATTTTTGGAGCCTAAATCTGGGTTTAGGTTCTTACCATTGGCATCCCGTATGAAATAGGTTGCCCCCAGCTTTTTACTTTTTAGGCTTCACACTAGTGCCTTTACATTTTGCGCAAATCATTAAAAATAGGAAGGAAAGGACAGACTGCTCTGCAGAAAGACGAGGAATTAAAACCAGCCTCCTTACCTCCATTTGACCGGCCAGAAAGGGCAGTTTATCTCCTTGCTGAGCGCTGCCTGCGTGGATGTAAATCAGGAGCACATGGAGAGGGTAAAGTCCCAGGCATGTGGTTTGTAGGTTTGCCCCAGTCTGCCTTTCAGCTGCCGCTGGAGACGAGGGCGATTTTGGGGGCCAGAGCTACTCCTAACGCGTCCCTCTGCTCTGCCACAGCGTTTGCAGGGCAGCTCGGAGCCGCCTTCACTCCAGCTCTGGGTTTCCTTCAACCGCAAGCCGATGCGCGTGGCACACTTTGTGACCAAGCATCCAATTAAGGTAAGTGGTGATTGCCGAGAAGACCTCCTCTCTGCCTCCTTTGCCCAGGATGCCCTCAGATGTCAACAGCATTTCTTCTGCATTTCACCAGACGCTACGGGAGTTGGAGCCGGGCAGGGACCTCATATGACCCTGCTCAGGGGGGTTAGCTGAGCCACAGCTCTTGTTCAGATGATCTTGTGGTTTACACCATGGTACTTTATTCTAGTGATTCACACCTCTGGAGAAGTACCAGAGTAGCCAGAGCACTGTAGGGGGTCAGCACTGTTCTGGGTGCGAGGCTCTTTGGAAAGACACAGTCACTGACATCCTCCAGTGCTGGTGGTGGAGGCTGGCAGCAAAGCCCAGACACCCAGAGAGGGGCAGAGCTCGAGGCTCAGTGCTTTCCCTCTGCTTTTGGGGACCGTACCTCTTCCCGTGGCGTGGGGTGCTAGGTCGCCAAGCGCACGCCGGTTCCACCGGCATGGCCCGGAGCATCCGTCTTCTCTGCAGGCAGAGGAGGCCCAGGGAGACAGCCAGGGTTTGCAAAGAATCGGGGATGCATGAGCCAGACATGCTGTGGTGTCCCCAGGCTGGCAGGGGGGAAGGAGAGCACGAGGGACATGCTCCCGGCTGCGAGACACCCCCGGTCTCAGTGGGGTCCTGGCAGAGAGAGATCCAGCACCGATGGGGCTCGGCACCCTGCGCTGCTCCTGGGGGACTGATGGAGGGTTGTGCAGGCTGGAGGGCAGAGGATAGTGATCGCGGGAGGAGAAACACAAAAGAAAAAGCAGAGGGAAGGTTTCCACTGCTGGCCAAGTGGAAAAAATACAAATAGGCGGAGGGAAGAATTAACTTTCAGCTAGCTAAGAGGAAGTGCTAAACCAGCCTGTACGTAAACCCTGCTTGTATGCCCCCACGTATGAAGCCTGCTCACCTGTCATTTCCATCCAAAGGAATATTACGTTGCCGACGCCTCGGAGGACCAGGTGTTTGTGTGCGTCAGCCACGACAACAACCGTACCAACCTCTACATCTCGGAGGCAGAAGGCCTGAAGTTCTCCCTGTCTTTGGAAAACGTGCTCTACTACAGCCCGGGAGGAGCTGGAAGCGACACCTTGGTCAGGTAATGTGGGACATGCCTGTACATGAGAACATCGGCCAAAATCTTTGTCATTTTTGGCTGCATTTGATCAAAGCATCACCCTCATCCCCAGGCTTGACGTTCTCCACTCCCAGCCCCAGGGAGTCTGCGGTTCCCGGAGCCCACCTTTGTATTTCCCTCGCAGGTATTTTGCCAACGAGCCCTTTGCGGACTTCCATCGCGTCGAAGGCGTGCGGGGCGTCTACATCGCCACCCTGATCAACGGCTCCTTCAGCGAGGAGAACATGCGCTCCGTCATCACCTTCGACAAGGGGGGCACCTGGGAGCTGCTGCAGCCCCCGGCGCAGACGCGCTACGGGGAGCAGATAGACTGTGAGGTAGCGCGGGGAGGCACGGGGCAGGGGGGCAAGCGTGGGAGAAGCCTTCTGTAAAAGAGGCTGGAAGGGCAATCCCACCACCAAGGAGTCCCTCCGCACGCCTCCAAGCGGAGAGAGACACACTAGGTGGGACGAAGGCACGGACATGCGTGGGATGGAGGGTTAATTTCGTTGTGTTTTGCTTTTCCAGTTTTCTCAGGGCTGCTCTCTCCACCTAGCCCAGCGCTTGAGCCAGCTGCTTAATTTCCAGCTGCGCAGAATGCCCATTCTCTCCAAGGAGTCGGCGCCGGGACTGATCATCGCCACTGGTATTGGTTTCCTGCCCGCAGACACGCGAGGGCTTGGGGCGCGTTGTTGCCAGGATGCGAGGAGCTTGGCAGCATCCAGTTTGTATACGCAGGTTACAGAAATGCAGTTAAATCGTGCATTTTGCTGACCTTTCTCTGCTGCAGTCCCCGTACAGTAATTATGGCATGTACATTTTACGGCAGCACAGGACGTGAGAAACATTGCCTACTTATTCTGATCCTCTTTCCTGCCGCTATCCATGTGAAGGATTTCTTGAACACACAGAAATTCCTGTTTGTCCTGCTCCTTTACTGAAGAAAACGCTTAAATGTTTTGTTTCGTCATCTTTTTAGCCATAAGTTTTTTGCCAGCTGCTTTTAAAGCTTGTATTAGTCTAAAATACTTGCTTTTGAAGGGATTAGTTTATAGTGTGAAAAAATCAGCTCCTCAATCCTTGTCATTTTGCTCCCAGACAAAAATAGTTTAGAGGTGTCTGGCTTCATTTTAAGCACTTGCTTTGCATTCCTCAAGAGGAATCATTTCTCCTGTTCTCCTAGGCTCCGTTGGCAAGAACATGGCAAGGAAAACCAACGTCTATGTCTCGAGCAGTGCCGGAGCAAGGTGGAGAGAGGTAAGGCCTCTCCTTTGCTCACTGGTTCAGCCAAGGCGGCGGCGCAGCGGGTAGGATGTCGGCAGCAATGTAGATAAGTGATGAGCAGCTCTTGGGCATTAATGGTGACCTCCACGTACGCATCCAAGAGCTGTAGCTGGAAGGTGCTAAATGTCCCTTGAGACCAAAGCTAAAATGTCTGAAAATGAAGGACCAGGCGTGGGTTGGCATAGAGGTGAACTCTCAGTTCTCTGGGTGAAGGTGGTGGGTTCAAACGCAGGAGAGCACCCCCACCTGGTTCTTCTTTTCAGCTGGCAGGACTTGCCCTCGGCACGGGTCATCTGGCCCCTTTTAGAGGGGACCGACAGCCAGGACTTTGTCCGTGAGAGTGTCTGGAGAGGCTCCGGCATCTTCCAGAGAACTGGGATGTCACCCTCGGTTTATGGGGAGTTTGATGGTGTTTACTAAGTGGGTGTTCTGGTCTGCAGCAGTATTTGCGGTCTGCCTGTGCATTCTGCAGCAAGCGTAATATGGTATTTCAACATCTGCAAGCTATTTAATCCTGGGAATTAAACGGCCTCCTTTTCCTCCCGTAAGTGCTGCGCGGTCTGGGTTAAGGTCCAGGCAGCTGCAGCGGCGGTGGGGACACGCCACGGGTCTGGCTGCTGCCGAAGCCGAGCATGGTTCAGGGGCTGGCACCGGCCAAGAGCGGGTGCCTCCGAAATACCACTGGGGAGCGGCCATGGGGAGCCCCCGTTTCTCCCTGTGGGAGCTTTTTTGTCAAAACAGGAGCGCCCACAGCCCAGGAAGGGTATGCGAAAGCCGAGACTTTCAGGTGCCAACCTCCTGACTTGCGGGCAAGTTTGCATTGAAGTGCAATTAAAACACGCCGAGGAAGCGCTGACCCACGGTTAACACTGAGCTCCTGGCTCATTCGGGCCCTTTGTATCCCGAGCAGAGGTGCGGAATGACCCAGCACTGCAGTTCCTCAGCTGAGGGGGAGGAACGCAACTCCTCCTCCCGGCTTTGGCAAGCAGCAGGCTGGAAGGCTCGCTGCTCTCCAGATCACCGGCACGGTCTCACAGCGCGGTGAAGAAACAAACAATGCATTCAGTGCCCTGCGCAAGCACGTCCCCGAGTGCGTTAGCGCGTCCTGCGAGCAGAGTCAGGCACGTACGTGCTCTCTGTTTCCATCCTGAGCTGCGCTGGGCTCCCCAGGCAGGAAAGCAAAGGTGATTTTGTGTTGGTGGTCACTAGATAGAGCTGGACATGAGCGTGAAATAGGAGTTTCTCTCCACGGGAAGGATGTATGAACTGTCTCCGCGGCTTAGTTTTTGCACGCCCCAGCCCCGCTTCTCTTTGAGCGTTCACGAAACCGTACAGCCCCAAACCCAACACTTACCTGCAGTCCTAGGGAGGGGAAGTCCCTGCCGAGTGTCAGGAAAGCGTCGCAGATGTGACAAAGAGCTGCAGACTGAGAGGGGGAGCGATGGACTCCGGCTTCATGTAGTGGCACTTCGTTAGTTCTTTCCCCGCACGCGGCGCGGGAGGAGCAGAGTCCAGGGCGCAGTGCTGCTCTTCAGCACAGCGATACCTTGGGGGAGATTGGTCTGGCTGCTCTTGACAGGAGATGTTGTCCCATAAACACTGGAATCTGTGGTGCCTCCAGATACTTGGCTCAGCCCAGGCGACCTGAAACATTAGCTCGCGTTAGGCAGTGTTTCTGATGAAGCTTGCTCTCCAGCCAAGCTTTTCCCTTAATTCAGCACACCTCTGATGCACCCCTCGGCACCGTTTCTCTTCCAGGCGCTGTCTGGACCCCACTATTACACCTGGGGCGATCACGGTGGCATTCTCGTGGCCATCGCGCAAGGCACCGAGACCGACCAGCTCAAGTAAGTGCCAGGGCAGGGGGGAGCTCCTCTGGGGCTCGGGCTGGTGCTGGGAGCGAGTCCCCTGCAGCGGGCAGGACCTGCCCCCAGCAGCTCTCCCACTCCTCTTTCTCCAGGTACAGCACAAACGAAGGGGAAACCTGGAAAACGTTCACTTTCTCAGAGAAGCCGGTGTTTGTGTACGGCCTGCTTACGGAGCCCGGGGAGAAAAGCACCATATTCACCATCTTTGGCTCATACAAAGAGAATGGTCACAGCTGGCTGATACTGCAGATCAACACCACTGACGTGCTGGGTAAGGGGACGGGTGACAGAGCCATTGCTGACGCTGGTTGTGCCGGTGAGAGCCGTCCTCTCTCCACCCCGCAGCTTTGCATGCTACATGCCGCACAGCCTGCCCCGAGCACCCCTGTGGGTACCCTGAGCACCCTGACATACCCTCCCTGGGGATGCTGAGAGCGAGGAAGGGACACAGGCAAGGTTTTCAGAAGCCCAAAGCGACCTAGAGACCTAGGCTAGGAACCAAACTAGTCATCTTAGGCTCTTAGATTCACACTGGTGTGCACAGGAAGCTGGGCACCTAAATATGAATTGGGGACAGAGAAGACCTATGGTGCTCTTGCCCTCCATCCCATTCCCCAAAAGAGACCCTGAAGAGATGCCCTCAAGTCCCTCCTCCAGCCGTCCCATGGGAGCTGCAGGAGAGAAGGCCTTGCCTGCGGGGCTGTGGTACTGCCGTCCACATTTGGGTGCCCCGTCCCTCGCGTCTCATGTCCACGTGGACCCGGCGCTCGCGTCCCCTGTGCTCTCCCCGTACCCTCTTCGCTCCTCACCAAGGGATTTGTCAGAAAGGAAAAGGGAAAAAAAAAACCTTCTGAAGGCTTGTGCCTATGAATGTTTTATAACCCATTTCAGCTTTGATTGCGAGGCAGCGTTTTAATCAAAGAGCAGTTAAACCCAGCAGAGGAATTTGCTTGACTAAAATTTATAACTGATTCCCTTGACGTTTTGTTAGAAACGGATCTGTTTGGTAACCAGAATGACTTCATTTAAATAAGGCATTGCAAATTCACTGTCACCGTGACAGCGCTGCTTGTTGCCTCCTGTCACTGACTGCCGCCGCACGCTCTGCGCTGAAATGCTTTCTGCTCTGCCCTTTCTTTCGGGCCAGGGCTTGAGCCTTGAAATCTGGGGGGAAACTGCTCGTTTTGTGCCAGAGGAGGGCAGGGAGAGGGAAGGGGCGATGGGCGTCATCGTGGTGCAAGGGTGGGTCCCAGCACGCCTGCCCCCACTCCGAGCATCCTGGGTCTCCATGCCACGATGCCACTAGCCGTGGCAAGAAGCCGAGGTTAACGCAGCCTCCTGGGAGGCTGGGCTGGCTGCTTGGAGCCCGCGGCTCCCCTCGAGAGCCTTCTGCACCTCCTCCGAGAGGCTCTCTGCATTCCCCCTGGGTCCCCATCCTCGGAGTGAGGGGCAGGGCTCAATACCGTGCTTTGCACATCCTCGCCGGGCACGTATCAGCCACGGTGACCGAGGGACATCTGTGACTTTCTTGCTTTTATCCCCTTGATCTGGGTTTTAGCAAGGACCGTGCCCTTCTTTACCCCAACCTTGTCGCTTCTCTTAGGGGTCCCTTGCACAGAGAATGACTACAAACTGTGGTCGCCCTCCGACGAGCGAGGCAACGAGTGCTTACTGGGGCATAAAACTGTTTTCAAAAGGAGGACTCCTCATGCGACCTGTTTCAATGGGGAAGATTTTGACAGGCCCGTCATGGTCTCCAACTGCTCTTGTACAAGGGAAGACTTTGAATGGTAAAGACCAATTAATTTCTTTTAGTCTGGATTGTAAGTCTGAGATAAATATCTGTGACCGATCGCGCAAAGTGAACAAACATCCGATTTACTTAGCTCTTTGTATCTCCGCTTGATTTTGTAGCGAAGAGAAAACTAAATAGACTGAAAACATCCTTTCATTAATAACGGGGCATGAGACTTAATGAACATCTTTAGAGCCTTATGGGAGCCTCTGAAATGTTCTGTAGAAGAGGGAAGTACTGTTAATGCATCACCTTCTTCGAAACGATGGCAGACAATTTCCCATCGCACATAGAGATCCTCCGCTCTAACGCTCAGTGACCCTTTAGCCACAGGGGTGCAGCCGGCCCTGCTGTATCGTTCTATCTGCAATTTGCACATCACTGACACTGCACAGCTCTCAGGGTTAGGAAACACACTGGCAATCTGATGCGAAGGGTTGGGGTTAGCAGCAAATGAACTGCTTTTCAGGACTGGACTTTGAGCGGAGCTCATGGCCAGGCCACCCGAGCGCCTGCTGCACGCGGTTAGGGACAGGGGTCCCGACCTGCCTGTCCAATGCCGAGACAGAGACCGAGTCTGGCTCATCATGGGCAGACTGAGAATAAGGCTGGTGGGATCCTCTTCCTGCCTCAGAATCGCAGCCCTGGACTCTTTGCAAAATGAGATTGACGTAACCTCTTCCACTGCATTTTCCAAAGAACAGACACACCGTCACTCCCATTTTACCAACAGGAAAAAGCCAAGAGACGGACCAGTGACCTAAGCCAGCTAGCAGGAGGACTGGGGCTTGCGGCCAGATTTTCAGGGCATGCTGGCTCAGCTGTGCCCTGCTGCCTCGCCTGCCCTAGTCTGCTCGGCCACTGGCAAACTTACTTGCAAACCGTTCTGGAAGGGCCCTGGAGACAAGCTGTCTGGCTGTAAGACATTATGATGCAGCTAAATGCTGGTAATAAATGAACGGACTTCTGAGATACTTTGCGTTCTTAAAACTTCTATGCAAACATAGAGCAGAGTAATAGTATAGCATGGCTGCATTTTTCCCTTCTCCCTTGTCCTTCCTTACATCTTTTTTTCTCCTTGCAGCGATTTTGGCTTTAAGCTGAGTGAGGACTTATCATTGGAAGTTTGCGTCCCTGACCCTGAATTTGCCGGGAAACCGTATGAGCCGCCAGTCCCTTGCCCCGTTGGCTCAACTTACAAGAAGACTCGAGGGTACGTGTTGTACTTGGGAGGGGAACCTGATCTTCCAAATGCTGGGATTTATCCTATTGCCGATTCAAAGCCCCGAACGACCACAAAACCCACGCACAGACAAGTGGCAGTAAACAAATCGCGTGTTCGGGCATCCATTGCAGCTAAGCACCGCCGCTTGTTGTAGCTGCACAGGATGGCATGTTAACAGTTCCCATAAAATAAACTGCCTGGCTGTGTATGTTGCAGCTACCGAAAGATCCCTGGGGACACTTGTACAGGTGGAGACATCGAGTCGCGGCTCGAAGGGGAGCTGGTACCATGCCCACTAGCTGGTGAGTAGTACACGATTGCTTCGGGCACAAGGGCTTCCTTCATAAAACCTTTGGCTGGTGCCTGAGGGACCACGCACAAATTCCCAGAGGGCTCTCAGACAAAACCTATGACACAGGAGCTGAAACACCTCTGTTGGTTACAAACCCATCCTCTCCTGCCCTGTCCGGAGCCCGGAGAGCTGCGGAGGGAGCTGTTTCAGCCCTCTTTGCTCCTGAAGTCACAGCGGCCGAAGCCCTCAGAGCAGGCTGCGGGCAGGAACCCTCCTATCCCCATTGCATCCTCCCTGTAGCAGGCTTGAACCCAACCGGAAAGACAGGAGTTAGATCAAAGACACCCCCGTCTTAGGAAACCCTCGGGAAGGTACCACCCTGAGACACCGTGCACAGTCGAACAGCGGCTGTTTGGGGCCAAACCGGGGCAGACGCTGCCCTTCGGTCCTCACGCGCATCCCCACCACACTTCACCTCCGGTGTTATTTTCTCCTCTCAAACATACTAGGCGCTGAAACGGTCTCGTGCTCCTGTGCTGCCAGAGTTATTTGCATTCTTGCGCATTACAGCTTTAATTTAATCTGCCGTCACGAGCTGCGTGATTAGCATGCTGCCGTGCAGTGGCTCGAGAGCGAGCCCGAGACAGGGAAAAGGCTGGTGTAAGGGATGGGGCGGCCGAGCCGGTGCTGCAGGCAGAGCAAACCGGGGCCAGGGCTGAGCTGAGCATGAGGTTTCCCTGGTCCAGCCTCAGATTTTTCAGGGTGCAAAAGAAATTCCAGGTGCGAAATGGCCCGGTGAGTGCCTGGGGAAGCGTTCCCTCTGCTGGGATTCAAGCCAACGCCACGCTTAGTTTTCCTCCTCGTTCAGAGCCTGACACGCTGTTCACCCTCTGAGCCCTCTTGAGCTATTTGGAGAGCTGTGTTAGTCATGCTGAGAAGGGCCCTGCTGATCGAAAAATAAACCTGCAGCCCGCATCGGGCTGGGCTTTGAAGTGCCGTGTTCCCAGAGTGTTTGCTGATCGTCTTCAGATACGTGTTGGCTTGCACCACGGTAACACTTTCATCTACAGTATCTGTTCCGTATCTCCGTATAATCTCATTAGGGATGCACAGCCAGAGTTACTTACTGCCATTGGCTTTACTCATTAATAGCATTATTGGACGCGACCGGTAGTATGCTAATGCTCGGGAGACTCCGTCCCATACCAGTATCCTATTACACTGGATTCTGCACAAACTAGAAACAAAACCCACTCTGGGATATTTACTGCCGTGCCGGTGTCCCCTAGGACTCACACATTTACATCACACCCCCCTTTTTTATTAGATTTTCGTGGAACAAGAGATCAGTATTTTGTTTCTAATTGGCGGTGCGCTGACGTGGGAAGGAAGGGGTCACGACAGTTTTTGCCGTCCTTCCCTCCTCCTTCAGCCCCTGGAGCAAACAAGGGCCGCAGTGTGTTCCCAGTGCACGAGGACCCACATAAGGCTATTAGGGGGTTCTCATTAGCCTAATCCCACCGAGACAAAGGGCCTTTGCCACCCACATGCTGAGGTGCTAAAACGTGCAAAGTCAGGGGTGAGAAAAAAAAATACCTGGTGTTTTCTTTTTGCCCCTCGAGTAGCCTAAAACGGCTAGAGGCGTCTAAACAAGGCGCTCGCTGTTCTTGCAGAGGAGAACGAGTTCATTCTCTACGCCACCCGCTACTCCATCCACCGCTACGACCTGGCCTCCGGCGTCAGCGAGGAGCTGCCCCTGGCCGGGCTGCGAGGGGCGGTCGCCCTGGACTTCGACTACGACCACAACTGCTTGTACTGGGCCGACATCACCCTTGACATTATACAGGTGAGCCGGGGAGCTGAGAGGCCACCGCGGTGCCGGCCGCCCCTGTCATCGCCTCCTTGCACTGAAGGCAGGTGTTGCATACACACCCTGCATTGCAAATATTTGTCGTGGGTACTCCTCCCTCTCTGAGCTGTCTGTTATGGCTTGCCTCGCATGCCTGACCACGCTCACCTTGAGGCTGTGGAAGTTCCTCATCTTTTATCCCGATTTTTTTATTCTTTTTAATTTTTTTTTTCAGCGTCTTTGTCTCAACGGCAGCTCCGGGCAAGAAATAATCATAAGCACCGGCCTGGAAACAGTGGAAGCTTTGGCCTTCGAACCTCTCAGTCAGTTGCTGTACTGGGTCAATGCCGGGATTCCCAAAATTGAGGTACGGCTATGCCCAGCCCTGCTACAAAGAAGTGATTGTGTCAGTGCCCCTTTGAGGCGGCGGGGCCCTGAGCTGGCTGCTGCCCTGAAGTCTCATTGCTGCTGGGGCGTTACCGAACACTGACCCTCGTCCCACGTGCCGCTTTATTGGATCCAAATGCAAACAGGGTACGGTGGCGTTCAGCCCTGTGTGCTTAACCCGAGGTCAGTTTGTGAGGCCGGATTGCACAGCAGAATGGGGGGGTAAAAACCAGCATCCCTCCGCGGTGCACCCAGCCAGCACGGGGTATGGCCGGAGCGCTGCCCCAGCTGGCTGCTCACTCAGTCACACAGAAATGTCCATAAATGCACCGAGCTACCCTCTTTTATCACCTGCCTCACAGTGACTGCTCCCTGTATCCATGGCAGCTATTTTATTTGGGATCGGTAACTGCCCGCCGCCGTTTTCACATAACTTTAACCAATGCAACTGCCTGCAGCAAACACACCCCTCCCGCTCTTGGTTATGACTCTAGGTTGCCAATCCAGACGGAGACCTGCGACTCACCGTCCTCAATTCCTCGATACTTGAACGGCCCAGAGCCCTCACTCTGGTTCCCCAAGATGGGTAAGAAAGCAAGCGTTGCAAATAGGGGACTGCCTTGGTATTCCCCGGGGGAGCCGCGCTGGTGCAGCCCCTCACGCACCCCTACGCTTGTAAGAGGCGAACATGAGGGAGGGCGCTGCACCCCCCTGCAACTCCCCGCTTTGGGAGGCTTGGCCCCGAAGGGCACGATGGGGACGGGAGGGGTACAGCAGGGTACAGCTCCCGGTCCTGCCCCACAGAGCCCGCTCTTGCCATCGCCTGCCCAGCTAAGGTGCCAGCCACTTCCCAGCGGAGATCGCAAACTGTTGGTTTTTTCCTTTCAATTACACTGCTGTTTTCCTCCCCACACGTATCTGGTAGTCAATAAGTTTTCCTGCCAGTAAAACTGGTCTGGTCAGTGGGGAAAGCTGCAGTGACGCGAGAGAATCTGTGCCGCGCTCAAATTCCAGCGGCAAACGCAAAGTTACATCTTTCTGAGTACGGCTTTGCCGCGGTGGCTGCGCTGCAAATGTGGCGCTGACAATCCTCAGCTGCCTTTAGCGGCACGCGCTACAGCGAAGCAGCTCGATGTAAGGTCACCTATACCCGCACTCACACCACAGGACCCATGGCTAAACAAGCCTTTCTGCTGCTCGCAGATCTGCCAGCGGTGTTCCTTAGAACTGCAAAGAGCTCCCTTTCCAAAGGCATGTCTTGCGAGAGACATGGAACGTAAAGTATTCCAACCTCTGCCTTAGACGCTGTTTGTTTTTGATGACCTGTCTCGTTACTATTTCACATAACCCCTCTGCCTGCGGTCAGGTTGATGTTCTGGACGGACTGGGGAGACTCCAGAGCCGGCATTTACAGAAGCGACATGGACGGGTCATCGGCCGGGTGCATCGTTTCCGAGGGCGTGCGGTGGCCCAACGGCATTTCTGTGGATGACCGCTGGATCTACTGGACCGAAGCCTACATGGACAGGATCGAGAGGGTTGATTTCAACGGTCTGCAGAGATCCGTGATCCTGGACAGCCTCCCTCACCCCTACGCTATTGCTGTATTTAAGGTATGTATGCGGCAGCTCGTTTCCCGTCGGCACGCGTTTCCATAGCAAATGTGCTCTGAGGTTGGTCTGCAGCGTCGAGCGTGCTGGATTTGGAGGGGAGGAGCGGGCATGATGCTTGCTGTCTTTCTGCTCCTGCCACGTTCCCCCAAACCCCTGAAACGAGCGGGGAGGCGTGGTTGAAACCGGGACCAACATCCCAGAGACGTGCGGCTTCCCCAAGCAGCTACGCTGCAACGTCTTCCCTGCATTGTTTGCCCCTCAGCAGATGTGACTGCCACTTCCATCCCTGCTCAAATCCCAGCTCAGGTCTTCTTCTTCTGCCCCTCGGGTACAGGAGACTTTGCACTCCCAATTGCGCGGCGTGTCCGGGCGGACGAGGTGGCTTAGTGCAGGTACGGGCTGCCAAGCACGGCCCCGGCAGCGCTGCTGCTGCTCGCGCTAAGAGCAAAGCCTGTGTTTCAGAATGAAATCTACTGGAACGACTGGTCACAGCTGAGTATTTTCAGAGCATCCAAAAACAGCGGCTCCAGAATGGAGATCTTAGTCGGCCGATTAAACGGGATCATGGATATGAAAATCTTTTACAGAGGAAAGACAACAGGTAATCGCGGGAGTGCGCAGATGATCTTTCCTGTGATTTAGGAATGCGTTCATCCCCCATTTCCGCAGGTCCCCAGGCCACTGAGCCCTCCTGGCTCACATTTCATGAGCCTGAATACGTCCCCGTTCCCACAGGATTTGAAGCGGTTGAGAGCCATTCTAAGGAATGTGTTTCATTAGTGGTGTGCCTGACTTTCCCGCTGCCACAAGAGATACTCCCCATCAGAGAGAGAGCCCACAGGGCACTCGGATGTGGTGGCACCTCAGTAGTTTAGGTCACAGACCACAGCCTTCCCATGCAAAGTGTTGCATGGGCCAAAGAAAATATCTGGTCTCAGAGCTGCACCAGATTTGTCCTCCGCTTACTCGCCTGCCTGGGCTGTGATAAGGTAACGGTGGCCCCTGCGTGACATATATGCGTGGAAGGGATTGGCTTCGGTTTCCGATGGATGCCAGACCATCAAAGGGCTTCACTGGTCAGCAGCCTGCAAGAGCCTGGGAGAACCTTTAATGCCTTCGATCTCCTGGGAGCAGATGACTCTTTGCATTGCTAAGGTCAGCCTCAGCACGCAGCGATGCAGAGCTGGCTCCTAACAGGGATCTGACCCCAAAGGCTGGGATGGCAGCAGCAATTGGGCTTCCCGTGGTGTGTCCAGCCCTCCGTCCTGACCGTGTCCCCTTCCTCCTCCTCGCGCCAGGGGAGAACGCCTGCATCGCCAAGCCCTGCAACCTGCTCTGCCTGCCCAAGCCAAACAACGGCAGGAGCTGCAAGTGCCCCGAGGGGGTGTCCAGCACCCTGCTGCCCACGGGGGAGGTGAAGTGTGACTGTCCTCACGGCTACGTCATGAAAAACAACACTTGCATAAAGGAAGGTAAAACCACGCTCGGTTCTTGCTGGTGCTTTACGTCGAGAGGCGGCTTCCAGCCTTGCGAGAGGGCGGCTCAACATTTCCGCTGCCCTTTGGGCGAGGAAGAGTAGGGCCTGCCTGCTGGAAGCGCGGCGGTATGCCTCATGCCAGCTTGTTTTTGTTTTCCCTTTTGTGCCAGAAAACACGTGTCTGCCGAACCAGTACAGATGCTTCAATGGGAACTGCATAAACAGCATTTGGCAGTGTGACAACGACAATGACTGTGGGGACATGAGCGATGAGAAGAACTGCCGTAAGTGTCCTGCGGTGGCATTCGGCCCTCCAAATTTAGATGTCTGCCGTGTCAGCACTGCACCTGAGCCCACGGTCTGCGCTCCCCTCGTAGTCATGGAGGGCAAGAGGCGCTCTGGGCGTGCGATCCATCTCCTCTGTGGGTAGAGAGCCAAAGCAAGGGCTCCTTGTGTCCTGCAAGGGCCAAATATTTCCCTTTAACCAGCTGAGGTGTAAGCATCTAAAATTCAGTGAGACGGATGCCAGCTCTCGCATGAAGGTGCGTGTTTGTCTCTTGCAGTAATTGTCTTCTGAGGCTAATTGAGGGCACAGACAATGCTGAGGAAAAGAGTGCAGACAGAAAGTGACTTTCTATCTTTATCATGCAGACGTGGGCCTCTTGTTGAACTAATAAATCAAGTTCACGCATGAAGGATGGAGGTCACCTTTTTGAGTAAAATTAGGGACTGCCAACGTGTGCAGGAGGGGTAGATGTTACAAGGTTTTGCAGAGCCTGACGGGTTTGGATTAGTGCACTGCGGGAAAAGGGCCGGTTTAAAGTTAGGAATCGGTGGAGGACCAGGTGTTCCTGGAGAGGTGCCATTTATGCCCGTTTTGTACTGTTAAGGAGCTTATTTTCCTGCCAACATTGAGACACCAGTAAGCAAAGTCCAAGTTTGGCAAAGTCCAAGCCTGGCTCCGGGTGAGGGAGAGCCTCTGTGGGTACCCGTTCCTCGGCGTGGTTTTGCTGGAGGTCACCAGTTTGGCACAGGGACTAGTTAGCAATGCTCATGCTCAGCTTCTCCCCTCCTTCGGCTGCCCTGCCGCGACCACCGCCTGCACCTTCAAGTCCCCTTAATAGCCAGCAGGCAGCTCCACACCCTCGGCTTTCCTGCTCCCTGGCTGGGAGGCACTGCGCTGGTGCGCGAGTGGACATGGTGGGTGGCAGAGGCTTCAGTGCCGATCTCCTGGTGGACAGCTAACTCCTCTCTGCCCTGCTTTACGCAGAATTCCTAATAATGCCGTTAAAATACCGTCACAGTAACTGGGGCTCCACTGGTCAAAGCTCGCAGGATGCTGCCCCCCTCCCCTCAGCTCCCTGCACTAAGTGTCCACGCTCGGGCAGCGGGAACGTTGTCTAACCAGAACCTTGACCTCCTTCTCCTCCTCTCCACCGCGTTAGCCACCACCGTGTGCGACGCCGACACCCAGTTCCGCTGCCAGGGCTCGGGGACCTGCATCCCGCTGTCCTACAAATGCGACCTGGAGGACGACTGCGGAGATAACAGCGACGAAAGTCAGTGTGGTGAGTGCCCTCACTCCAAACCTCCTTCCCTGTCCTTCTGCAAGGGCAGAAAACCCAGCAGTGTTGCGGGGCAGGGCGCTACTCGTAGGCTCCTTAGGGCAAGACAACGCTTTGCCAGATCTCCCTGCTTATCCTGACTACCAACCGCCGCCTCCCATCATTTAAGAGGTACTGGGAAGTGAGGGAGGGGAGAACAGAGCAAGGCTGTGCGCTGGTTCTCCCCCTTGCTGTGGTACGGCAGGGAAACACTTGTGCCATTACCATCCAGCTCTCCCCCTCTACTCCTCGGGTACTCCTGTGACCCAAAGGCAAGTATTTGGCAGAGATTAGAAGCTGACCTTGGGCAGCTGCCCAGCAAGCGCACGGGAGGTGTGGGCTGCTCGGCCTCGTCATGTTTGTGGCCATCCGCCTCCGGTTTGGAGGTTCGGAGAGGTGGGGTGCTGGATGAAGGGGAGAAGAGGCTGCTAAACAGCAAGGCGGTAGCTCTTGGTTGTTCAGGACTAGGGACGAGGCAGGAAAACATGCTTTCAAGACAAGTCTGCTTTGCAGGGCCGTGTAGGCTATCGCCTCTGAGACGTCAGCCTCCCCTCCTTGGTCAATAGCCCGTGGCAAGCTTTCCTCTTCCTCTCCCCTGGCCCCGACAGCGTCTGAACTGTGCCTGCTTGTTTGCAGAGGCTCACCGGTGTAGAAACGACGAATTCAGCTGCAGCTCAGGGATGTGCATTCGTCTTTCCTGGAAGTGCGATGGTGATAACGATTGCAGGGACTGGTCTGATGAAGCAAACTGCACTGGTAAGCACTTTGACGGGATCGATACCCTTCTGTTGCCAACACTCATTATTTACAACCCCAGGTGCCGGAAGGCATCACCCAACGTCTTGTGCCTCAGTTTCCCTGCTTGTTAGCTGAGCCCCCCGGCGGGGCAGCCCGCAGCTCAGCTCGGGGTGATGTGACGCTCCAAAAGCCAAGGGTTTCATTCCTCCAGTGCCTTCAACAGGCCTCAGGGCTCACTGTGCATCGGCTGACCGCACCGTGATGCTCGCACAGTGATCCAGCTTTGCTTTTCACTCGCAGGATGGCACCGACAGGCGCGCATTGCTGCGGTGGCTGCAGAAAACAGGCATGTTCTTTGCAGCTTCTCCGCACTCAGTTGATCTGAAGGAGAGGCAGATTTAGTTTGGGAAGTGGCACCCTCTTCTAAGCAGCCTCGCTTTGCTCCGCGGGTTTGGAAATCTAAAGAGGGTGTCATGAGTATGGAGTCACTCGTGGAAGATCCGCTCTCGTTTTTGCTTACAACTCATACCGGCGCAACCTGGTTGCCAGAAATAGCATTGTTCCTACTTTACGCCTCTCGTGCAGCAAGTCCTACACTTGTGAGCCTCATTCTGTATTTGCAGCTGAAAGTCAGAACACTCAACCATCCTCAGCACCACAGTGTAAAACTAGTGTCCATCAGCAGTCTCCTGAAGGTAACAGCCAGATAGAGCCTTTTTCTCATTAGAAAAGACAACAGGTAACAACGTGCCGGTCTTTTCCATTAAAAACAAACAAAAAACCCAAAAGCCACCCGAGCCAAAAACTAAGTATTTGTGTGAGAAGAGAGTTCTGGGAGCAGGCGGCGCCTCAGTCAGTCAGTGAAAGGCGTAAGATCATACTTGTAAAGCAACACAGGGGTATTTCAAGGGAACAGCCGTGGTTTCTGTGCCACTTGGCTGAGATCAGCCCGTCGGAGTGGATGGGCTGGTGGGGCCAGGGGAGCCCTGGTGGGGGGCCACAAGAGTCCCCTGGGATACTGGCAGTGGCTTTGCCCCGGCGCCGCTGGGATGGCCAGCAGGGCTGGTTGCCCTCGTCGGGGCTCTGGCACAGGGATCTAGGAGATCCCTTTTAAGCCTCCAGGCTGCTGTGTGCTCATCCCCTGCGGCATTTGCTGTGCCTCAGGCACAGGGGGTTTATAGCGTGGTGCTGGGGATCCTGGTCGTTAGTATTCCGAGTGCGCGGCTATATAAGAAGGTTTAATTTATATTGGTATCTCTTATCTCTCATATGAGTTTCTCCAGAGGGAATTACGACAGGAAAGGAACCTACTTCACAAAGCGTATCGGGTCTGTAAAGCCTAAAGTTGAAATTATCTAAGAGGATCACAATTATTTGAGAAACATTTCATCTGACTTCACCGGCTGCAATTATTGCTCTTATCTAAAATAATTACATTTCACACTGAATACCTAATAGAATATTACTGCCGCAAGACTGTAGTATTTTGAAATATCTGCAAGTGCATGTCACTCGCTAACCTAAAATTCAGTAGCATGCAATTTAATTAAGTTGAACATTGCTTTTCTCCTCAATAACGACAAGTGCTCTCGTGGTTGAAGAGCAGTATTTGTCGCTCAAGTGACAGCATAGACTAGGCTTCAACCAAGATACCCCAGGTATTTTCGTGACAGGAGCCTAAGGAAAGCCAGGGCCCTACTCCCTTGGAAACCCAAGGAGAACTGCAGTTCTAATTTGCTTTGGCAACAGGGAAAAGCCTTGCCTGCCTGCCTTAAAGGCTGTCCCCGAGTCTGTCCTGCCCTGCTTGGGGGACCCTGCTGCTCCGCCGAGGCTCGTTTGCTCGCTGTCATGTTTCTTGCCATCTCTGGCAAGATGCCACCATCACTGTCACCTTTGCCCACACACACCAAGGACCGAGACCAAAGGGAAAGAGGTTCCTGACTTGGGGAGAGCTTTGGAAGGGCTCACTAGCCTCCGAAAGCCCTCCCTGGGGCGCAGCAGGCTGGTGAGCAAGCACGGCACCAAGAGGAAAAGACCATGGTATGAGCTAAGGAGAGGCTGGATTCCTGACAACCTCTTGGTGACCACGGGGTGGTCGCTTGTGGAGCTGGGCTCAGCGCTGGGACCCACCACGGCGTGAAGCCCTGGTGCAGGCAGGGGAAGCAGGGCTGCACGTCCGGACTCAACGTGTGCTGCAGCTCACTGCGGGGAGGCAGTGGCACCCCACGCTCAGGTGGTCCCTCTCCACCTCTGGTTTCAGCAGTATATCACACCTGCGAGGCCTCCAGCTTCCAGTGCCAGAACGGCCACTGCATCCCGCAGCGCTGGGCTTGCGACGGCGACGCCGACTGCCAGGACGGCTCCGACGAGGACCCCGCCAACTGCGGTAACGCGCCACGCGTGCGGAGGGGGCTCTGCCATGGGGCGGGAGGGATTTCTACACACTCACTAAGATAACCCTGCAGCAAACCCCGGGGGAAGATTCCCGTCCCTCCAAAAGCAGGCGGGCATGGGGAGAAGGCAGCTGGGGCCGTGCCGTGGCTTTTTGTCGCTAACTGAAGGCAGCTTTAAAAAAACCCCACACAACACCTACCCAATTCTGGATTGCAGAAAAAAAGTGCAATGGCTTCCAGTGCCCGAACGGCACTTGCATCCCAACCAGCAAACACTGCGACGGCATCGACGACTGCTCCGACGCCTCGGACGAGCAGCACTGTGGTGAGTGCTGGGGCCGCGGGCAGCTGGCGGGGACCCGGCAGCGAGGGCTGACAGCCTTCAAGGTCTGCCAAAGCCTGTCTCCCTCGGAGAAAAGCAGTGGTGAGATAATGGGAAAGCCTTAGTTAGCATTCACGAGCCCTCTGGGGAATCGGCTGGTCTGCGAGCGTCAGCAAAAGGCGCAGCAGGCAGGGCTGTGAGGGACAGGGAGGGCGCGCTGTCAGGAGCTGTATTCAGGGGGGTGACCAAATCCTTCCTGATGCCGGTGCCAACCCGCTTGTGTCCCGATGCGTTCCCCGGCCTGTGCAGGGACAGAGCTGGAGCGCTTTGTCTTGGAAACTTTCTGTAACTTCCTGAACTCCGGCCGCTGGGCCCGGGTCTGTGCAGATCGCAGCGGGTGGCATTCCTGCGGCCAAGGACCGTGGAGGTGCCATCCCCTCTCCTCCTGACCTCCCGTTTCTCCAGAACCCCTGTGCACCCGCTACATGGATTTCGTGTGCAAGAACCGGCAACAGTGCTTGTTCCACTCCATGGTATGCGATGGCATCATCCAGTGTCGAGACGGATCAGATGAAGATGCCAACTACGCTGGCTGCTGTGAGTGTGATATTGTGCATCTTTGCAAAAGGAGAGTGGAATAGAGAATGCAACCGGAGGCATGGAGAGGGGAGCACATTCCCCAGGGGATCAGAAGGCTGCCAGTTCTCCTAAGTGGTGGCTCTGGGCTGTACTGCTCTGCTTATAAAACCACGATTGCCTCTGAGTGCGCTCCTTCCCTCCTCCTCAATGATGAGCTTCCTTCAAGCCCTTGGTCTTTACAGTAAACCTGTGGTGTCTCTCCGTGCCACCCCGCAGCCCAGGACCCCGAGTTCCACCGGACCTGTGACCAGTTCAGCTTCCAGTGCCAGAACGGCGTGTGCATCAGCCTGGTGTGGAAGTGCGACGGGATGGATGACTGTGGCGATTACTCTGATGAAGCAAACTGCGGTGAGCAGTACCTCAGGGTCTCTTGTCACCGCAGCTCCAAGCCTCCTTTGAATTTCAGGAGCATCAAGTACTGCCTTCATCGTGTTTTACACCGACACTCATGTATGTGCGTATACGTGTGTGTAGCATTCCACTTGCACATCACGGAGTGTCTTACAGATAGATCAGTATCGTTTTCCTCATATTGCAGGTAGGTAAAGTGAAGCGCACTGAAAATCCGATACGGCTGGTACATCTTGTGGCTGACTAATTCATATGTGACCATATTCACTCCACAGATTCCCCGCCCAAAGCAGACAGGCACTTTTCAGCCAAACTCAATATTTACCATTGTTCCCTGGGTAGCTGTAGGAGCCGTACCCAGCCAGGCGAAGCAGTTGCATCTTCATTTCAGACTTGTGGGGTTTGCTTCTCCGTTTCTGCCACGCTGTGTCTGAATTTCGCTGTCAGCTCTGGGATCATAGGGGGTGTCTGGCCATGAAGCACGCAGCACACAGACATAATAGTGGTGGCAACAGGCTAGTGGGGGCTGTGAGGAATGGGGATGCTGGAGGAGAGAAAGGATCCTGCCCGTGCTGTTCAGGGGAATAGATAGCCGTAGCCTGGCCTGCGATGCCACCGTACCTCAGCTGTGCTGAAGACTGGTGGGATAACGCTGGGGGCTCATGGGACTCTCCTCTCTTTGTCAGAAAACCCGACAGAGGCGCCAAACTGCTCCCGGTATTACCAGTTCCAGTGCGGGAATGGGCACTGCATCCCCAACCGGTGGAAGTGCGATGAGGAGAACGACTGCGGGGACTGGTCCGACGAGAAGGACTGCGAGGGTAAGGGCACATGGTGCTCCGCTCTGCTCGCGGGGGCCGAGGCTGGGCTGCGGTGTGCTGAAGGAGCGCTCTCAGCATCGGCTGCCTTCCCGCAGGGCTGATTGGGACAGCCTGCACCAGCCCCCGTGGCTCCAAAACTCCCCCATGAATGGGCTGTGCGTGCACTTTCACGCATCTTTTCACTCTGTGTTTTTGGAAGTCCTGATTAGCAGCTGTGCAGATACAATGCGCATGAAAACATGGGGCTTGTAGTGCCTTGCCTGCTCCCCGCATCCCTCTGCTGATAGTGGCTCTCAGTCTGCTTGGAAGAGGGACAGCGTACAGCCCGTGCACACGAGCAGGCCTCTCGGATCAGATCCAAACGGTGTGTTTTCAGGTTCTCCGGTTCATCCCGTTACCACGTCGATCCCACCGACGTGTTTACCTAATCACTTCCGTTGCAACAGCGGCGCCTGCATCATGAACAGCTGGGTCTGCGATGGCTACAAGGACTGTGCCG
The DNA here is from genome assembly GCA_013398295.1 of Chionis minor. NCBI lineage: Eukaryota > Metazoa > Chordata > Aves > Charadriiformes > Chionidae > Chionis > Chionis minor. Next base: position 47,140 of record VZSF01008234.1, read on the forward strand.
ACGGCTCCGACGAGGAAGCCTGCCCTACTTCACGTAAGCTTTCCTCTTCCTCACCCCTTTCCTCTTTCTGGAGGGTCACATCTGCAAGGACTGTCAGGCCTGTCGGTCTCAGAGCCTTGCCAGATAACAGGGCTAAATCACACCGTGGTGTAAAAGCCCACTGTCTGCTCTCTCCCTGGGGTCAGACCCCCTGCCACCAGCTGGGACACTGCTCCAGCCCTGCAGGCGGCATGAATTACCGCTGCGGCACGTCCCTGCTCCAACGGGGTTGTTCAAACCCGATGCCGTTGTGTCTCAGATTGTGTAGGGGCACGGAGAGCAGGGTTGCAGCGTGGGTTTCCACCTCACACATACACTGAAGGTAAAACAGGGGATTTTGTCCCGCTGTGGTCCTTGCTAAGGCTTGCCGAGCATCTCCAGCAAACCAGTTGCTTTTCCAGCCCTCTGCAGTCAGGAGAGAGGATGGCTTAGGCGTCATCCCAGCAGAAGCCAACTACCTGCTAGATGGGTAGAGATTGCCATCTAGTGGAGTCGGGACCTGGGGACAGGTTTTGGTGTCCCTCCTGGTGGCAGTGGCCGTGCCTTGGGTGGTTTCCTCACTTTCTGGCTGCTGTGTGCAGGACCCAACGTGACGGCCACCTCCCCGGCGCTCCCGGGACGCTGCAGCCGGTTCGAGTTTGAGTGCCAGCAGCTGCACAAGTGCATCCCCAACTGGAAGCGGTGCGACGGCCTGCGGGACTGCCAGGATGGCACGGACGAGAGGAACTGCCGTAAGTGCGGGGCGAGCGGAGCGTCTTGCCTGGCACTTTCCCTTGGGAAACTTTGTGAGGACAGGTGAACCACCAAGGAGTTTTATTGCTGGTGAAATCCTTGCAGTAAATGCAGCATTACAGTAAAAAAAAAAAAAGGAACGAAAAGCCCAAACAACCAGTGCCGTTCCCACTGGAAGTCCAGTGGTTGTTTTCAGTGGGATACGCTCCAGGTTCTGATGCCACCGTGCCTGAAGATGCAGCCGGAACGAGATATCCCTGTGACAGTCTGCCGGGGCTCCAGCCCTGACGTGCAGCCACCCCAGCGTCCCGCCTGCTTTTGAGGCAGCGCTGCCAGCGCTGGCCCTGCAAACAGCCCCATGCTGGTGAGGGAACTTTCCTGCCCCGAGTCCTGAAACCTTTCTGCCTCTTTCAGCTACTCACAGCACCCTGACGTGCCCTAACGGTTATAAATGCGAGGACGGAGAGGCCTGCATTATGGTGACAGAGTGGTGTGACGGATACCTGGACTGCTCAGACAGCAGCGATGAGAGGAACTGTACCGGTAAGCAGCAGCCCGCTCCCATTTCTCATGCCCTGCTCTGTGCTACCACGCAGAGCTGCTCTCCGGGATACGTGATCTTTCCTTCACGACATCCTAGACGTAGCTGCCTCTGTTCCCTTGTCCAAGCTACGTCCTCACCCATTTAGAAGCAGCTGGGACAAACTTTCTAGCCAGTTTCTACACTGACAATTTGTCTTCCACCAGCCTCAGACACAGAAAAACAACTTTAGGAGGGGTAGGAGGAAAGCTATCTATTTTACACGGCCCACAGGTGAAGCAATAGTCTCCGGCTCTGTCCTCCTTTGCAAGGTGACCCTGGGAGCCATGGCAAATGGCTGGACGCCATCACTGGTCCTCCCACACTGGCCTTCAGTGGCCCCACGGAGGCAGGCGGGACGCACGCCGCAGCCCGCCCCGAGCAGATAACAGCGATCGATCGCTCGCTCTGGTCAGCCATGAGATTCAGCCGCTTTTCTGCCCGACTGCTTGGGGGGTTGAGCATCAATCAGGTTTTAGTTCCTTAATTAAATATTGATTGGGAGAGGCTAGCAGGTTCAAGGGAGGGGGAAGGAGCTGCCGAGGTTCACGGCTCGGCTGCTACGCCAAGGGGAAACCATCTCTTTTCCCTCGGATAGCTTGTGTGGCCGTGCCTGCCTGCAGCCCCGCGTGCCTGCTGGGTTTCGTTTCCAGTCGGTTAGGGAAAGCGAAGCGGCAGCGCTTTGGCTCCGCACTGCTTGGTTTCTGTACGGCACTGGGGATGAACCGAGCAGCCGAGCAGGGCCAGGCTGTGGCATTTGGACATGGGCTCCGACACACGGTCCCCAGAGGGAAAGAACAGGGAATAGCTTAGCAGGAGCAGGGCATGGATTTGGGCTGTTTCAGACAAGCACCCCAAGTCCCCCCCGCTGCCGGCGGTGGGTCTCACAGTGCTGTTATCCCCTAAATGCCTCAGCCAACGTCAGGAGGCAATTCAGCCACAGAGCTCACGTTCAAGGCAATCCCCAGACTGCTTCCTTAATTACCAGCCTTCGCTTGGGTCCTTCTGCTGAAGGTGAGATGTGATAAAGAAAACCACACAAAAAACGGTCCTGGATGGCTTAGAGTAACAGCACAGATTCATCACACATGTAAAAGAGTGACTTAGCTTGCACCAGTCAGTTTGCACTCACACACTTCCAAAATGATGTTAAAGTGTATTTCATCGACAGCCACGCTTTATCTTTCCTTGGGGGAAAGGGAATGTGTGCATGATGCTGCATAAAAACAACTTGGGGAGAACTAAGAACACCATGGGTGCGTTCCTGCTCTGAACTGCCTTCTGAACACCCTGCTCTTCTCTACTGATAACGCTCGCCTAAATTACACATCTAATTTGAGTGCTGCAAATACTCCCTTCGGTCATACTTCTGTTTCTACCTCCACATGTTGTTTGTGCTATGAGCATAACTCCTTTTTCTGCTCTGGGCAGAGGGCTTGTTTCCCTCTGATAGACTAACTTTTCCCATTGCCCGCATAGATGACACAATCGTGTACAAAGTCCAGAACCTCCAGTGGACGGCCGATTTCTCCGGCGATGTCACTCTGACGTGGGCTCGGCCAAAGAAGATGTCCTCAGCCAGCTGTGTCTACAACATCTATTACAGGTAGGCTCCGAGTTACACTGCCCGACCTGTTGCTGTTTGTATCAAGTAAAAGATGGGAGAAACATGGACACAGCCACCAGCACACCCATGCTCACAGCAAAGTGCCATTCAGAATCTGGCCTGCGAGGCAGAGAACTGTGCAATCTAGCTCTGCTCGGAAAGTCGTTGTACTCGGTTGCAAAGGTTGCAAAATGGCTGTAACCAGGGGGCATTTGTGAAAAGCTGTATTTATTTCCTCCAGATTGTTTACTCAGACAGTAATGTGGCTATATTCCGGCTTTTTTTTTCTGCTCGGGTCTCATCTTTGCAGGACAGCTAACAACAAGAACAAAGTCAAGAAATTAGAGCGCAGCATTTATAGAAAACCTCAGAGGACGGCACTTATAAGTCACTAGGCTATGTTTAGTGCAGGCTTTCAAAGAGCATCCTTTCAAGCAGGCGGTGTGGCCTCACTGAAAAGGAAACTAGGCAGCAAGCTCGTAACATGCAGATAGATGGCTTCACCCTTTGTTACTGAACGCTGTCCTGACCTGGAGAGGTGTGACTCTCTCGTGCAGGATGGTCGGGGAGAGCATTTGGAAGATTTTGGAAACCCACAGCAACAAAACCAACAGCGTTTTGAAAGTCCTCAAGCCTGACTGTACCTATCAGGTGAAAGTCCAAGTGCAGTGTCTCAGCCGAGTCTACAACACCAACGACTTCATCACCCTCCGGACACCCGAAGGATGTAAGCGGACCTGCACGGATCGTATCGGTGACCTGACGCATGCCACTTTGGCCTAGAAAGTAGATATTGCAGAGACATCCCCATTAGAAACCAAAGGAATCTTTCCACAGGCCTGGGAATTGTGCTGGACTGGGAAAAAGGGCTGCGGGTTCCCTGTCTAGAGTCAGTCCTGCACTGAGGCACCAAGCTGCCCTCTTTCTTCCCCGTGACTCAGTGGTTTAGTACCACTGCGAAGTTCATCACTTCTTCCCAGCGCGGTGCAGAGCCTGTGGGACTGTTCAGTACCACACACAAGGAGCAAGATCCTTCTAGCTGCAGCGTGGAGGTCAGGTTAAGGAAGGGGTGCAAAATAAAGTAAAGAGCTTAGCAAAATCCTAGCTTCACCCCGGTTACAAAAAAAGGCTTCATTGCTCCAGACCGGGAGTGAAAGGGACTCGGGACACAACCACAGGAAGAAGACATCTCCCATGAGCCAGAAGCACTTGGCCATTCCCCCGCTGTCCCAACCTTTCAGGGAGACCCTGCCTAATCCTGCTTTTCCCCCGTGTGATCCGGACACGCAGCTGCGACTGTCACTGACACCTCTGTTTCTCTCCCTAGTACCAGATGCTCCCTTTAACCTGCAGCTGTCCCTGAAAAAAGAAGCTGAAGGAGTGGTGGTGGGCTGCTGGCGTCCCCCCGTCATCGCGCATGGCCTCATACGGGAATTCATCGTGAGTCCTGCTGCCCGGCGGTGGGACGGGGCAGGCTGCTGAGGGCTGGCCTGTCTCTGCGGGGGGCGGGGCGGGCCAGGAATAGGACAGGTTGTAGGGGAAATCTGCTGAGAGCATCGGGCGAGTTGGGAGGAGAGTTGCTGCAGGGCTGTGGGTAGCAACACAGCCATCATGTTCACAATCTTATTTCTGGCTCCCCTTGTAAGCTGTTGTACTCCTTTCTACTGACATTTTGACACAGAGGGACCTGTCACCCCGCGGTATTGTTGACTGTGGAACCCTCATCCCTTGTTTTGCTGCTCTTAGGTGGAATACAGCAGGAGTGGATCCAAGGAGTGGTCGTCCCTTAGAACCACCAAGAACTACACTGAGATCAAGAACTTACAGGTCAACACGTTATACACAGTTAGAGTGAGTATTTTCAAAGCTCTATCTATGCACGCCCTCGTTACTTTTCACTAAATGGTTTAAGTCCTGCACAGTCAAGTACTTGCTAAAGAAGTACGTTATTAAAATGCTGCCCTTTAATGTCAGCCTACAAGAGGAGCTTGGCATTTGTGCTGCTAATGTATATAGTTTCAAGGCCCTTGATTTGCACCTTCTCCCAGAAAGCCAGGCTGTATTAGGAAATCTGCACTGCTAGTTGCCCGTTCCAACGTCACTGCAATTGCACCGGATCTGGGCCAGAGTTAAATTTGGTCCTGACTGTATTACCCGGGAAAAGAAGCAGATCCGCCTGTGGGAATGTATGCATATGGGTAATTAGAGACAGAAGTAATAAGAATAGGAAACGGAAGTCTGCACAGTGAGCCCTGGGAAATGTATACTCTGCCATTTTCTGTCTTCCCTGCGCTAAATGAGCATGGGTTCTTGTGGGAGTTCACTGGGAGGTGGTATAAACCCCTCTACCTGCCCATGAATCAATGTTATTCTCACACTCGGTTAGAGCGAGCCTTTCCTTCCTTCGTATTCATTCCCTTATTAATGTGTTGCCAAATAAATCTTTGGAACTGGATTCAGTGCTCCCATGGACTTCACCGGCAGGGTTCTTACCTACACTACGGCCGATAGAGTCCAAAGCTTCTTATCTTGATGGACTCCTCAAAGATCTCATAACAGAGTGGTTGTCTGCAAAGAGGATGCACCTCCCTCCTCTTAGATTCCTTTAATTGACTTAGTCTGCTTTATCTCTGTAATATGCATTTTATTGCCAAGTAATTAAGCTATTGTTTGCTTCAAAGTCCTTTTCCCATGAGCTCCGCCACGTCCGTAACCTTGCTCTAACCTCGTTCTCTGTTTGCATTATACAATGTTGGCGGCGTACATTTGTTCATATTAACCAACCCTCTTATTTGAAAAGGTTGCTGCGGTAACTAGTCGAGGAGTGGGAAATTGGAGTGATTCCAAATCCATAACCACCGTAAAAGGCAAAGGTAAATGTTGTTGCTTCAGCCAACTCAGACGACATAACAAAAAGGCAGAATATAAGCCCGAAGTGTTAGCATCAGCACGCATAACCAACTCCTCACCCTTTATTCCTCCCTATTGAGGGTTTTACATTATTTAACAACTTTGCCCTACCATTTCACTTAACTTGAGCTGCCTCAAAGTTCAGGGGCAAGTCCAAACAGGTTCCTGCCTCTTCTTCTGAACTTTGTGGCAAGCAGGATGGATGTACTGCCCTGGGAGTGGGCAAGAAGCCTGGCCAGAAGGTGCCCCTCTCTCCCAGACTGCAGGTGGATTCCCTCTGACTTGTGTAGGCTAGATCCTACCTTTGAATGGGCAAGACACATCGCCACTAAACTTCTTTGCTCTCACAGCCTGAAAGGATGCTTGCTCATTCTTCTCCTTCTTAGGTTATAATTATGATGGTTTCTGCATCTCACGTGGGTTGGGCTACTGAAAGACCGCTAAGGCTCCCAGAACTATCACAATGTTACAGTCTGACAGTTGAGAAATTCAAACAACGCAGTAAATCGTTTCCCTCCAAACTGTTTTTAGAAAAGCGTTTTGAAATCATTTGTATTCATGCCAAGTTTTCCTTCCAAATCAATACTCTGATGTCAAAATTGTCCGCTAATTTGTTAGATAAAAGTGCATCCTCACTGTGTTGACAAAGGAAGGAAAGAAAACAGCATGCTACTAAAGTTGCAGGATTCAGATAATAGGAAGTACATGAGCACCTGATGGTTAGAAAAACAGATAGAAAGAATCATAATGACTTTAGCTTCAGGTTTTGCATGAGCATTTGGCAGCTGCCCCCACCGATAGCTCCTGACATCCCTCACCAGTTCTCACAAGTCCAGAAGCTGCGATATGAGCTTGTCCCACTGAGTTCAGAAGTAAAACCTGTCTCCAGACCTCTCTGCTTCCCGCCTGTGCTGAGCCAGGCACAGATAAGGCAGCTTTTAGGTGATTGACGGAAAAAATGACGCAGGTACGGCACATCAGTGCCTTCCCTGAAGGGCGTGTGTCTGTGAGGCAGGCAAGGTTGGGGCTGGATGATGGGGGGACTCCTGGTCTGGGAGGTGATTGTCGTAACGAAAGCCCGTATTTTACCTGTCGCCTCTGGATAAGTATTTGTATTTCTTTGTGCTGCGGTAACAGCTGTTCCTGTTTTTCCTTCCAGTCATTCCTCCACCTCTCATCCATATCGAGAGCTACAGCGAGGACTCCATAAGTTTCAGCCTAAAAATGACTACTAATATCAAGGTAAAATTTTTACCTTTACTTCTGAAACTAGAATTGAGAAAAAAAAAAATCCTGCGTTGGGTAAATGCTAAATACTGTATGGGATAAGTTGTCACCTATTTAAGTATTGCAATTACTTTTTGAAGCTACTTATTTCATGGCAAAATAAACCACCCCAGCTCTCTTAATTAGATTGGAAAACACAATGCAAAGACCTTCAAGGGTGAGTCTTTCACTGCATGCAAAACTGTGTGACCTGATCATTTGTGTTGTGTACCCTTGCTGCTTGACAGGTCAGCGGTTACGTCGTGAACATCTTCTGGACATTTGATACACACAGGCAGGAAAAAAGGACTCTGATCATAGAAGGAGAAAAGTCTATCCAAAAAGGTAAATTCTGTGCAAAGTGTAAAATTCTGCTTTAGTCAACACCAAATGGAAGGTTTTACAGAAGTCGATAGGATTTTTTTTTTCCTTTTTTTTTTTTTTGCAACCAAGCAGTTTCTCTTTAGAAAAGCATAAATCTTGGGAGGACAAACCAGCAAATCCTTGGCCTCTGTTCTTAGGACTTGGAGATTTCAAGCGGATTTGGGATTTATTCCCCAGAGCTGCACTAGCCTTTTCTCATCACATGGGATTTTGTTTGTGGTTCCTTATCTACTGTGCAAAAGGTCAACAATTTCTTGGGCTTGTATGTAGCACATGTCCCTGTTAATCAAATTTCTGGTTTGGAAAAATCCCTGGTGTGCACAGTCTAGATATGGGAAAGTATCCCGATACAGAAAAGCACAGGCTAAGCTAGATACCAGAATCCTGGGTGCTTCTGTATAAAATAAATTACTCAAAAATAATGAAAACGCAAACCAAGAGAGGCAGGCTTCTGTCTAAGACTGATGATGCTGACCATTTCCTAGTGCTCTCACCCTGCCGTCGCACTGCTTTGCCTCACCTAATAGTGCACATTTCTCTTCTTGCTCAGTGGCAAATTTGACAGCACACACCCCCTATGAAATTTCTGCTTGGGCTAGGACAGAGCTGGGTGACAGCCCTCTGTCTTTTGTACATGTGGTGACCAGTGGGACAAGACCTGCATCGCCAAGTCTCAAAGCCAAGGCCGTCAACCAGACTGCGGTGGAGTGCAGCTGGACTGGACCGCGGAATGTCGTAAGGCACCGACTCTCTTTTCTCACCAGCCAGGACAGGGTCTAGCTCAGAGCCTCAAAACACAAGCGAAATCTTAAACCGGGGTTATTAGTTGGGCTTGAATTGCAAGACCCTGAAAACTTAAGGCTCAAAAAATGAGGGAAAGCACCTGCTGCCCCTTAGACAGAAGCAGAGAAAGCCTTCTTGTTGTCTGCTTGTTCAGCCACTGCTCCAGTGGAGAAGTACAGTGGCTGAAGTACAGATAGCGCGATGCTCCAGTGGCCTTTCAGTTGACTGCTGTGTTACCAGGGCTGAGCCCGGGATTTTGGGGTGGGGAGGGCAGAGGCGAGCGGGCAGACTGAACCTGAACGTGGGCAGGAGAGAGAGTGCTCAGAGGGAAAAGGGTCTTTGCATCATGTTCCTAAAAAGAGACAGCCAGTGAAAGTTTGGGTGGGAGCCCTGGCCCTTGCCAAACTCTGTACCATCCCTCTTGTGCTCTTCTCCGCAGGTCTATGGCATCTTCTACGCCACATCCTTCCTGGAGCTGTACCGGAGCCCTCACAACACCACCACAACCTCCCACAACATCACCGTGCTCGTGCAGCGGGATGAGCAGTACCTGTTTCTGGTAGGCTCCTTTTCTCTTCCCCGTCCTACCTGCGCTGTGGGCTGTAGCTTGCTACCGAAGGGTGCAGGCACAGTATTAACCGCTGCCTCATCCCTTCAAGGTCCGTGTGATGTCTCCCTACCAAGGGCCACCGTCCGACTACGTTGTGGTGAAGATGATCCCTGACAACCGGCTTCCCCCTCGGCACCTCCACTCGGTGCACACCGGAAAGACGTTCGCCGTCATTAAGTGGGAATCGCCCTACGACTCACCTGACCAGGACATGGTAGTATCTCACAGCGCCTTCTCCTGTCCCTTTGCATACAAAACCCTGGCTCAAAGACAGACCCCTGCCCTGTGGCCGATGGAGAACCGAGTCTGAGATCAGGTCTACCCTCCGTCTAAATCACCAATCAAGAAGCTGACACCTCCAGGACGTGCATTTCCTCTCTTGACTGGCTGTTAGCTCAGGCCTATAACATTCACGCTGTGTTGAAAATGAGTCAGGTCTGGGATATCTGTTGCTGACTGAGTCTGAAAGCAAACTTGGGCATGTGCTAAAACACCTTTCTGGGCTCTGGCTTTGCCCTGGAGTCTGGGCTGGCCGCGCCAGCGCAGCCCCAACAAAGCCCGGTTCTGTTTTCTGGCACGCTGGCGTACAGTCAGGTCTCGCTCCATTGAAGGCGAGTCATTTTCTCAGCAAGCTTTACGCTCCTATTCTGGTCCAGAGACTTTAATGGCAAAGGTAGAAATCTTCCCAGCAAAACTGGAACCTTTGAGAGGGCAGGAGTTTGCATTGCATCCTTGTGCTTCATTAAGAAATACAACCTGAGATTTTCCTCCTGCCCTCATCTGTTCCAGTGACTGCATTTTCTGTATCTGTAAATACTGATCTTGGGCTGGGATCCAGCGAGTGCAGCAAGAGGCTTAAAATCTTGCTTCCCAGGCTTTCTGCAAAGTGCAGGCATGGTTTAATTCAAATTCTGCCCCCCACCCCACATCTAATGTCCTACCACTGTATGAAATTGATAGCGAGTCTGCAAGAAAGTGAGATCTTTCACCGTTTGTTCCTTTCTTCCCCTCTCCAGTTATATGCTGTCGCAGTTAAAGATTTAGTAAGAAAAACAGATAAAATCTACAAAGTGAAAACCCGGAACAGCACAGTAGAGTACACCATTAAGAAACTTGAACCGGGAGGCAAATACCACGTGATTGTTCAACTGGGAAACATGAGCAAAGAATCCAGCGTGAAGATCAGCACAGGTAAAGGAAAGGGTACTGCTGGGCGGGGGCCGGGGCGAGTCCTTGCAGCAGTGTCCACTAGAGGGAATCCAGCACCATCCCTCCCGCCATCCATCCCACCCCTGTGCTGGTGGGAGGCTGCAGTAGTGCTTCTGCATCGCTTGGTCCTCTCCCGCAGCCAAAGCCCAGTTCCGAGAGGCCTCCCTGCAGCTCCCAGGGAGGAGAGCTCCCAATAAATCCACCCAAACAACAGCAGCGGAGAGGAAGCCTCTCAGCGATAGCCGGGGAGTTTTTCTCCTGCCTAGATGGAGATGGCAAAGACATCCGCGGGGCTGTGTACACACCATCACGTACCGTTGCGGTCCTACCATAAAAACCCACTGAAAAACTCCCACCAGATCAGATACCACGGTATCCTCTCTTCCAGTACAGCCCTCTTCTGAGCAGAGTATTGTGCTGATCCCTAAAAATTACTGTGTCTCACAAGTGACCCCATTGCTGTTTCTCAGCCAAAAGAAAAGTGTCCCCCGTGTCAAAACCTAACCCGCCTGCCATTTTTTCTCATTTGCAGTTCCGCTGTCTGCACCGGACGCCTTAAAAATTATAACAGAAAATGACCATATTCTGCTTTTTTGGAAGAGTTTGGCATTAAAAGAAAGTAATTTCAATGAAAGCCGGGTAAGTTGCACTGTCTCTCCCGTCCTACAGGCAGTGTTTCAGGAAAACCTCCTTTCACAGACTCTTTAAAATACACACTCTGCTCCTCTGAGTGTCCTTGATGAGCCCTCTATGTAGAGCTCACTTCAATTTGTATCGTGACTAATGCTGATAGATCCAATCGGTCACCTTTTAGGAACTTAATTATCCTCTTGGAAAAGGTCAACTGTCACGTGTGGAAGGACTGGGAATAGGACACTGCCCCGCCGTGCTGGGAAGCACATCGGTAGCGTCCGAGAATTGTCATTATTTAGACTTTGATAGAAAAGCTGTGACGTGTTCTCTGTCAGGGCCCGGGCAAGTAGCAAACTACGCCAAAAAAGCCATCACCGTTTCTGGACTCTGAGTTTTGAGTGGTCTCGGGTGGACGCTAAGAACAGAGTGAACCAGACAGAGTGAAATCTCTCCTCCCTGAACTGGCCAAGGTCAGTGCACACTGACGGGTGCCTGGAGGAGCCTCAGCATTGCTCTCCAAGCTGATAGCCCAAAGCACTGCATCAAAGCTGTATTCAGGAGGAGAACCAAGTTTCAAAGCCTTATCAGAAGAAGCAAACCTGACCTCTGCAGCCGAGTGATTTGGGGTTCGTGTCTTTGTTTTCACAACTCTCAGGGTTACGAGATTCACATGTTTGACAGCTTGATGAACATCACGGCTTATCTCGGGAACACGACGGAAAACTTCTTCAAAGTCTCCAACCTGAAGATAGGTCACAACTATTCATTCACCGTTCAGGCCAGGTGCCTGTACAGTGGGCAGATGTGCGGCGAGCCGGCCACGCTTCTCTATGACGAGCTAGGAACTGGTGAGTCCCTGGCATTTTCCCCACCCTCCTTCACCAAGGCTAACCAAAGCCTCGCAGACTCCTAGAGAATTGTGCTGTCGGTTGCTAAGGGCACTTTTTTCCCCACCCTCATCTTAGGTGAAGACTCCTCTGCCTCAAAAACCGGTAGATCCACAGACGTCGCTGCCATCGTGGTACCGGTGCTGTTCCTGCTGCTGGTGACCCTCGGGATCGGGTTCGTGGTGCTGTACATGAGGCACAGGCGGCTGCAGAACAGCTTCACTGCCTTCGCAAACAGCCACTACAGCTCCCGCCTGGGCTCGGCCATCTTCTCCTCGGGAGATGATTTAGGTACGTAGCCCTTGGTTTCACGCACAGCCCCAAGGACGTGAAATCAGTGCGAGACCTAACTTCTCCACTGTGCTTTGGGACGCTTTTGGCATCAAAAGTCTCTATGGGTTTGTTCCTCTTCCCAGAGTACAAAGCTGGCCCAGGATAAACGTTTTTAGTAGCTTCACTTAAACCACCCCATCCCTGGAGGTGTCCAAGGCCAGGTTGGACGGGGCTTGGAGCAACCTGGTCTAGTGGGAGGTGTCCCTGCCCAGGGCAGGTGGTTGGAACGACATGACCTTTAAGGTCCCTTCCAACCTAAACCATTCTGTGATTCTATGAACGCAAATCAGTTAAAACCTGAATATAACAGACCTAACAACCAGGTAAGAGCACAAGCGAGGCCATAGTACACTGGTTTTGAGGCCAGTTTTGTGACCAGCATCAGCAGCCAGTTTCCCCCTGCCCCGTGAAACACCGAGGGCAGCGTAACGGAGCTCTGGGTTTGTTTTTCAGGAGATGAGGATGACGAAGCCCCAATGATAACTGGATTTTCAGATGATGTTCCCATGGTCATCGCGTGAAGCGCATTTCTGACTGTAAAAACCAAATGGTGTAAATATTTTATTTGATAAAAATAGTTGATTGTTTATTTTAAAAATGCACTTTGAGTTGCAATATGTTATTTTTATATGGGCCAAAAAAAATTTAAAAAATACACTTTGTAGTAATCAACTGTGAATTGCAGACTAGGTTGGTTTAGTAACAAATTGCTTTGATTTAACATTAATTTAGTCTTACAAGGCTATGCTTGCTGGGCATGCTTTTAAGTCTGTGAGATATTTTCCGTTGACTAAATTGGCTTCTCATTTTATTTTTCTAAGACGAGAATAAATTTATTTTAAAAAAGTTCAGGAGATTATATATGTAGAGAGAGATAAGTAATATAGTCCCTGAAGGTTTTGCTTTTACTTTTAAAAAAAAAAAAAAAAATTCCTTTGGACTTTGTTTTATATGAAAGTATTTTTGTTGTGTTAATTTATTGGGAAATCTGCTTGAGAACAGATTTCCAAAGTCGTCAGACATTGTACACATTATTGTGTAGAACATGTGCCACTTTATCTTGCAAGGCAGTAGTATCTTGGCATCCCCTTCATCGTTCTTGCCACGATAATAAAAATCCCTAGTTTTACATATTTCTCCCCCATATTAAAAGACACGATCTTTTGGCAATCTGAGAGCCCAAGTCGAGATGCTGATGCACGAGTTGAGCTTTCCTGCTGCCATACCTATGAAGCCAAAAGCATCCCTACCAAGCCGTGCCACCAAGGGTCATGCAGACCCTCGCGTAGGGGTGGCGAGACGCCACGGGCCGTTAGCAGGAGGGTTTCTGGGGCTCTGCCTGCAGGAGGGAGGTTCCCCCTGGGCAGCAGCGCTGGGCAAATGCCCAGGCTGTGCAGTTTGGACCCTCGCTTTGACAACAGTGACAACACACGGTTCCTCCCACCGCTGCCCAAACCCCTTTGGAGGGCACCTGCAGGTGCCGAGCTGCTGACCATGCCCGTCACGCCTGATTAATCTGTAGTTTACATCAGTAATGTCACTAAAAAAAAAATAAAAAAAAAAAAAAAAATTGCCCCTACACTTTAAAAGGCGCTTCCCAGCTATTCAGGACACCTTTCCTCTGTGGAGCTTCTCTAAGACGCTAATGTGTTGGGGGGACGGAAGGGGGAGCCTCCACTGTGCGCAGCTAGGAAACAGCTTCGCATACGGATTTTTCCACAGTCATACGGAGCTGTAATTACTAAAAATCTAAATTCATTAGGTTTACAGCAGGGATTCAACCCTCCCTCGTTAGCATTTCCTAAAAGTAGCTGTAGTTGTACCTTCAGCTTTAGAAATAACGTGTATATATACACACATATATTATTTTCCCATCACCAGTCATCTCACGTTCCCAGTAGACATAATGCTGGCTACAGAGCTAAGCAGTAGAAGTGTCTGGTTACCACTCTCCAATTTTTTTTTTTGCGATAGCAAAATGTGAATCTAGCAAAATGTGAATCTCACCACAAATCGAACTACTTGCCAACCCAAGAGCGACGACACAAGCGGAGCGGATGTTCCCGGGTCACGCCTGTCCCTGCTCTACATATGCAAAGCTTTGCACCAGTAAAATGCAGCACACTGTCTTGTCACACTGTTTCCTTTGTTTAAACCAGAAGTATTTTTGCTGTGTAAATTAAGTTCTAATTCCAGTCTTCCTACCGATGAAATGAGAGGGGCCAACTATGTTTTGATACACGAGCGATCCATTTAATTTCACATACAGAAACTGTATCGAAAGTTGAAGTTCTGTACGGTTTGATACTCTATAGAAATACTAACTCTATTTTCAATTACTGGTGTTATCACTCCCGGTGACAGTTTTTTCCCCAAAGCTGGGACCAAACTATAACCAGATTTTATAAGTAGCAGCAAGCTTGCAGAGTTGCAATATTTTTACCTTGTTAGCGGGTCAGGTGCTGTTCAGGAGTAAAAATTCTGAGTAAACCAACCCAGCGTGTATAGTTCAATTTGTCTGGAATTACAGCTACACAGAGAGACCAGAATCTGACCCAGAGTCTGAACTGTTTTAAAGATTTGAATCAAAGGATCTGATAGAGGAAAGAAAGCCTAAAAGCAGAGATAAAGAGTATTGAACCCCTTCCTCATTAGGCAAATATTTCTGGCACAGGTAAGGGAAAACCACAGTACGGTGTCCCAGAAGCTGGTACCTCTCTGGCAAGAATTACCATCGGTTAAATACCACTACTGTACTCCCCCAGGCTAAATCCTGCTGGAGTACGGCGAGTTGAATTTCGCCCATCTTGTGTCTCTGTCTGGAAGGTGCCAAGGGGGGACCGTCGTAACCACTTTATACTCTGCAGAAATCCCGTGTTTGGATGCTTTCAAGCATCAGCCAGGGGACAGGTCACTTCTGGCCACTCTGAAAGGCTCATTTGTGCCTGCGGCTCAGCCACACTGGTACAGAGCTCACTCTGTTGCCAGCAGGACATTTTGGTGTAATGCTGTACTCAAAAGCAACGCTCCCAGTTACCTGTGCCCCGCTAACGCCAGGCGGGTGGAACAGAGCCCTCCGCGCTCGCTCTGCGCAGCAGCCCCGGCGTTGCACGGGGTTTCGGGGGGCGCTGCAGCAAGCAGGCTTTGCACAAAGCTGAATTCACCTTCTGCGGCTGGTACTGTAATGCACAGGCACAGCCCCCCCCCCCAAGACTTTCCCTTCATTGCAAAAATCACCGCTGTGCTCTCAGCAAAGCAACTCCACAGGGCTAGTGTATTTTATAGATAGATAGGTAAGTCTAAGCCCCCGGCAAGGAGTGAGCAGGACGGATGCAGTTCGGGGTAAATTGTATATTTTTATGAACTTTTGAAGCACGGAATCTTGTTCACAGAGACCTATAGGGGGTGGGAGGGTTCTGATGTAAATATGGTACGGGGATGCGGACGCATGTTTTGTTCTGGTTTTGTTTCTGTAGCCTTATGCAATGTGAGAGATGAATTGTTACCCTAATTTTTGGGAGGTGACTCAGATTTACCTCATAGGAACCCAGTGAAACGTTTGGATCCATAAGGAAAAAAAGGGGTATGGGATGTACCCTGTTTAGGAGGAACTTCTTCCAGTTAATTTGTGTTTATATGCATTTCAGATTTCACTGCAGATGCCCACTGGCACTCTTAAGTCCATTTGAATGGAAGACTAAGGTCGAACACTAAAGTCTGGTGGGGTTTTGGACCATCAGGCTTGTTTTGCTTTGGCTCGGGTTTTTTGGGGGTGGGTTTTTACAAGGAGGTGGCATTTTCCAGGCTCGTGGTCCGAACACCCGTTCAAAGTCAATAAAAGCGATCCTTCCAGCCTGAATAAATCACATCACTCCGCCGCAAAACGGACGCGACCACCTCCGTGGAGCCCAGCACCGGCTCCGGGCGCACGCGGGAGCCAGCCGGAGCAGTAGCTTACGGCTCCTCTGCTGCTGGGCCGATGAGGCTGTGCCCCAGGCGAAGGCTCAGAGGAATTTCAGAGAGGGGGGAAGCGTGTGGTGTTGACCGCGGGGGAAAACCGCGCATGCAGGTATTTAATCTGCAGAATAGCTGGCGCGCTGTAAGTTCACGCCCTGGCTAACCCTGCCGTAACTTGTTCCATGTGCTCCTACCTTGACACAGCGTTAGCAGGAGAGCATGGCAGGTTTAGTACCAGGAAAAGGCTATTTTCCTCGGACAGAGACCAAGTTAGATGTATACGAGCGAGTACCCGGCCAGAGAGGGGAGGAGCGAGCGTGAGGGAGCACGTGCTGGGACAATGCTGGCTGCCGCCATCCACACCGTCGCCTTTTGGCCTCGTGACCGAAGGAGCGTTGTGTTTGCAGGTCACCTTGGCAGTCACAATACAGTGACTACCTGCAGGTTTCTAGAAAGCCTGGGAGAAGTGACTCGAAAGCTGCTGGCTGGGTGGAGAGGGATCTGCCTCGCCCAGACAACCGGCAGGGCAGGGTCATTTACTAATCCTGTCTCCAGAGTCACCAAAAGCAGCCCCAAACTCCCATTAGCCACCAGGGAAACCTCCCCGGAGCCAGGCACTCTCACCCAGCAGAACTCCCTTTCCTCGCAGGGCAGATTTCATTTCCTTGAAACCTCTCTGTAGCGATGGAGAAGCATTTAATGACAAATTTCACTGATTTGCTGGTGGAAATGTAAAGCTGTGTTCAGGAAAGACCGAAATAACAATTTTCCAAAATTATTCTCAAGTCTCCTTCAAATGGACTTCAGCAGGGAAATGGTGCAATTGAGTTAGTTACTCTCGGACTCAGAGAGCATCTTCATTACTGGAACTATCTGTAACATTTATAATTAATCCTTCCAAACGCGCAGCAGTCCACAAGCAGCCAGTCTCTAATTTAGAGTTTTTTAGAGGTAGTGTGAACTTCTAATCAGATTCCTTAAGTGACGTTTAAGACTATACCATTTGAATTGCTACTCTGTGTTTTTTTGGTTTTTTTGATTCACTGATTTCTGCTATGTTATTATTGCACAAATCTGAAGGAATTTTTGTCTGTCAATTTTATTTTTTTTTCCCCACTTAATGATAATAATAAAAATGGACTGGGTAAACAAAACAATTTCTGGTTTCCAAAATTATTATCTAGCTTCTGTGTGTCTAGTGCAATAAAAAGGAGACTTTTTTTTTCTGAACCATATTTAATTTCTGTTTTACATGAGAAGGACGCATTCTGTAACCTAACAGGATGATCAGAAAGAGAAAAATGGAGCTTTCTGCAGACGGAGCGGCCGAGTCCTACTAGAAAAGCGCCACTAGCATTCGTAATGCAGTCACGTATCTGGCTAGTTCTCGGTCCCTTCCTTCAAGGTCAGCACCAGGCAGCAAGCAACACCCTCAGACACCAGACAACATTTTGAGCCTTCCCGAGCTTCACCTCCATGTTTGCAGAACACCATCCCTGGTGCTAAGCCCAGCTTGCCGCTCGCATCACGCGTTGTCTCCCTGCCTAAAATCCATTTCCACAACAATCCCGTCCCCGTGCGCTGTTTGTGGAAGCACCCCCGACTCCCAGGCAGCTGAACGCGAGCAGAATTACTGCTCGCAGAGAGAGGTAATGAGCAGGCAGCAGTCTCTTCACACGTACCTCATTTTTTAGCCTACATAATTGGCAAGGCAACATGTGAGCTTGGTGGACATAATTGAGGCATGCAAGCATCTTAAGTGTTGCACTTCATTAATGTTTAGCTTAAGGCAACATTAACAAACAGCCATTCCTTCCTTCCCATTGCCCCCTTCTTCATGAATGAAGCTGCTTTTTCCCTATTGTTGCTGAAATAGATTGCTCCCCCCAGGAGGTACAAGAAGTTACACCTCATTCCCATGCACCTACTTTCTGCTAAAGTAGTCAGCGTGACTCCTAAGCGCCAGCACTAAGTGTCACTGGAAAAATCTCGACAGAGTAAAGGCTTGATAGAAAAAAAGATCTTTTTATGCCTCTCCTCCTAATAAAACTCGCAGATTTTTAACAGATAGGGGAGATTTTCCCCCTAATCCTTTACTGCCTTCACCAGAACTGTATTCATCGAGTTACCTTGTGATGAACTGAAGAAATACTGTTCGGAGGGACCCAGCCTCTCCTGCCCACCATCCCACTCACAAACCTATCCCCGGGCTGCCCGTGGACTTCTTATATCAAGACCCCACTGGCCCTCAGCTGATCCTCACCTTCAGACCCATTCCCTGGAGAGCAGCCGGAAAGTCGGAGGTGCGGACTAAACCCACCTGCCCTGGAAACCGGCACTGGAATTTCTTCCTGGCTCTTTTCTCTGTACCTTCTCCCTTTTTATTGCTGTTACGACCTTTCCTTATTACCTAGCCTCTAAATGTAACAAGCTCTTGAAAGATAAGAGTTCCTCGTGAAGTCTCTATAGTGCCCGTGTGAGTAGGTATACCCTGCCCCCAAACACTTCAGGTAATGGTATTAGGCAATGACTCCTAACGAACACGGTGTCTTAAATATTACTGAGCATGTTGGCAGTTCCCAAATAAACGTCCCAGCTTTGCTCATTCCCTGACTTGGTTTTCTCTTTGAGAACCCCTCCGTTGTCTCTTGTTTTATATCCGAACCTGAAACGTGCCACGGGAAGCATCCAGCTCTCTTTTCCCACTGCTTTTTATCTGGAGGGTCAGAGTTTCACGGAGAAACACAGCTAGGCATGATCACGTTGCTCACACGTGTTTCTCCGAGCCTCCCCTTTCCCCTGGCACCCTCTGAATCAAGCCCATCTGACAAAGGGGGAGAGGTCTCAGAAGATGCCACTATCCTATGTGTTCCTTGAAAACAGGCAGCTATGCAGGGAAAAGAGATCCAAGTGAGCATTCCCACTCTAAAACATTCTTCCCTGCTATGATACACATGAGAACCCATTAAGGAGGAAGATTCCAACCACCAGAGGAGCTTCGGTTGGAGCAGACAGCATAAACCCAGCCGGGAGACCCGGATCCAGGCTCCCTTCGTTCTGCTGCTCCTGAAACTACATCTCTTTTTCCCACAACTAACATCAGGGGCTGCTTCCAGCGGACGGCCCCCGGCCGCCGGGAGGGAAGGATGTGAATCCGCTGAGTTCAGACTTAGCGGGCTGCCTGCCGGAACGAGGAAGCCAGGTGGAAATGCAGCAAGGCCAAGACTGCAAAAGCACTTCCCAGCATGGGTTAAGCATTTCACAGGATAGGTGCGCTCTGATCTTGAGAGAGAGCAGCTGAAGTTCTGGCTCGCTGCTCCTCTTTTGAGTAAGCAATCCCAGTTTCTTGTGCCAGACTCCTGAACGTTTGTGTTTAGCCTTTCTCGGCAGGGAAGATGAAATAACTGAGAATATTTTGCAGCAGAACTCAAGCTGGAATTTGGGATGGAGGAGCCAAGAGCTCCCAGATAGACCAGCCACTGCTGTAAGGAGGAAGAGAGGGTCTCTGGAAAGGAAAGACTCACACTAACCATCAACATCTTGGCCCCCGCCACAAACCTCTCACCCTGCCAAATGTGGGATGCAAGAAAAGGGGCTCTTCCAGGATGTGCCGTTTATTTCTTCCCTGTAAATTATAGGCATCCAGAAGCCCACATCCCCCAAATTCTCCTAGCTGGGCTCACAGGATGCCGGGCAGGTTTGCTCTCCCGGCGCCCTGCAGAGCAAAGCAGGGAGCGGAGCTGACCGATTCGGCGAGGGCACCCGCATGGGGCTGGGCTGGAAAAAATCCCACTGCTGTGGCAGATGATAGAGAGCGATGAAAAAGGAGCTACACAGTGATTTGGGAAGGAAAGCAAGGAAAAAAAGTCAATGAACAGCGCATGGGCAAATGAATGTAGCAGGAGTTATTTAAATACATCCTGGAGCTCGCTACAACCTGACACTGGCTGTGCAGGAGGGGAACGTATTGTAGAGATGGAGGATCTGAGGCACAGGTGGACAAAACACGGCACTGACGTCACCAAGCCTCACATCTCCAGGGTGGCTCGGCCAAACAATAAGACTTGTTTTCCTTGCATCTTTCTGCAGCCAGTGGAGGGAAGCAGACACCATCCCAAGGAGGGATTTGGAACCTGAATGAGCCATTCTCAAACGTTTTCCTCCACTTTTGCATTGCCCTCCCACTGCGAGAATGGCTGCCTGCACATTTTGCATTTCCCCAAGCCCAAGATCCCAAAGAGTAATGGCAAAGAGATAGCAAAGAGGTTGGAAGTTCCCCCTGGCCTGGCCTCTGTGTAACGTTAGGCAGGATTCATCCTTGCCCAAGCCGAGAGGGCCTCTCGAGGTCCCTTCTGTAGCCAAGGGTGAGGCACAGCAGTTCAGAGAGTGCTGCCTCTTGTCTTAAAAGAGGTCAGATACTCTTTGCTCTAAAGGGAACTCAAGGTGACTAGCTCACACTGAGGCTTGTGTCTGTAAGACACTACAGCCTACAGGGAAAAGAAATGCCAAACCCCACGATTCAGGTAAGAACGTTCCCCCGCCCAGGGGCTGGCAGGACGCAGCCATGTGCTCCTGAGGCACGTGCGCTGCCTTCCGAGCTGCTCACCCCACGCCGCAGCATGGAGAAGAGACCTTGCCAAAAGCCTCTGCCTTTTTAGCACCCCCTTCCCCAAGATGCTTCCCGAGGCCCCGCTCGCGCTGCCAGCAGAGAGCAGCCTGGCGGGTCCTCTCCTAACACCCTCCGCGCTCCTCCTTGGAGGGCTGCTGGCCCGGCATCGGGGCTAGGCTGGCTTTCTGAAATTACACAGCTTTCCTTTCCCCCTGCTGTGGCTTTCTTGGGATCCCTCGGAAAGCCAGAAACAGAAGCCCAGAGGCCAATTCCCACTTGTGTGTTTAGTCACAAGACCAGCTTTCATTTTCAATCCAGTTCCACTTTGCAGTAGCTATACGTAACTCACAGCCAACATGTCTACGTACCCAGGAAATTACCATGGCCGACTCGGAGCTGGTAAAGACAATAGCGCGTTTGGCTCATTCATTTGGATCCGCACCATTTCAAATGTACTTCTCCTCCTAAACTTATTTAACCTCGCAACCAAGAGCCACAAGGATGGTGAGCCATTTGTTTCGAGACCAGATCTCCTGGGAGAATAGGCACAAAGAATAGAAGGCAGCCTGGAGAGATGGAAGAGAGAAAATTGAGAAAGGGATTCGAATGCATCGCCCTTGGAGACCATGCCAATGACCTGCTAGAGTCCAGCCATCATAAATAAATAGACTCCGTTTATTGTCTAGCCAGGCCGGCAAGCACGGTAATGCTTGAGCCGGTTCCAGCGGGTGGGGCTACCGACCGGCATCGCTCTTTCGTGCTGCGCTTTCTGAGACAAAACAGATGTCGGCCACCGAGCGCCGGTTTTGTCGTGTGATTTGTGATGCAGCCAGTTTGCACGCAACTGACGAGGGCTTTGTTAACGGTCCCCCCAAATCGGAGCCAAAAACTTCTTCCGTGGTGGTGAATCCTAAGCGAGCGGTAACAATGCAAAACGAGCTGGGCTCAAAAAACCTGCGACAATTAAAGCACCGCGTTCCTCTCCCTTTGTACCGGACCCACCAGATGCTCCGCTGCGGTTAGAGAGAAGCCGCAGCCAGACCCCAGCTACGCCCATGGGAAGGGCCGAGCGGGGTGCGCGGAGCCGGGAACCTGCTCCATCCATACCAGAACCCACGATTCACTCTTTAACCTGTTTTGTGGCCGATTCCGTCCAAAACGAGCTGTTCCCAGCTGGCCCTGCTGCCAGCCACGTGCAGTAGATGGCAGCAGCAGCTTTAGTCACTGGTCACCAAACTCTCCAGGATTCCTTCCCCCCCCCCCCTTTTTTTTTTTTTTTTTTTTACTTTTTACTTTTGGTGGCCTCAAAAATTATTAGTTCCAGATGAGCTCCTGCCATTGTAATAGTCCATTTAACCCGATCCGCTCTGAGCAGAGTCAGTGCAAGTTCAAATGCAGCATTTTCACATGTAAACTATACATCAGAGACATATTTCTGCACGGCTTTGGGCATTCCTTGTGCAGCCAAAAAGGGGAAACGCAGAAGGTTAAACCTCACACACACACAGACACACGGCCCCGGCCGTGGGCAACAATGGCACTTTGTCAAGCGAGCGCTGCCAGAGCGGAGCTGAACTTATGAATTGAACCAGGAGCCTCAGGACTGCTTCTCCCTTTGAAGATTAGCGCTAATAAGCCAAACCAGTGGGTATTTTGTTTTATAAGGAAAGAGCATTTCAAGTCACGTACGCTGCTATTGTTGGACACAAAACACGTACTGTCTCTGCCTGCGGTGACTCTAGTAACCGTTCCACGCTTGTCTTTTGCTGGGATTACCTTTATTTTTATACTATATTAAATTTACCTCCCACCATCTTTCAGGCCTATTAAAACTGACGACGCTCCCCACGGCTAAGTACACGCCCATATAGAGTTAAAAAAACTATTTGTACTATTTTACCGTCATATTCAAATTCTATGCCTTATGTGGATTACGTATTCAGAAACGATAACCAAAACTACTAGATTTCCCTCCTACTGGAATAATAAGTACATCCTATATAAACAAGTTACATATAAGAGGTACATTAAATGATTTGTTTCTGGTAAATGAAGACAGCTATAGCAAAACACACGGAAAACTTCATGTTGTTTGTGTTTGTAATTCACTGTACACACAGACTTTCATCTGAGGATCTCTGAGCACTCTGCACAGTTTAATTAAGCCCCACAGCTGCCGTGTTGGGGAAGTATATTAAGTGTTGTTATGCTGATTCTTTACAGATGGGTAGACTCAGGGACCGAGCTGTGTGCACCAAACTCCCCTCTCCCCGTTCAGGATCGGTCCTTAAAGCTCCTCCATGTGGCCTTCCCAATGACAGCCAGAGAAAATATACGAGCTGAAAGCCCCAACCAAACAAGAAAACCCTCCCGTCATGGAAGGCTGAACCTTCCAACGGCACGTTGTACCTGCAAAGCATCTGCCTGCCTGCCCACTCCATCAACACTGGCAGAAACCCGTGCTTCCATCACCCAGACCAGCACGGTGCCCTGAGCTGGGTCATCTTAAACAACCCTTTCACCAGCTGGCATGCAACGGCGAAACCCCAAACCCGTGCGTCGACTTGACCTCAATTTGGGGTCAGGAGCCAGAACCCATCCCAGACTTAAACCTGCCGGGGCCCCATATTTGCCGCCGCACTGGGAAGAAGAAAGTCCCAGCATCTTGGCTCCCAAACCCCCATTTTTCCACAGCCGCCTCTCCTGCGGGATTCGGTATGGAAACCACTCGCGCTGCTGAAGCCGCGGGACGAATGAATGGGAATTCACCCTGCCAGCGATATCCATCATGAGAGACAACTCTTTACAGGGGAGGGGCACGCTCAGCCCTAACCAGCTGCACATGTACAGCGTCTGCCTCATCCAGCCCCTCAGCTCGGGGACTAAACAGTCCCGAAACCTTGGGAATGAGTTGCGCTCCCAGCAAGCGGCCCGGGGCTACTGAGCACAGAAGCAGCCGCCCTGCTCCTGGCTCTCCTCCTCACACCTCATCCCCTCGAGGCCACGACTTCCTCGACGGCCTTGGGAACGGGCAGGCGACCAGCTTTGGCCGGGGTATGAATAGGTGCTGAAGTAATCCAGCTTTTCCCAACATTGTTCTAGCGTAGCAGCGCTCCATCTCTCCCTTTTCCTTGTTCCTTCCCCCCTCTCCTCTGCGAGCTCCTTTGTTCTCCTGTTTACAGCGGCATCGATTTGCTGTCAGAAAGCAACATGGCCTTGGAGTTTCTGCGCACGCCGTTGAAATCCAGCCGACTGGAACCTGCCCTCTCCCATCCCGACTCCCTGCAATGGGCTGCTTCAGGCGTCGGGGTGCCCTTTCCTGCTCCCCTCAAACTCCCGCAGCGCTGCGGGGGACACGCTGCTCCTCTTTTTGGCTGCCGAGGAAGGTGGGGGGGCATGAGACATGGCCACGAGCCACGCCAGCCCTTCTCCGAGGGAGCAACACCCAGGCAGGGGCTGATGGAAAGGGCTGACAGCCCACAGCCTCTCCACAGCCCTCCGTGGAGCTGTGCGCCCTGCAGGGAAGCACATCCCCTCCTGCCCCTGGGCTCCGGCCGATTTCTGACACCCCAAAGCATTTGTCACTGCAGGAGTGAGCGGGTCAGCCCCGGCCTTCCAAACCATCCGCCCCATGCGATCCGCGCAACCGCGTAGCGGCCATCCCTCTGTGGACCTCGAAGCACCTTGCAAAACCCCGCGCATCCGAGGTGTCCCAGGAGGCAGGGCTCTGTCTGCCGACCAGCAAAGAAACCAAGGCAGAGGGAGCTAACGCAGCCTGCCCAAGGTCACACGGAACCACGAGAAAGCGAGTGACAACAAGGCAATCTGGTTGTTGAGACTCTTAGGGTCGCACCACATCCTTCTGGCTCCTCTCTCCACTAGCTGAGAGACCTCCAGGGCTTTGCTCATGTTTTCCTATTACAGACTGATAAAATTTCCTCCTTGCTGCCTAAACAAGAGCATTTTTGAGCTGATTTGTCCTCAGTCGCTTCACATACCCAAGCAGTTGCTTTCAGACGCGTAACCCCAGGTAAAGGGAATCCAGGCACGACCCGGCAAACCCATGTTGCTTTTGAAACCTTCCCTGGGGATTTTAGCACCGGGAAGGGTGCTGGGTTAGCAACCCCAGGACTGCAGTCTGACCTGTATTTGCAGAACAGATAAAATACGTGCAAGGACAGGGCAAAACGCCCCTTCTGAAGTTATCTCCCTCCCGGTCTACCAGGGTGGGATCCAGCTTCTGGATCTCTGCGGCGCGTCTGTCCAAAAGAAGGGGTGATCACTGCCAGTCCTGCTAATGCTCTAAATGGGGCCATGGGCTCCATTTCACAAGGGCAGCTGGGGGAAAGGACTGCCGGCGGTCCCCCACGCTGGATGCTGTGGACATTTCCATGACCTATCAACGATTCCCGGGCTCGCTCGGCTCCCAGCAAGCGCTGCATCCAGCCTACATGTCCCAGGTTTGAGAGTTCCAGGCCTCCGCTCAGCTCTATTAATTGCCAGCACGCACCCCTCCAGCCCACAGCCAAACCTCCCCCAATGTGTGGTCACTCAGGCCCCTTTAAGTGGCTTCTCGGAGGGCTGGAGCCCCCATTTTTACTTGGTTCCAGTTTCCAGATCCCCTCTCCTTTCCAAGCTCCATTGCTTTCACCTGCTTTTGTTCAGCTCTCCTGTGAAAGGAGGGGTTTGAAGGGGTGACAGGTCCGTAAATATATCGTATTGTCTACTGCAAAAAAAAAAAAAAAGGTAGAGCAGAAAGAGTGATGGATATACTCTTCCCCTCCCTGCACTTGGGACAGATGAAGGAAGATGGCAGATAATTGCTCTTTATTGTGCCCCGGGTTCACCTTAAGATGAAGGAAGTGATAAGATTTCAATTAATGTCATTTAAGATTCCCTGCAAGCTGTCCTGTTCCTTTCTTGGCTTTTTTCCCCTCTCTGAAATCGTGGTCCTCAATGCTGCTTTTGTAACCCCATGGGAACTCCCTAAATGGGCCACATCCTCACCTGGTGAGCACTGTCAAGGCGCCATCAACATCAGTGGAGCAATGCTAATTTAGACCAGATGACAATCCCCCTCCAACCCCGCTCTCGATTTATTATAGGGCAGGGTAGATAACATACTTCATTATACAAAGCAGGGATCATTTTCCAGCTTCATTCCCAGGAATGAACCGAGAAGCTTTTCTAATCAGCTTAAACTGATCAAGATATCCAGGCACAGAAACCACGATATCCAGGTTTCTGTGTAAGACACCTTAACACGGAGGTTTTTTACTTTCCTGAGTAATTGCATCAAATTCCTCGGGATTGCTTTCTTGAAAAGAGAGAACGCAGTGAGATGCAGACCACAGAGCTGGCTCCTTGCTGAATAATACACACACCCCGGGGCAGAGTGAAATCTTCACTAGATATTTTTCCTTTAAAAAAAAAAAAAATCAGAAAAAAAATACTAAAGGAAAGAAATGGCTGAACAAAGCTGCTTGTGAGATTTTGCACGCTAGAAACATTTTAATTTTGATCTCATTTTATCTAAAACCAGAAGAAAGCGTTGAATCACCAAGGTATTCCAGAACAAGCCCCAACATCTTGAAAACGCTCACACTGATCACTTCAGATTTTCAAAATGTCTCCTTACAAATATCTGCTGGCATGCAGTCATAACATCTTTCCTTCTGACGGTGCCGTTTTGGAAAAAAAGAGAAGTTTCACATAAAGAATGACTCCTGGGCTTCACAGGCTTACTAATTCAAATAAATTTTATATTTTTATATGTAGTTATGTATTTATTTTTACAAACAGTAGTGCAAAACCACTGTCAAAAATCCACAAAATCGGCGCAAATAGCTGAAATTCTTCCACCCCCCTGCAGAAACCCTAATGTTTATTGTCCCCAGGAGCATCCATTTTCACTCCTCTTCTATATATACACGCATGACGTTTCCATATGTTCTTTAGCTTAGCTCCCTGGTAACATACCACCCTTCAGGGGAGGGCGGGAAGGATGGAAGCAGGGGGTCCAGGGAGCGCCTGCGGGTTGCATGGGATGTGGGAGCAGGGTGGGCAAGGAGAGCGCGAGCCGAGGTTTCGTGCCTCCTCCTCGTGCACCTGAACCGCGTCCTCCTGGCGACGACAGACTCTGCGGCGAGGACCTGACATAGATGCCACAGTAAACAGTCATTTTCCTGCTGCCTGTGCATCCTACTCCCCTCCCAGCCCGTCCCCTGCAGCAGGCTGCCTGCGCTGCAAACCTGCGCCCGGCCGCGATCCGCCGCTCTTTTTTACAATAGCCATTACCAAGGTGTGAAATCTGCGGGAGGGGGGGGAAGGTTGGGAAGGGGGTCTGCATCTGTGAATATGATTACAGGCTTAAAAACGTGTGAAGTCTTTTCAGATTTAATGAACCAGAATGTGGCTTTCATTTTGGCTGTGCATATTTTGAACCCTAATACATGTTTATTTAGTCTAATTAATTGCCTTTTTTCCCCTCTAAAAGATACCTGCTCAGCTCTCCCAAGTATTTTGCAGTGTCCACACATGGTGTCTAACAAAGACTGCTCCTCTGCAATACACGGACTGAGACCTCATCTTTCCTGGCCACTGCACTGCACGATGGTAGGAGGAGGGGACGGGCTGATTGGAGAAAAAAATACCATCTTCAACAGACTAGAAAGTCATTTTTCTCCTCCTAGGTCAATACTGAGGCGTTACATTTACCTGATCCGGTTTTAGCAGATACAGTCATTGGAGATAGAAAAGTCAGATGCGGGGTGTGGAGTTATGCAGAGACATGAGATTACGGCGACGCAGTGATTGTGTGCACGCTGCATGCGTGACCTCATCGGTGAAAGGCAGGCTGCTATATGGTATTTACATTTGCCCTCTATGATTTACGTCCTCCAGCTAGATATCGGACGATAATATGGCAAAACAAAACAGGAGGCAGTCCTTGAATACCAGCAACAGATATCCCAGCGCACAACCACCGACCCAGCCGCCAGTCTTTGACGAGCAGGTGGTACAGACTGGCAATTTGGAGATGGAAAAGCTGGTACAGACATAAGAGTAAACCTCCCCAGTAGCTCAGCTTGTGCGCAAAGACTAAGGGCAATGCCAGCCACAGCCTGGGCAGGGGATAGGAACGCTCAACCAAACCACCTTCCTCTGTGGAAGATAATTAAATAGGTGATGCAGTACACATATAGCACACGTACAGTAGATATACAGTATACAGCTTTTCATCTCGGGACCAGGTTTTTCTTTTAAATGCCTTTATCCTAACAGGTGATGATCTGCGCAAAACTTTTTTGGTTTTTTATCTTTTCCACCATGCTCTAGACATGATGTAGTAGACAAAACCTCGAGTACTGAGGATGAATCCATCCTGCTCAAGCGATCATCGTTGCATCAGGGACCGCAGAAACCCCTAACTGCACCAGCAGCTGGGAGGATCCATAAACTCCCCCAAACAGGGGAAAGCTGTTGAGCAAGGAGAGATTTGCAAGGGCATATCCTTTGTCTGCTCCCTGCCTACCAGGAGTGCAAATCTGGAACTCGCACCGGGCAGTTAGTGATCGTGTTTTCCTGCCCTCGAAACTCTTCATCCAAACGTCAAACAGGACTTTTTTTTTTTTTTTTTTGCCTCCTACTATGAAAAGTTTTTCAGGACAGGAAAACCGTTTCCTGTCCAGACCAGACACTGGCTTCCTGCACACTCTCCGGCAGATCGTGTAATCCTACGCCCCTATTTGTAAAATGAAGATGATCGACTGCCTTTGTCTCCTCTACTTAAACGTACAAGCTGTAGTCCCTAATACACACGTGTGACCAGGCATAACTCTGCCCTGATCTCATACAGCACTGTGGTAATACTCATAAATAATGACAGACTTACGAAAGTAGGATTTACAGTAATGCGTCAGAGCGGAGAATGACAAAATTGCCTGGGTTTACTCTTGATTTACAAGAGAATAAACAAGGCCAGACTTTTGCCCTAATTCTGCAGCAGGTTCTCCGGTTCTCTGGCTTGTGTGTCTGCGTTCCCTCTTCTCACACACACGCTCCTCAGCCTCTTAGATGGAAATTCATTTATTTTAACATGGTGAACTTGCGAATGAAAGTTTCCGCAAGCCAGGCAGCTCTGCGGGCTGCCAGGCAGCTCTGCTTCCCATTCCATGCCGGCATGGGAAAACCAGGCAGAGCAAGCCCACGGCTCTCTGCACGCATCCACATGCACGCCGCCAGGGACGGGATGCTCAGTACGCCGCACCCTCTGGGGGAACTGATCCAAACCTACCCAAAAGAGCCCCTGCTCTAGGGAGACAGAGGAACCGAAATGGTTAACTGGCTGCTATAAGGATGAGCTCTGGTTACACCGAAATTTTTTAATTTTTTTTTTTTTTTTTCCTCTTCTCTCCGCGTTTTGGACACGGGCCACAAATGCAAATGCTCTGAAACTGGAATTGGTGTAGGTTAGACCGGGTGCTTCTGGGCTAGTATAAATGAAATGGGTGGTTTCACAAGCATTCCGGGGAACGGTGGGGTTCCTGCCCGGGCTGCAGAGCGAGCCGTCCTCCCGGCAGTGCGGGAGGAGAACAGGTCGTGGCACTTGCTCCTTCCATCCTACAGCCCCAAGGCCTTCTCGGCAACCGGAGACGTATAACAGGAGCCAGCGGCAGCCCGCATGGTGCCTGCTGCCATTTCGGTGGGCGAGACCAGGGCACGGAGCACCCGAGGAGCTCTGCTCCCCTCCTCGCCACGCCGGCAGGGCCGGGAATCACCTCTCTGAGCCTGCAGCCTGGGGGGGATTCACAAAAACAACCTTCGACTTTTGGCCCCCGATGGCACTGCGACCCCCCCTGCCCCATACGTGACACTCATAATTTTGTTAATGGGACCGCTGACCTCCCCATGGGCCACCCCAGGGCACGCACAGCTCTGCAAAAGCATCTTGGCGCTGGCCACGGCGGGGGACCACGTGCCACTGCAGAGCCTTGGGAGGCAATAGGTACGTCCCGGCGGCGGGTCCAGGCATGTGATGGAGAGGAGACAGACTGGGACAACTCTCCAGGAAAAGCGACGAGGTGGAAGAGAAGGAGGAAAGAGGCACCAGCCCCAGGGAGGTTGGAGAGGGAGCTCCATCCCTCTCCGAGATGGACGGCGCGCAGTGGCTTCCGGCAAGCGAGGGGCTGGATTCGGTGGCCCGGGAGGTGCCTCGCTCCCGCGGGAAGGGGATGATGGCTGCGGAAAAGCCGGGCGCTTATGTAAGAAAACCACCTCTGCCACGGCAGCGTCGCAGCAGCCCCGGCGATAGCAGGCAGTTAAGGATGACAGGCAGGCAAATCTGCTTACTTGGCTATTCCTCTGTCAGGCAGGCACTGCTAACGACTTAAATAGGAATGCTTTTTATAGCCGGGGTCTGAAATAACAGAACCAGACTCAGTTACCCTTTATAAAGCGACACTTTTCTGCTCAAAGATCTTTGTGGAGAGCAGGCTCCTGCCGGCTTTTCGCTGTTGCTGCTGCAGCGTTTATTCCAGCACCAGGCAGGGCAGGAAACCAGCCTTTCCCACCGGCTGCTTTCCCTGCTTCTCCATCCTCCTACATGGGGTCGCTGCAGCATACCGCTACGTTTTTCTCTTCGCGTGATGGATTTAAACGACAAGACTTACAAAAATTAGAGGAAACTAATTCTACCTATTCTATTTCTACAGGCTGAAGGCAATAAAAAAATGTTATCTAATCTTCTGCGCCATGCAAGTGATAAAACGTCCCCTTCCCGCGCTAGCCGCTCCGAGCTGCCAACTCGAACAGAAGGCAGCATGGCTGCTAATTGCCTCAGACCCAAGGCTGGCCCATTAGGGCGGCATCACCAGCCTACACAGGGGAAGATTTTCGGTTTAATTGTACCCACACGCTACTTTGCGCCACAATTTGCTCTGACACTGCAAACACATTAATTGTCCCAGCCAGCGGCTCCTCTGCTTCTCATTTCTATGCCGACTGCTCCCCTTCCATTGGCCAGCCGGGAAATCCCCGCCAGCCAATCGGCGGCCACTTTTCCATTCATGTCCTAGCAACAAGGCCTGTTCCAATCCCGCTCCGGCAAACTGACACCTGAAAAATGACATCATGAAGAAGCGGGGCGGCAGCGGCAGCGGGGCCAGGGCGCTTTTTTCAGCTGTCTGCTGCAGAGTTCATTTGAGGTGTTTCAGTCTCGGTTCTTAAAGCCACACCACGCCGAGCGTCGGCTGCGCTCTCCCCTGCTTCCCAACCCCCGGGGGCACGTAGAATCACGGAATCGCCCAAAACGCGTGCAAATCCTCTCCCCGTCCCGCTCCCCCCCAAGCCAAGCGCAATGCCACGGCGATCGAGAGACAAACCCAAACCCACCCGGCAAAAATACCCCTGCGGCTGCTTGGGCACCTAAGGGACCGCTTCGCACGGTGTGCTCCAGGTAGAATAAACCACTGGGAATACCTGCGGCAGCCCCTATGAGACGGACAAAAAGCCCCACCAGCCCTGTGAGGTATTCCCACTGTCGGTTTACCCCGTATCCGATCAAACGCAGCGTGTCCCACCGTGCTCCCGGGGAAGGGAGGCAGTATTTTAAGGTCCAAACAAGCCCACCAAGGTTGCAGAGTGCGAGAGGAGCGCTTAAATCTGTTGCTAAAAGGTCTTAGCAGAGGCTGCATACTGTTTTTTTTCAAGGCAGAGATCAAAACCTTTTGCTTGCCTTCCTTGCTATCATTTTTAATTAATGAAGGCAGAAATGCCTGCAGATACGGAATCGGAGAGAACGCCCTCCCCATCTTTGTGCTGCATTCCCTTTAGGGGGGAAAAAAAATGGCAAGGAAAAAAAAAAAAAAATCGTGATCGGCAAAGATCGTAATCGTACCACAGATCCAGGTGATTAACCGCAACATTTCATAATCTTTCGAGGCGTTGTGCACCACGGGGACGAGGGGGTTACATCTCGGCACTGGTCTACAATTTATGCAAAACATTTTAGCGCACGGGAAAATATACAGCAAAGAAAATCCAATTCCAGATGATTCAAAAGGCACAAAGACAATGGAAGAAAAGGACCAAGTTCAGCTCATTTAAATGTTGTTAATTGTTCATTCCCACAGTGAGACGGTTTCTTCTGCAAATGAGAGAACAAACGCTTTAACGTGTTTTTTTTTTTATTAGCACCATGCCAGGACTGAAGTGAACCCAAATAATCTTAATCACTGAATAGTACTTGCTGTTTTATGGCTTTTTAAAGAAAGCAGGAGAAGAAAAAGAAGAAAAGCCGCAGATAATGCCATACTGGCACAAAGAGCTGGAGCTGAGGTTGGAAGTCACTGCAATCTGCGCCCAGACCTCTTGGAGGTCTCGAACACCACCAGAGACCAGCAAACGGCAAAAAAACCCCACACGCCTTTTGGGGGAATAAAGTTTCATTTATCGCTCACCGGTGAGGGCTGCAAGGGGGTGGCGGTGCCTCCAGCTACAGATTCGCATTGTGCTCTAGGTGTCCACCACTTTATTTATTTATTTTTCCCGGGCGTTTACACAAACACCGCCTCACGACGCCGCAAATAGTTCCATCAGAGCCGCAGCTCCGACCAAATTTTCAGCTCTTGAGAGCGACCGGTGCTGGCAGGGGAGGTCGGAGGCTCTGGCAAGCTGCCCCTGGCTCCTTGAAGCCATGCCTCGTGTGACTATATAAGGCCAGAGGAGGAAGAAGAAGGGGCACAAGAAGCAGAAATGTTGCACATATAAACAGGCACATTTAGCAGAGGCAGGAGCCCACTAAACCCAGTTTGTCACTGGTGGCGGGGACGGCCGGCTGGGTCGCAGGCTCTGTGTTCTGCATCTCTCCCCGGTCCCGGCAGCGCAACCCTCCCTCCGTTTCGGACCGGTGGTGGGGGTAAGGACCCTCTTCCTAGCTCGGCAACAGCGCCTCTCTCTCTATCCCATCTGCACGCGCAAGTTCTCCCCAAAATGGGGATGGTTCCCCTTCGCCTCCACAGAGCAGGAGCAGTGGCAGCAGCCCGGTTCAGGCGGCACCGCTTTCCCCAGCACCGGCAATGGTAACAAATAAATACAAGCACAGTAAAGCAATTTTTCTGAGGAAAATGCAAAAAACCTCAGACGTAGTTGCAAAACACAGAGGAAAAACAAACTCAGCTTTCCAAGTCCTTGCACTCACACCTCCTCTCCGGGCTGCAGGGGGTCCCAGCCCCGTGGCTGGGGCCAGCGGAGGATGCAGCGCTGCGGGGACGTGGGCAGGGGATGAGACTCCTGCTGGGGGCCGGCCATGGGCTGGGACTGTCCCTGCTGTGGCACCTCGGCTACTGAAGAGAGCCGGAAAATGGCAGCACTTAATTTTTCCTGCTCTCTTCCCGGAGCACGCTGCCGTTTGGCGTGGCCTGAGGTCTTCCCTACCATGGACTTTGAGGGAATAACAGCAACCTGGTCGGACTCAGGCACTGGATGTGTGCGGAAAAGAGCATCCATTTCCCTAGCACGAGCAATGGTAGAAGTGAGGAACGCGGAAATCTTGCCACAATGCTGCAAGGATAAGTATCCCTGCGTAGTTCGGCTAGAGCAGAGGTCAAGGCTCTAGCTCTTTTCTAAGGAGCTGGCCATCTCGTTTAATTTTCCATACTTGGGTTTCTACCGCTCCCCTGTAAAATGGAAGTACAGTCAATATTTGCCAATCAGGCTCTCAAAGGGCACGTCGGGCAAATCGGGCTCTCAGAGGAATTACTGTCATTAATAGCTCCATACATCATGGACAAAACATTTGTTTTTGTCATTAGAAGAGAGAGTCTCCACAAGCCGAAACACATCATCTCTGTCGTCTGCCTGTCGGTGGGTTTGCCCTGATCCAAAGCATGCCGAGGAAACGGGAGTCTCTCACTTCATTTCAATGGACTTTGGAACAGGCCCCTCATGCAATATGCATTTAGTCATAGAGTGCTCACAGAAAAGGATCCTGAATGAGACAAAATATCTAATCAACTGCATTTACCCCATGCTTCAGTCACCCACCTGCACCAGGATTACATTTGATAGCATGCAAACTGTACCAGAGTTTTCTCTATAGCATCAATCATGATATTACGCTGCCGTATTTTGCATTGGTTAGAGAAGCAATTTATAATTTGAGATGCCTTCAAGTTAGGAAGCAACTGATTACAGAACAAGAACTTTGTAACTCCACGGAATTATAAACCCACGACTTGAGTGAATCATGTGCAAATTTAAATTGTGCATCATTAAAATGGCTGCCGTACCCCGCTCTGGAGGCAGTAAAATACGCTAGTGAGAGTTGTGGTGGAGCCTGAAATCTTTATGAATGAAAATGTCATCTTAAGTACATATGCGGTCCCATTACTTGTAAGTGGAAAGGTGCTATTTAAAAATCTCAAAATCCTTCAGTCACATGGGGGAGGTCTTTTTTTTTTTTTTTTTTTTTTAAGGTGAAACACAGATCTGACAACAAAGCAGAACTGAAAGTATTTGGGAGAGCCGCTAGCTTGTGATTTTCCAGGCAGAAGTTACATTGCATTCCCCTGATGCTAAAACCAGCATGATTTGGGGGAATTTTTGCATGGTGGGTGTCAAACTTCAGCAGTTGTCATGCTCCTGTTTCTATTCAACATTTTCCGTAATGACCTTGACAGAGTCTGTTTATTAAATTTGCGGACAACACAGAGCTGCGAGAGGCCGCCAGTATGTTAAGGGCAGAATTAGCCTTCAAAATGATCTGGATAAATTGAGAAATCGTCTGAAATAACTGGACGAAATCCAATAGGGATAGAAGTACAAGATATTGGACATAGGCAGGAATATTCAAAAGCATAAATAAACCCTGGGCTGATAAGGAGCTCTGCAGAAATGGACCGAGCAGACCGAGAGGGGACAACAAGTGGAACGCGAGCCAAGGATGCAGTGCTGGGGTGGACAAGCCTGGTGGCTTCACAGAGGAGTATTTCTGCCCTCCTCCCAAGCAGTGAGAATTCGGCTACAGCACCAGACCTAGCTTAAGGTGCTGAGCTTGCAGAAAAGTGAAGACTTTCCAGAGGAGCTCGGAGAGGGTGCTTGCATCCTGCGAAAATTATGTACAAGGAAAGCTAGAAGTAACTGGAGTTGTTTAGCCTGACAAAGATAAAGTGGGGCAGGGAAGGGGGGGGAGGGATACACAATCACTTTTTCCAGATAAACACGAGATTTCTGGAAAACAAAGGCAAAGTAATAAATTCCAATTGTAGCAAAGACTTGGTGCCACCATTCAGGTTGGGGAAATTCATTCTCCGCTGAACCAAAGGCTGGCTGTCTTTGCTTGTTGGGATTTTTTTTTTTTTTTCCCAGAGATGAGATACTGAAAAGCCAAGATGGTGACAAACCACAGAGTAAAACCGCTTCCATGTCAAGACAAAGGGGTCTAATAGCTGTGTCCTCACTCCGACTTTGGCGTCTTGAGTTTAGATCCTTATGTGCCTCCTACCATTCCCATGTCTGGCCTCAGTCAAGCCACCCGAGTTATAAGCACATCTTGTCTGTGAGTGCCAGAGGCCATCGTGCTCCAGACGGTGCCTCAGCCCCTCTTCCAGCACTGCCACGCACACCCTCCCCCCAAACACAGTCGTCGGTGGAGATGGACATGGGAGATGAAACCCACCAGGATCTCAGCTGGGATAACGTGCCTCCTGCAAGGGTCTGTCCCGAGCTCTCAAACCGACGCCAGGGTTCTGGAGAGCTGCAGTTAGGTGTGGTGATCTCCTCCCTGTGTGATTCATTTTGCCTCATGTAAATCAGAGGTAATTCCACATTTATGGATGCTGTAGTGCTCTAAGAGTGTGGCAATACCAGCCGGAGAGCTGTCTTTGAACCAAAAAGCTGTGTTTTCTGTCAGTTAAATCACGTTCTTGCCCTTGGGAGATGATGACTTTCTTTCCTGCTATGCCACTAACTCTACAGATGATCTTGGGTGCCTTCCCTGCCCGTTTCCCTCAGCCACAGAGGAGACATAACACCACCAGACCAGTGCTGGAAGAGCCCAGTGTGAAACGTACCCTGCAAACGCAGACTGTTAACGTTCTTCATCAGTAATTATCCTCATTTACTGGCAGATCACCTCGGCATTTCTGCTTCCTCCTCTGGAGGGTAAAACCCTACTTGCAAATATATGCAAAGCGATGAAGGTTTTATTTTCTCTGGCATGTTCGGACAGTCTCCAAGATTTTTATGTAATGGACAAATCCTTCAGGGATGCTGCTTCTGGGAGGCTAGGGAGTGCTCGGCTCTCCCTTAATTTCTAAAGAAAACACATGCAACCCCAATATTAGACCTTTGCATATATTGGTACTGCAGATATAAAGCACAAAATGGGAAATTCCTGATAGATATAGCCAAGTATCCAAGACCTGTACTCACATTTCCCTCTTCCACAAGTACTTTAATGGCTTTGGGGGCCAAATTAATGTGAGATCTGTTTTTTCTCAAGGCATCACCATCACCTCAGAAGTGAAATACCATGAGGAGATCATAAATGTGTCCTTGAGGTGTAAAAGAAAAGCAGCGAAAAATATGAGCACAAATAAAACCACTGACTTAGGCTGAATATTAATATTTTTCCAAAATAGCATCTTCCTCTTAAGCTTAAGGATATATTGCTTTATAGATAGCTGTTTAACCTGACACCGACTGATAAAAGTAATCATAACGTGGGGGCTATTCTCTTCCAGAGAATGCTTAAATAATAACAATAATAATAAACAGACATCATTGGGAGTTTTCCCAGGGGCAATCCTACCACTTTGGCAGGTAGTTGGCTTCATGTTCAGGTTCTGCACCCAAATTTTGCAGGCACGCTCTGCTATCGGCAGCCAGCGGCCATGTCCACCCCGCCTGCAGTAGCCGTAGCCGAGTCGGATCTCAGGTTCTCCAAGACAAAAGACTCAAAAGTCAACTGTGTCGACACACTCCGGCGTTTCCCGGCTCGGAGAGCCATTGCTCCCTCCCAGACCGGAGCCCATGGGAGAGGCAGCCTATCGGCGGCGCGAGAGACCGGCCGTCGGGGCTCAAGCCCTGAGCAAACACAGTGCGGGACTGCTGGGTGTCTGTCACCTCCGCGCTGTCTGGCAAGTCAAGAGGGCTTAAAACACTTGATCCAAAGACTCCGGCTCTGAGAGTCAGAAAATAAACTGGACTACCTCCCCTCTTCTGCTGAGCTGTTGTGTTAGAGCAGTTAAAAGTGGAAGCTTCAGAAAATTACAGACAGAGATTTTCCCTTTTTAAAATACAACCTGCTTGGGGTTTTTTTTAGTCAGTGGGGTTTTTTATTTCCCCCCCCCCCCCCCCCACGTGACTCATGACCTTGTTAAGAGCACGTTATTTGGCTGCAAAGTCAAGCATTTGAAAGCCCAGTGTGCCAAAATTCAAACTGCCCATGCAACTCAATGCACCTCCCTTTGTGCCTATGCATTACCATGCAAGCTTTTATGTCATCGTAGAGTTGTAGAAGGGGAAGTATCAGACAGGCTTAATGGCAAATTAATCATCATTATCATAATAGGCCCCATCCATAACACACACATTCCAAATTATACAGTGGACTGCCCTTGTCCTCCAGTCACTGTTCCTGACTTATTTTAAGCTGGCACGCAGATAGCGAGGAGCAAAAAGCGCAAAATCCTGAGCCAAAAGCTAAAGACCAGCTCCTGCAAACTGCTTGTTGACGGGAGCACTGCCCGCTCCAGCAGCTCAGGATTTCTACAGGCGGTATCTCCCTGAGGGAGGTGAAAAAAAAAATATTAAAAAACCACGTTGAATCCTACAGCCAAATTTACATCTGTGTCGGTATAAATGGAACCGGTAACCAGCCAGCCCGGCAGAGGCTGGGAGAGCTCTCCACAGTCAAGTATGCAAAGGGGAGCAGAGGAAAGGCACTGTACTTTTTTTTTTTTTTTTTTTTTCTTTCCCCCCCCCTCTCTTTCTCACAGAATGAAAAAAAGCCTGGCCTAGCTCCCCGTGCCAGAGCCTGCCTCGAGTTTCTATGTCTCCCTACTATTCATTAGTGATTACATGCCCCCCGAACACCTGCGAGAGCAGCTCATAAAGCACGCATTCATGGGTCCTGGCAGCACCAGCATGGGAACTGCAGGCTACGGGGCGACAGTCATTGTATCTCCAGATAAAAACGTTCTCTTACCGAGGCCTCTGAAAATAGAAGCTGGCTGCAATTTCAGTTCGGCACCACAGGGTATTTAAAAAAAATAAAGAAAGAAGGGTTACTTCACCTCGGTCCCTTTTAAAGTCAGTTAAGTGCATGGCTGCGGTGCTGTCGGGAGCCCTCTGTACAGCCGCAGCCCTGCTATACAGCAGGGGGAAAGCACAGGGCGCCGAAACCGTCTGCTCGCCGGAGCATCTGGCAGCGGTGCCATTTCTTCCCTTGCACAGCCGTCCCCTCTAAAAGCTGCTCCCGCTCGCAGCAGTTCCGACAGGGGCTACCGCAGCGGGGTAGTCAGCGGGGCAAGGCGAAAAAAGAAAGGCACTGGCTTCTGTAGTCCCACTGGAAACATCCAAAAAATGTAAAGAAAATAAAAACATCATTTAAAAAAACCCCAAAAAACTAAAAAGGCACCTAGGACACTTAAATAAATGCATGCCTCAGAGGTAGAAAGACTGGCAATGACACAGTAGATGACAATGGTGCCTCACACAGAGCTGTGTTTCTGGGAAGGGTGTGCGGAGATGGGCTGCTGCGGGTCGGCTGCTGTCCGAGACCGGCTCAAAACACACACCGGGCTGTGGGCCGGAGAGACACTGCCAAGACTTGCAGGTGCCCACCACCTGCCTCCAGCAGGTCCCTGTCCTGCCTTCCCCCACGCAGGGGAAGTTATTTCCCAACACATGGAAAGTTATTGCCACAGGGAAATAGTGCCATGGGGAGAGGAACCCTGTATTTTGATAGCTGAGATGCCATAAAGGAGCCCAATTTTGAGGAACTGATAAGTCTGCTTCTTCAAAAAGCAGGTCTCATCCGTGCCTCATCTTTGGGAGTCCAGAAGGCAGAAAAAATGAACTACCCAGGCTTGAATTTTTTTTTTGGAGGTATGGGACACAGCGCAAGGTCAGAGAGGATGCCTGCCGGTGCAGAGATCTACGGTAAACGCACAGACCCTGACCACTGGGATGCGCTTCTCATCGATCCTGTCACCTCCCAGGAGAGGTTTGGGGTGGTGGCTCTAGTGCCACAAGCGCTGTGAGTGCAGGTGAGGGCACTCCTGTCCGCCACGCGGGGATGCGAATGCGCTGCGGAGCGTGTGCTCACCACCCAGCCCCGGAGTTCAAACTCCGCATGAAAAGTCCCTGCTCAGTCTCCTGCGCTGGGCCCCTGAAGAGCAATGAAGATGAAAAATGCTTCACTGCAGTCTTTGCCATTAGCGATACTGAGCTGCTCGCTGCTCCGATTCCGAGAGGGCAAAGCACTCCAGAAATTGAGATGAACTCTTCAGAAATACCTTCATTTGCTGCTGACATACAGCAAACTCGGGGGGGGGGATGGGGATGCTGCTGGAAGAGTTTGTGACGTTGCTGAAAGCTACAGAATGAGCAGCAGAAGCAGCAAGAGCCTGCAAGAGACACCTGGAGCCCAGGATGGACCGGGGCTCTTGCGCAATGGGAATGGCGCTCATCGCTTCCACCAGAGCATCGCAGCGCGATACACAGGGAAGTTGACTAAATAAAGATGACAACACCTTTTGGGTGGGAAGACACCTCTCTGCTGGGTTATCCTAAGGCCTCTGTGTGACGGCAGGCCTTACTGGGTCACCCCCTGCCCAGGGTACCCCTAAAGCTGCCATAGTTCTGAGGCCGATTCTCACGTACTCAGAGCCTCCTCGTTTATTAACCTATACCCTTCCCTCCCACCGCAAAGATGCCACCGGTACAAAATGTAGTGCCAAAACCCAGGGAGATACAACCAAGAAGTCCTTGTACGCTGAGTCCCAAGCCAAAGGCAGATTCTTCAACATTTATGATTCTTGAGAACACATTGAAAACAACTGCATTTAAAAAAAAAAAAAAAAACCTGTTCAAAGATTTGCTTGATGCTGATTTCCCAAGCAGCCAACCTGGCGTTCGCCTCATCTAATTTTTATTCACCTAAAAAATTCAATGTCTAGTCTGAAGTAGCTATTTAAGCTCCCCCTCTAGTCAGTGGAGGTATCGGTACCTCCAGAGGCTTATTCCTCCCTTCCTAAGACCTCCTAACCCTAGGATTACAGCAGGAAGCAGCAAGCAGTTACGCAGTGGAAATGTGTCAGGACCATAACAGTTAAACGACCCTTCGAGAGGAGCACCAGAGGGATCTTTAACAGTTGCGCAAGGGCAGAAAGCTAATTTTGCACCTCAAAAGGGAGAGGAAAAAAGCTCTGGCAACATCTTGCTGGAGCAGTGACTAGTGGAAAGAAAGCCATCCAAATTAAGTCACCCGTACCTTTCCAGAAGCAACTGCGCTGAGCTCGGCACAGCCGCTGCGGAGCCGCTGTCGGAGTCAGGGCGATGCTGCTTGGCAAGGCGCCTGCCCTCTGCCCACGCGGCCGCTTCCCGGGCTGCCCACGGACTCACTGGGGCCAATCCGTCCGCACAAGGCTGCTGCACGCCGCCAGGTTGGCACACTCCACGTTTCGGAGCCCATGGGCTCTGGTGGGCACGCTCCTGCCCAGTGCCACCCACCCGGGCTGGCTGCAGAGCGAGAAACCTTTGGGGTCACCTTAGGTTCAACATCATCCTTTTGTTCCCAAGGGCTGCTTTTCGCCATATGGATTGTCCCTGTGTGCACCGTGACTTTTAGGACTTTAGGAAGAGGCGCCTCATGAATAGGAAGCGGTAGGAGGATGCCAGGCACAGTGACCTGCACCTCAGAGCAGCATCCTGGGGTCCTTTCGCAGAGGAGGAGGAGGAATCCGGGAGCTACGGCCACAGAGCAGGAGACAGATATCTCCCAGAGCAGTAGATTATATCCCACACCCCAAGCTGTCTGAAAATTCTGCCATTTCAAATCGCTTGCCATTCAAGAAAGTGAAGAAAATAACATCTTATTTCAAAGGAGGAAAAAAGGAAAGGAAAATATGCAGCAAACTCCTGAGTGTGTTTTTGACTTAGTAATATCTGTAGCCAATTTTCCCAAGAGACACAAACAAACACATGCCAAACCAGAATATCAATGAGGTCTTTTTTAGAGCAGGCACATTAAAATGCACAACAGGAGATAATGAGATAAACCAGCAAGTTACAGGTTTCTTAATTCCAGATTTTTAAAGCCCATGAAGTAGCTTAAGGAAGAGAACTGGGTTAAACCTAGCGGAGGGCTTGGCTGGGGCAGCCTCCTCAAGCTCGTGAGGCTGAATGAATGAATGACTCAGGGTAGAAAGAGGGGCAGGCAGAGAGGAGGGGATTATCGGGGGCCCTAAGAGATGCAGGTAAGGGCGTTTCTTAGCTCTGAGGTTGAATCCTCCTCTAAGGGATGCCGTTCTGCACCTGGATTTGGAGGGGCAGATCCTGACACAGAGAGGTGGCGGAGTCTCCACCTCTGGAGACATTCAAAACCCTCCCGGACTCCATCCTGGGCAACCTGCTGTAGGTAGACCTGCTCTGGCAGGGAGGTTGGACCAGATGATCTCTAGAGGACCCTTCCAACCCATAACTTTCTGTGATTCTGTGACACACGTATGCCAGCAGCACGGGGACCAGCAGAGCGGGGACAGCTCGGTGCCCAGCCACGCACAGCTCACAGCAATGCTGCTCTTGGCAGAGACAGTAGCCAAACCCTCAACGTCCCACATCTCCCCGCGATGCTTCAGCCTCAGGTCACTGGTCCTCGCTGTTAGAGGAGTTTAACACAAGCCGTAACACAGAGACACCAAAAAGGCTAAGTAGCTCCATCAGCACTGCTGGCGTAGGAAAGGACATAAGTTCTGCCCCCCGAGAAGGGTGTCGGAGCACCCTCCCACACATAAGTGCCAGGGATGGGGGGGCGAATGTGGGCTCTGGGGCAGACCTGCCTTCAGCTGAGAGCATAGCTGCAGCCTCGGAGGCTTTCTTGGTCTCAACATGGCCACGCTGAGAGGCAGAAAGGTGGTTTTGTTTCTCCTTTCAGAGTGAGCTCCATCCCCGCTGAATAGCAACTACATTTTTTCCCATACGTCTGCCTGCCTGTGCTCCCGCAGCCCTGTAGGTGACACTGTAAAATTCAGGGTCACTTTGAGGAGGTGACATTTCGGATACTGGTGCCAAAAAGATCATGAAAGGAAAATTGAAAGAAGAATGAATGAGAGGAAATGGAGAGAGGGGGAAAGTATAAGAAAGAGCCATTATTTAACCAGACCTGGCCAAGGGTAAAGGTTTTAATTTTTTCCAAGTGCCATATGTGGTTGCCTGTGGGGGAAAGGCAAAGCCATATTTATCTGACTGAACCAATAATTCATATCTGTTTCAGAAGCCGACTTTGGTGGATTGTAGATCTACAGCTGTTCCTACATTAGGTCCAGACTTTCCCGGTGGGAATCACTGTAGCAACACGTCTGACTTATAGGATTCATATGGAGGGGGATAGGAGACCCAGAACTGTAAATTCAAACCGTGTGTACATTACTTCTATGTATTCAATTCAAAAGCATTTAGGGCTTTTCAAAACAGTCCTTTCAGTACAGGAAAACTCCCCCACACTCACAATTTAAAGGAAACAGATCTTTCATGTTTACCCTTCCTGTTTCTTGTAGGAGGTCTTGAAATAAAGGTAAGAATGCAAAGCCGTTTTATATTTTTCCAATAAAATTCAGAGCAGTTGCCCTGGTGCGGCGTGTATGTGTGTGCATGCGTGTGTGTAGGGGGATGGTGGATGTGTTACATGCTGCTGGGGAGAAATCACAGCGCAGTGATTAAACAAAGGCAGCTCAAGTAATACTTTGACTTCCCTCATTTTGCTAAACACCCTTTCAAGATTGTATTTCTTCTCAAATTTGTTTCCCAACACACACGTCCCTCGCAGCTTACGTACAATTGAAGAGTGACAAGCGTATTCGTTAGGGGCTCAGTTCATTACAGCCAATGGAGCTCTAATATCTCTTCCCAGCTGAAGGTTTGGCATATTCTTTTACCTGGATTGGTTAAGGAAGACCCACCTTTCTCTCTGGGGATGCTCAGAAGACCAGCAGAGCCCACGTCACCAGAGACCAGGTCTCTACCACTCATTGCTTCTTAGTCAACCGACCCAGGACATGGGGAAGCACCAACCCAAACACAGAGACCGGGAGAAACGGACCCTCATTGAAACCCATCAAGCTTACTGTCCGCAGACCAGTCCAGAAAATTCTGAGAAGGAAGGAAAACACTAAGGAGGAGAGTATTTCCCTCCCCGCATCCACAGCTCAACCCATGGCAGAGCTCTACAGTCCCTAAGGATAGATGCCACCGCCTGTAGCGAGAAAACAGTTCTGCCAAAGGCCAAAGTAAAAGTCTAGCTTAGACCTGATTTTTAGAGCAGTTTTCCTCTCGTTATTGATTATAGCAGTCAACCAGGAGCCTCACAGCTACTGTTGGAGTCTGAATTAGGTAGCACGGATAGAGCCTTCCAGCACCTGGCTTCAACACCCGTTCAGCCATGCTGTGCGTGGTTACACAGCGGCTGCGTTTGCCCCTAGGGATGGCGGCTTTTCTCCTTGCTGAGGTGAGCAAGCATTTCCCTTTCTCCTTCCTTCAAATGGGTGCTGGGAGGCTAATTGATTTAGTTTGGTTTTCCGCAACATTCTTGGGGGTCCTGTGTTGAAAGGTGCAGGAGGAGAGCTGCTGTTTTTGCTGTTAGCAGCAGTACACAGGTGGTGGGTTGCCCTGTACTACTGCGTATCCTGTGCACTTGAGCTCGTTTTTGTTTGCTTTATGTCTTCTTGCTTGTTTCATGTATTATGTATGATCGCCACATTAGGTCTCATTCCTCGCTATGCCAAGGAAAATAAAGAATTCTGAACTCTGAGTTAATATGTGCTCTTTGTGTTAGAAAATAATCACTGCTGTGCTGTTCACCAGGCCAGGTTCTCAACATGACAGAAATCTCCCCAAACCAGGGATGCCTTGTTCCTTTCACACCCGTGGAGGCTTCAGCCTATCTTATCATTCACTCCTGCCTTTCCCCTTGCTGAATCATCCTGCTTGCGGGCTCTCCCCCACTGCACTATATACCAAATAAACATAAGATTAAAAATGACGCAGACAACTCCAAAGATTTCACAACGCAAATCTAAAGTCAGACACCTTGGCGTGCTGCAGAACAGAGAGAAATGATTT
The DNA here is from genome assembly GCA_013398295.1 of Chionis minor. NCBI lineage: Eukaryota > Metazoa > Chordata > Aves > Charadriiformes > Chionidae > Chionis > Chionis minor. The sequence continues at coordinate 91,021 of VZSF01008234.1, forward strand.
TTCTCCTTCTCCTGACACATGAGCTGGTAGGATTTTATTTTTTTTCCCCATCACACTCTGGAGCACAGAGCCTGGCCAGGGGCAGGACAAGTCAGTACCTGGGAGCACCCTGCAGCATTAAGGGCAGACTCTCGACTGCTGTTGCAGAGGGCGTTGCTCACGCCTTTAGCAAAGCAGCATTTGGAGGCAGGAGTCATTTTCTCGGTAGATGATGAGACACCCACTTCTTGCAAAGCAAGAGGTAAGGACTGAGATCTTCACAGCACGAGAGAGAGGGAGATGCTCGGTGGGCCAGGGCTTGTGATAAGGATGCTCAGGCTGAGCTCGCTGTGGAGGTTAAAAAATAAATAAATGGAGGGGGGAGCAGAGACCATCAGCCAGAAAGTTCTATTTACAGCACTGTTCAGACAGGTAGGAGAGAGGCAAGATGGTAACTGTCAAGTTACCAAGGGTGAGGTTAATGTTAGGGGAGTTTTTAAACCTGAAGGTAAGTGTGCTGGAGTTTGGATCCAGATGTCAAATCTCTGCTTCCTGTAATAGGGGTTGCCTGCAGTCTTTGGCCTGGAGAAGCATGGGGCTTACTTGAAACCATATGACAGCGCTGCTGTACTCCTGGAACCAAATGTTTAAAAATGTAACATATCGAGGGAAAGGATAGAGGCATGGAACTTCTATAGCTGCAACACACTCATTATCAGCCCAAACCTTCCCTTCGGCCGAGCGGTACTAACTTCAGCAATTCAAAGGAATACCCGGGCATGTAGGACTTGGAAGGATTTATAAGGTCTTAGCTGCAACAGTCCTAGCTACGGATGAACATGTTCTTTTGCTGCTCCTGGCCCCTCCCCTTGAAAATATCCACAAAGAGGTGTTGCTCAATACTAATAACTTTTCCTTTGTGTGTCATCAAGGGCAGGGGGGGCGTCAGCGGGACGGCTCAGATGCTTGGACTTAGATGAATGCTGGGTCACATCCCTAGGCAAGGAGTAATGCAGGACTCTCCCTTGCCACTCAGTGGAGCCAAAAACCTGATGGTACTGTTGGCCCGGGAGGGGAAGGGTGGATGATGTGAGAGAAAGAGAGGAAATACTTTTAACTACTTTTTTGGCCCAGCACTTGTCCGAGAGAAATGTCCCATTACATTTTATAAAAGGGGTTTTCATCGAGAATACAGTCATTTAAAGCCCTGTTTTCAAAGCCCTTCTCGCTCTTTATTGGTAAATTGAAGCCGACAGAAAACGGCTTCTTTTTGAATCTCCCTGGCTGAGGTGTCACGTTGCGCTGTGTGAGAGATGGGACAGGGAAGGACAAGTCATGGCAATTACTAGATCAGTGCTGGCTGATTCCAAAGGAGGTAGCTCTCTGCAAGAGTAGGTTTTTTTTTTTGCTGTGTGTTGTTGGAAGACCGGATTAAGGAAAGCTACACCAAGACAGAGTTGTTAATAGTAGCTCTTAGCACTGACACCAAGCTGCGGGTCTTGGTGGGCCACGTGTGCCAAACGGTACCTTTGTCCCCACACAAGGTTCCTGCAGTTGGCGCTGGTCATAGAGCGATACCCAGACATTAAAGCAGAGATTTTCCCGTCTGCTCTGGCTCCTATAGCTTGGCTGACCACAAGGCAATTTCCTAAGATCAACGCATCCATCTCTCGCACGATGCAGCAAGGAGGGGCGCCAGAGGTATGAGCTAAAGAAGGATCTAATGCCACCAGCTGCTATTTTGCACCAGCCTAGAGGCATATTTGAGAGCACTTATTTGAGAATATGCACCCATTTCAAGCAATGCGATGTGCACAGCGCCCTCTTTCCCTCTCTCTGCCCTTCAGCTTGGACTCTTGTAGGGCCAGGTTGCAGCACAAGCACTAGCACCGGTGGATTACGTGCGGCTTGCACATCATCTGAGCCATGAACAGGGAACCACCCATCAAAACATTTAGCCAGTGCCCTGCTCTCTGGATAGAAACCCTCACTAGCTTCCAGCAGATACAGCTTTCCATCGCTCCCTCTCTGATTTTCCTGTATTCAACATTATCTTTGCTATATATGTTCCAGCAACATTTTATTTCTTTTGGGCCTAGAGCTCGGAGACCTCCAAGGGTCTCCTCCTTCTCTAGCCATTTTACAAATAAAGCGCTGGCAGAGAGCTAGGAAAACATGTGTATATTCTTCATATGGGAGGTGATTTCCTTCAGATCCTGGGCTGTGCACATGCTCTCCATCATACAGATCACAGGGGGATTTGCTCCGAGTGTCTCGACAACCGCAGCTGGTGTCAGCCCTCCCTGCGGGAGCTCCGAGTGGCTCGTGAAAATAGGGCGCAAGGCGATGAGTTCGATGGGACGGCAGTTGTACCACCGCGAATCGGAAAGGTGTCCAGGTGTGCACCCTCCATTAAAGACGCCTCCCTGAGCTCCTCGAAACGCGAGCGCCACTGGAGTGAATTTGCTCTCCGCGGGGCTGCACGTGCAGAGACTTGCAAGCACGGTGGTCGCGTACTCAGCAGCAATCCTGGGCAGCCCACCTCAGTTTCCACCTCGGCACTACACCGGCGCCACCCGCGCCTTGCTATGCAAAACCCCTGGAGATCAGTGGCTGAGAAGTGCTAAATAAAATACAAATATGGAGTAGGGAATCAAATCACATCGCGCGGCATCTCGTGTCGAGCCCAGTGAGGGTGCCCCTGAGGTCGCCACGTGCAGTTTCAGACTGGTCCCTTTGGACACTGGGTGTACTGGACCTGTCAAGGACCAGCCCAGACCACACTCCCGGGCAGTATTAATATCATCTGTTTTCTGGTTTGTAGGCATTCCCTCCTCACTTCTCCCAGGTCCGCTGCCCAAAAAGGAAGCTGCAGAGCACAGCACAAGATCCAGCCTGCAGTGCCTACAATCCGCTAGGAACTGCGCCGCAAGTTAAAGAAAAGGGGATTAAACGGTTTCCCTTCCCTCGCCGGGCTCAGCTATTCCCCACCCCCCGCCAGGACTGGCCCTGGAAGTGGGTTTTTTGCCTTTGCCTTTTCTCAGGTGATGGGGGAGGGATCCAGCGGTGGACCCGGAGGCCCCCAAACCCTTCGCTGACTTTGCTGCCTGAAGCACAGACCTCTTAGAAAACACAGATGAAAGGGAAGCTGGGGGAGGGCTTCAGACTGGGAGAAACAACCCTCGTGGCAGGTCCTTTGGCAGGGGTCAGGCTGCAGGACACAGAGGAGATATATTAAAAGGGGAAACTGGAGGAATCTAAATAATCAGGCTCCCCACCGGATAATGCCTTGACAAGAGGAGATGCTGCGAGAGCCAACGAAAACCGACTCGGCACAGAGGGGCAGAAAAGTGAAACGCCTTCTCTGAGGGGATGGGGCTGGCGATGGAGCGGGAGATCTGGGAGGCAAGGGGGAAGGGCTGAAATCTGGAAGGAAATTAAATAATAGCCTGAAATTCCCAGGTGAGGAACAATGGAATTAAAAACAGAAAGGCCCCCAAGAGATAAACAAATCAGGACTGGCAGGCGAAGCGCAGAGAGAGAGACCTGGGGGCTGCGGGGCAGCCCACAGCACTGGCCAAATCCTGCACCCCTTCCCCATACTGCAGCCGCCCCCGGGTACGCCAGGCAGAGCTGGGGCACTCCTGCCAGGAGATGCTAGGTGCCTACGCTGAAAGTCCTTATAACCTGAACTGGCAAAGCCACATGAAAAAATACCAGCTTGTCCCCATTTTACAGTTGCAGAGCTGAGGCACAGAGAGATTAAACCTAGTTCTCTTACACTGGAAGGCTCTTTCGCCCTATGACATTCTTCTAGACAGACTTTTTAGACGGTGTATAATGTCCCTTCACGCTGCTTTCACTGGGGGCTGAGACAGTCACAACTCCCAGGTATCACCCCAGCCCGAGCGCCTGTACAGTCATTTGTTGTGCCTCAGCTGAGTCGCAGCAACAGTTAAGCCATAAATATGGAAATGGCGCATAGAAGTCCCGAGTAAAAGCGTAAATGCTGGGTTTGTGCACAGACTTATGGGGAATTTTCAGCAAGATAAGGAATTATCTCTGTGTTTGGGAATCCCAGAAAAAAGCCCTGAATATGCAGGCCATTCAAGAGGCATATTTCATGGAATATCCACTAGGAAACAAATCAGTGGAACAGCTCAGATAATCTTCTGACATAGGTGTTATAAACTGATGGAGCTACGTTGACTGCGACAGATGTGTTTTGATTGAGGACACAGTCCTTAGGGGGTGAGAAATTATTGACTTGGAACCAAACCACACATATTTTTTTTGGCAATTCTGTTGTGTTTTAAAAATTCATGGACAAGCCCCGAAAGCACTTCACCAATAAACATTAATATTCCCCGAGGAGAAACTGAGGCTTAGGGAGCGGGAGTTGCTGCACCACAGAGTGACACGGTGCAAGAACAAGGCAAAGAACCCGAAGAGCCTCCAGTGTTTCCTTGTTCTCGGTACTCGCCATGTCCACACGGTGCCCCGCTGGACTCTACCTGAGGAACCTCACCACATTAATACAGACCCTACCTTGGTACCAGCACCCTACAAGTGGAATAAATCACCGGGGCTTCCTGCCCTCCATTCTTCAGAAAGCGGAAGATGCAGATCTGAATTTTTGACTTCAACTGCTCCCTAATATTTAATCGTCTTTCTTCCTGAAAGGAAGCAGGGCTGTCCACAAACCCCTGCGTTCTTCTGAGGCTAGTCCCAGTTTGTGTTCAAAAGCCTTTTCTATTTCCTTTTCCAGTGCCACATGCTGCTGTGTCAACATAATACAGGGTCTTCCTAAACAAAGGAATGTGTGTCTAGAAACCATCCACAGAGAATGATAGCCAGAACCCTGCCAGCAGAAAAAAAAAGGAGGTCCCACACTCCTTTTTACAGCACAGCTTAAAAAGGGAGAGTAGCACAGAGAGACAGAGCAATTCACGTGTCCCCTATCAGTAGGCAGCACCAGTATGTAACACTAGGTAACTGTAGCCAAAACCAGATCACGTTAAGTTACAGGATCTCAAGAGCGTTCACTGCTTAAAGCCAGTCCTTCCTCCCTGGATCAAGGTGAAACAAAAGGTATGGTTTACAGCCACCGTCTCAGATACAGAACCGATGCCTGACTGCACGCCTGGGAAAGTCCAACGCCCCAGAGGTGCTTCCACGGGGGAGCCTAAGGATTATCTCTGTGATGTGCCACGCTGCAATATTCATCGGGGAGTTCGTTTTCTTCCGTCTCTCTACTCATCAGAAACAAATGAGCAGATGAAGGTGTGCACAGCATTAATAGGACGGGTTGGCATCCGTACTGTGCTCCTCAGCCACAGCAATAAACAACCACCCTTGAGTCAAGAGACCCCATTCCAGTCCCAGCTCTACTACCAACTTGCCATTTCATCTTGGCCAAGTCATTTCCTCTGTCTTGTTGACTTAACTCAAGCTGGTTACGAGGCTGCGGCCAAAAAGGTTTTCATCAGAAAATATGGTTCAGAGGGGAACATACGACCTGCAGCTGAGCTCTGTTGGGGTGTGAGACCATTGGATTGCACAGTGGCATGCCAGACCTCATCATTACCACATAGGAGATATTCAAAGGACTGCCAAGGAACTGCAGGAAGCATATGCATTTGTTTAACATGGTGGTAGCACTAGAAGGAAGCCCAGGAAACATAAAGCCTTGCTGCAAGAGATACTGCCCTTGAAAGCTCAGGTGGAAGTACGAAAATGACCCAATCTGAGCAAGGATGGAGTTTTTCCCCAGGTGCAGTGTAGGTGCCCTGTGGCATACTGTAAAGGAAACGTGTAGTCAAAGTCGGCATCCCTGATAACTGGACAACTTCTACCTTTTATGCCTTGCTTATCACTATGAGATCTAAGCCATAGGGAGAGGACATGCCTCTTACCAAGGAGCACAGCCAGTAGACATTCTCTCTGCTTTTTAGAATTTCTCTGATCCTTTTTACTTCCATTTAGGTCCAGTGTGATTTTTTTTAATGACGTATACGACCTCTGTACTCCTTGAATCTTAGTGCTATTTGCATCTGTCATGAGAGCAAGGGAAGCCTCTTTATCCTGTTCAGATCCGCCAGACTTTCCTTCCGAGGACTTGGCCACTTCATTTAGAAGAAATCCTAAATATTTGTTTTAATTGCGAAATGGATTCTCATAAACCAGCAGGCCTGTGTGCTATCAGGCTTTGGATTGCATCAACCCTGGCATGTGGGCTCATAAGGCAGATGGTCAGGGAAAAGCACCTTGGCACAGTCTTCACTGGCATCTTTTAGACAAAGGGCTGCACCAGGGACTTTGCTGCCATCGCAGCGCAGAGAATTTTATCTTTCATCGCAGATTTTAAAATGCTGGATCCAGCAGGGTGCTAAGCTTCTGTCAGTCTCTGTCAGCCCTTCACTCCCAACGTCTTTCTCCCCACAGTCTGGCTGGTGGGGGAGTGAGGTCTCTTGGCAAAAGCCGGAGCCATAGTTCTGTTTTCAGAGCCGCCTGCGTGGCCGTAGGCAAAGCACCGTCTCTGTCTGCACCCCCCACCCTGCTTCTGTCTCCCTTTCCTAAAGGTTTTGACTGGCTCCATCCAGAGAGTGGCCAAGCCCACGCTTAAAAGCGTAAGATTTTCACAAGTACTTAGCTCCGGCTGAATCTGATCCCAAATTCCCTGTCTCTAAAGATTCCCACCCAGGTCTGCTGAGGTTTTGTGTTGGGGACAGTGACATTCGTCATCAGGCGGGCAGCTCTGCTCCTTTGGGGAAAGGGAATGCGCACCCAGTAATTACAGATGTTTTCTTTTCCTTTAAACCAGCAGTAAATGAGCTTTTGACATTTTGTGTGTGAAGCACTGGCCTCCCGTGGAAACAGAGGAGCCCAGAAGAGGGTTTTACTTGCAAACTGCGTGAGAAATACTGATGAAGACTGACTTTCTGCATGTCACAGGCTGGACAACCTGCGCGTAGTTGTGCAGATGGAAATTTTGTCTCTATTTAAAGTCTTTGAGGGATAAGGGCCACACAGTCATGTTGGGAAGAAAGTAGATCCCTATGGGTGCAAGCGATACTCCTCCCCGTCTTTCCTAATAGCTATTCAGATGAACCTCAATCTAAAACGACATGAGAAACCTTTTTCTGCCTCCTTATGTCCAGCATGGCCAATTTAGCCCGTTCTAGAAGATCCAGTGCAGGCAATGTCACAAACACAGGCTGTTAAAATGTTAGCATTTGAAGTATTAATTTAGCCTGGCACATTAAGTCCACAGATCTTTCTGCCAATTATTTTAGATAATTGTAACTATCATCACAAACAGTTTGAGATGTAGAGGATCTGCAATTATCTGTATTTCACCCCCATTGTAAATGAAAGGGATAAGAAGTAAAACCGTCAAGGGAACAACTTAAAGCTTCTATTTGCTGGGGGGGAACATCTGAACAATTTCTCCGACAGCTTCAAAAAATTGGCTGTCTAAGGAAAAAGGGGACGGACAGTGGCAAATTTATTTGCAAACAGACTGAGAAAGGGGCCCTAGAAACTGGAGAAAATGCTGATGGAGAAAATCTGAAGAATGAAAAAAACAAGGAAATCAAGGGAACACAAAAAACTGCAGAAATAATTAAGCAAAAAACAGAGCCTACCCGGGGAAGCCCAGGTGCTTACTGTATTATAAAACAGCCGAGATGTTTCCTTTGCTTACACGGGTCCACACCAGCAACCTTGGACAAGAAAAGTCATATTAGCAGCTACAGGGAAAAGCTAGATAGAAAAGAGCCATGTCTCTATCCCTAAAACCATGTCGAGCCAACAAAACAGCCATCAGAGCATCCCGGTCACCCAGCAAGCACGGGATGTGGATGGGTCACCTGGCATGTGGCGACCTGGGGAGGTTGTGGCTATCACAGCACCTTGCAGACAAGGAAAGCTGCCACCGACTCACAGCTCCCAAACTGCCCCGTCCCCGGCACTGCTCCCTGCCGGGGCTCCCTCCTGCACCCCTGCCTCCTCCCGGGAAAAGGCAATACCGCAGTCAGAAACACTACTGCAGGATGAACCGTAAAGGCAGGGGTACCAACAGTTTGGCGACATCAGCGAGGGAGGGGGAAATACCTTTGGGAAAGCGGGGCCGGCATGGGAGGCGTAAGGAGGGATGATGGGCGGGCAGGGAGGGTGCTGGCGTACCCCCAAAAACCAGCAGCGCACCGAGCAGGCTTCCCAGAGTGGTTTCCGCCTTATTCACACTCCACCCGGGCTTTTGCTGCCGGGTAGGGGCCCGGGGGCAGGATGCGGAGGGGATGGAGCATCCCATCCACCCGGGAATCGCGGCCGGGGACCTCGCCCCGGATTGCGGCACTCCGGGAAGCAGGAGCGCGGAGCACATCCCACCGGGAAAGCCGCTAGAGGGCCCCTGGGCCGGCAGAATGCGGCTCACGGCGGGGGAGGGACCCGGCCAAGGCAGCCCTGGGTTTTTTTGCAGGCAGACAGGTGACCTTTGGGTCTAAAGACGCCGATTTCAGCCCCGGCGCTGCCACCGGTGCGCGACCCTGCCACGCTCCCATCGCCACCGGGTCCTTGCTGCGACGGCGCCGACAGAGACTCAGCAGCCAAAGCGCTCCCTGCAGAGGCTCCGGCGCGGCTCTGGAGGTCTTCCATCTAGCCCCACATCAAACCCGAGCCTATTTAACATCTAATAAGTCAAGCGCAGCCTGGAGAAGTCTGATTTTCAAGCCAGAGCAGCATCTTGCACCCATTTGAAATGTCCATTTGGAAATTCAGTGTGAATAACATAAACATAAGACAGATGCTGCCACTTGCCCAAATGTCTTGGAGGAACAAATGGGAACCGAATCTGAAAGCAAATGAAGCAACCAGATTGTAGCTCTTAAGTGGACCATGTACTATAGCGGGTGCAAAACTTGGCAGGAAGGAACCCAACGTTCACCGCTTTGCTTGGTCTACGCAAACCGTAAACGCAGGCCTATTTGTTAGCTCTAAACCTGATCAAAAGCAGGTGACAGGGGCAGGAGCCAACCCCTTTCCTTGGGCCACAGGTTGTGCCTCCGTGGGAACGGCTCGCTCCCGGAGAGCCACCGTCGGGCGCAACCTGCGGCATGGTGCCGGACTCCGGCAACTCCAGGGATTGCTGCTTCGGTGGGTGCAGCAGGTGCACGGGGGAAGGCTCCGGGCATGAGGGATGTGTTTTCCCCACCGCTGCCACCGACATGGCCGTCCCGCTCGGCGGTACTCCAGGCTGGAGCAAACACCGGCGAAAGCAGCGCCGCGCCGCTGCAGGTTCGGCTGCGCGGGAGGCAGGAATGAGCTAGAAATGGGACCGAGGGAAAACGCTGGGTTTTGTGCGAGAGCTATCAGCCACCCAGACACTGAGCATTCACTGCGAGAGCACATTTAGTGCAGCTGGCATTGTGTCAGACTAGACTCGCTCCGTGCAGGAAATACTGAGCACTTGGACGGGCTGAGCGCGGGCTGGGAAAGCGTCCAAGATTATGCTTCACATCTGCTCCTGCGAAGCCAGTGCGAGCCCTGTTTTAGCGTGTAGTGTAAACAACAGCATCACTAGTGAAACACAAGCACAAGCAAACGTGCGTATGCTGCGGGGGCCATCTTGAGCCCGGCACCTTCGGAAACGGAGAGGCGCCTTGTCTGGCAATGGCCGGGGAGGAGAAAACGCCTCCGGTGCCGGGCTGCGGAGCAACGCTGNCCCTGACAAAGGCACTGGTCATTGGGCTCGGGCTCGCACACAAGCCCTGGCCCTCGAGCACAAGCAGGTTGAATCTGCGCCCCTTCTCTGCTAAAGGAGCTCCCCGCCCTGCAGAGGTCAGCCCCCCACCTCCACCACCACCCGCTGCTGGAATTCTGACCAGTTTCGCCTATAACATCTCCAGCATCTTAACGTCTTGCGTATTCCTAAAACTCATCTTTTCTTTCAGCAATCAGAATTTGTTCTTTAGAGAAAAGGAAAGTCATTGATGCACCATTCCAGCCACCTCTTGACTTTACTTTGCTTTTTCTTGTCGCCTCTGTAGAGCACAAGCCCATTAAATGCTTCCATTCCTATTTCTGGCGCCAATAAATCTAAATTTTCAAGCTTGGCAAACCCGGCTAAACAACTGGCATAGAGATAAATGATTCCTCTAAGATAATGTACAACTCTCATTACCCGAGGACTTTTCTTTTCCAATCCCCCCAAATACTGGTTTTAAAGTCCCAGAAAACCACGGCTTTATCTCCCCCAGAAATGAAGGTACCAGCTTCATATAATGGAGCGTCCCCTGCAGTGCAGTGATGGATTCTTAGTCCTTGCCATAGAAAATGACTTGTGATATGGCAGGTCTCATCCAAACTGGGAGCAAATGGTGAGTTTGAAAAATGCAGCCTCCCACAAGAGCCTGCAGAAGAAAATCTTTGAAACGAGACTTAGCAGCCAGCACACCCTCTAACAGTCTAATAAATAGCATTCAGCTCAAACTCTCCAACACTGCAAGGGAACAGGAGAACAAAGGGATTTGAAGCATGGATTAGATCATTCCAAATGGTCTCAACATTGGTGGTTCAGGGGGTTTCTTTTTTTTTTTTTATCCCCAGCCTTGTGGCAAAGGCTGGATTTGAACCTTTCAGGACAATGTTTTGACACAAATATTTAAGCTATTTAAAATAAGTAATAACCTTCAGTTCCCTTCAAGAGTATTATATTAAAAACAGAGAATGGGATTAAAACAGATTAGCTTCCGACGTTTCTTAATGTGGCAAACGGCATCAATCAGATCATATCAATGAAGGCTGACAGCTCAGGGAAATCCGGAGGAACAGATTCTCTTCGAAAAATGAGATATTTGATGAATTTTTTTAAACTCTTTTTTCTAAGCTGTTAGAAAGTGCATTGACTTCATAAAAATGTAATGACAGCTCAGCTTTTGCTTAGCATAACATCCTGAAAGTGCATGAGAATATTAAATTAACGCAACCTGGTAACGGTGTGTGCAATATAGAAGTAAATACTATTGTCAATTTACTGTCCAAATACTACTGCCCATCGATTTTCTACATGGTGAAACAAGTGAAATACCTTGCTTCCAAGCCAAACTCCAAATGCCTGGAGACAAACTGGTGCAGAGCCCTCGTGAAATCCATCAAGCCACAAGGTATGAACTGAAAGATGAGTCCCAAGGCAATGACACCAGTATGAAAGCCAAAGTTTAAGTATGCAGAAACTCCCTTTTACCTCTCTTTCTCACTACCCACAGCCAATCCCACTGCTTTTCTCAGCTATCCTATGACCTGTTCCCCACTGGATGTGTCTGTTAGCGCTTAACTGGGCAACCCAGGAAGAGCTGGGTAAGCACAGTGATGGGTTTTTCTTTTAAGTTTGTTGGACTTTCAGTAATTAAGTTGTTTCAGGCAGAATTCCAGCCATTTCGATTGCTCTTCCTCAGGTACTGGGGTCATCTATGCACACTGATACAGTTGCTAATAAAGGAAAAGTTTCCAAGTTGTGTGTTATCGGTAAATCAGCCAACACATTTTTGCACACAGGCAGCATATGCATTTAGCTCATGAGGAACAACGCAAGAGAGTATCTGGTGACTAGTGAGGATCGGGGAAAATGGAGCAGCATGGCAGTGCCACTGTCACATGAGAGACCTGTGTCATATTTGTGCTATGGATAAAGCCAAACTACAACTCGCTAGTGCAATTAAATCACGCACGAAGGTAGTAGAGCCCGGTGCTTAAAATGGCATTATCAGTACGCTCTGTGGGAACCAGAGATCCAAATCCCTTTGCATTCACTTGGCATAATCTTTGAGAAATCTCTTTCCGACTGTTTTTAAATAAATCCTGTTAAATTCTGCAGTGAATTGTCCTTATCTCTCCACACCTGTGTGCCAGCCCTGTTTTCTTCTACCTTTTCCCCCCACGCCTGGACAAAAGAGAGTGTATCTGTGTGTGTCAGTGTGTATGTACGTCTGAGACGAACTAAAGAGACAATTATCTTCAGCTGAAAATAAACATCATGAAACTATAGATGCCTAATTTTTGCACCTGGAAGATCCTCTTACAGCTATTCACTACTAATCACTCTTAGCTAATAAATGAATAGAATAACTAATGTGATTAGAGTAATTTGCCTATTCATCAGGAATATTAAATGAATTGAATATTTTGCATTTGACTCATCTCTCAGCATTTCCCTGATACTGTAATTAGCCCTGTGCCTATTCCTGTGGCAAAACTACCACGTGGCCTTCAGAACATAAGGACGCTTTGGTCCATTCTGCGTTGCTGGACAGATGGACACCGTGTTCTTTCACACGCGACTTACGTAGGATAAACTGCCTCCCGTCCCACCAGAAAAGACTTGTTCTCGGCTGTCACGAATATCGGTTCGGAAGGTGTCCAGGAAATAATTGGCCACTGGGACTCTCTTCCTTATTTTCTAGTTGCGAACATAGCTGCTCCCAAAAGACATCTAGCTGAACTTCTAGGCAGGTAATAGTCCTGTTAATACATGCCGAGAGGGTGGCTGTTCTACTTTAACCTTGCAGAGGAATCAGGCTGAAGCTGAACTATGCAAACGATAATCTAAAATAACCAGTGGGCAGATATTCAAATACAGATTTCAGTTATATACATAAAGGAAAAAGATTGTTTGCATCTGGGATACAATTTTCCAAATCGGTACAAGATTCTTCGAGAGGAGACAGGAAAGATTTAGAAAAATAACGCCAATCCTTGTCTGTTTGTAGAAAATAGTGGGGATATATAGAACAATACAGAAAAGATGCATTAATAAAATTGCCAAAGATGATCTGTCACTTCCTCTTGGTAAGAAGCCAAAGCATTTTATAAAATGCATTTGCACTTAACCAGAATGATATCATAACCTTCCTTAGTCATATCTTTTCATGCCTTCCTGCTACTCCACAAAGCAGACATCAAGGTTTTCAGGAGACATCCTCAAAATGCTGCATTAAAATTAAAAAGGGAAGAGGCTGCACCTAAAAGCTGCACAAACAGAATCACCTTCAGCAAAACCTTGAGCATGAAATACATGGCACAGTGCATGTTCGTAGCAGGAAAGGAAATTAAGAGGAGAAAACAATGAATTATTGAAGGCTTCAGGGTTCTCTAGTCTGTCTGGGTAGATCTAAAATCAAGATGTCACTACAGTCTCTTTCAGGGTCTCTTGCTGTCTTTGATTGGAGTGATGCAGCTGTGAGAGTTTCACTCTTTGAGAAGGGCAGAATTAGGGTTTCATTTGGGTTTCACCTCACCCCTTTAACAGCTGTTTACACTGGCCTCACGCAGTTCCATGTCCCTTCTTTTTGTTCATTTGTGTCCCTTTCTTTCTGTTTTGGGGTTGTGGGGTTTCTTTTGTTCGGTTTTGGGGTTTTTGTAAGACAGCTGCAGAGACCTGGAGAAATTCACACGTCAAATCACTGGTGTTCTGGTAAGGCATCATCCTCGACCCTTATTAATTATGTCTAGCCAAATCTATACCTTAGCTCCCAGATGTCCATGTGCTGAACCAAGATCTGGATTCTGGTTTTAGAGACGAGGTATTGTGTATCACAAAGCTACCTGGAGAACATCCTTCAAGGTAGACACGAGGCAAAGTCTCTTCTAAATTCTTTTACCTAACCTTGCACGACATAACAGTTTCCTTCTCAGCTACCCACATCTCCTCAACATTATTTAGCTTTCTACTTAGACCTGGAGTTTTCACTGTGAACCTCAAATCAGTTTCACAGATTTACTTAGGTATTTTTAACNCTTTCAGATTGCTTTCAGACTGCAAAGTGTAAAACACTTTGATTCCTAGGTTGTTGTGGGAAAATGCTATATGAATGAATAAGTTATAATAATAATAATAATACATTACAGTGATAATGATGGATGTGTTTTAAACAAAGCCTCTGGCTGCCAGCGTGGAGGAGCTATGGAAAAATCAAAGATAATTTCGCATGAGGAGAATTGTAATGAGAAAGACCTGGAATATGTTATCTCTCTGAATTGCTGCTATCTGCTCACCCAGGAACAGGATTGTCCCAGTTTGACTTGAAGAGCGTGTCAGGTCTTAAGCTAAATTTAGGACCAGGTGCTCGGCTGGTGTCAGCTGGTGCGGCTCCACCGACAGAAACGGAGCTGCGTGAATTCATTCCGGGTTCGTTTCTGTTACAGTGGGGCGTAGCACATCGGTCCCAGCGTGGAGCAGGACCCTGTTGTGCCCAGCACTCGACAGGCGCGCACACAGCCCATTTCATCCTCAAAGCCCTCGCCATCTAAATAGATGAAAGCAAGGAGAAATAGATTAAAAGACTCGCCCCGGCCACCCAGTGGGTCAGTGGCAGAGCCAGGAAGAGCTCCCACAATTTCTGACTGTCACGCCGGCGTCTCGCCCACCGCACCGTGCTGTCTCCAGCAGAAACCTGCTCTGACAATCATGGTTTACTGCTAGGTAAAGGCGAGCTGAGCTGTAGTTTAATACAGCCTATTGTCTAGAGACAAAACGTGGACATTTACCAAAAGATCATCTCTAAGACAAGTACAAATTTGGGTGGAATTACACCCACAATTTCTTTATTAACCACCTGTATAGTGGTTAAGTGCTAGCTCCTCAGTCACAGGGAATTTGGAATTACACTGAGTCCAACACAGAAACAGGACAACAATCTTTTCTACTCCAGCTTCAATCCTGAGGGCTGCCAGACCTATCGATACTAAGAAGTTGAGGGACAGCCTTTGTTAAATATAAAGCAGGATACTGTAGATGGTGCCTGCCTTCAAATTTCAGAAGTGTCACGGCGTGTGGGAGACCGCAAAGCAAAACCTCTTCAGCAGCAGAGGATGTAAGCCGAAAGGCAGAAAGCAGCAGAGCCCTGCAAGCTCCCTAAATGCTTCGGAGGCTTTGTAAGCCTTCCTTCCCACCAGAAACCCCCACCCTGCCCAAATCCCTCGTGTGCAAGCCACGCCACTCGGGGTCGGGGTGGGGGGGTGTTTCTTGTGCCTGCTGGTTTGAACGTGTGCGGAGCCAGTATCCCAATTTCATCTGCTACCTAAATCTCTCCAACCGCAGGATAGCTTCTAGGACCCTGAGAAAGTAATCTCATGATTTATTAGGTTTTATAACAATGGCAATAAGCAAGGCAGCTTTTTAAGCAGCTAACTGAATTGTGATGTGGGGTGGTTGGGTTTTTTCTTTTTTTTTTTTTTACAGCACAATGTGGATCTATTTAGCCTTATAGCTTGAATTTCAGCCTTTCTTTGCCCATGAGAAAGCCTGGTAAATGGGATTTGTGCTAGAAGCTATAGGGGAGAATATCTTTTAATTAACCAGAAGGGCGGCTCAGGGAAGATCTAGCACTGTCTCTTCGCTGGGTTTCCAGCCTCATTGTGAGAAAAACATACACAAATTAAGGTAGAGCGGTAATTGCAAATCAAATTCCCGACAACTCGGCCTCCTCTCCCTGGTTTAGCTGGGCTCGTAGAGTAGCGGGGACGACTTGACCGCAGGTGCAGCTTTGCAGGGGCGGGCAGTGCTCCTCACCCTGGCCCGCGTCCCCCGGGATGCGCCAGGACCGGGGACGCCCTGCTCTGCGCTCCCCAGCGCCCCGCGCTCAGCCCACCTACGTCTGCCTGGTTTCGCCGGGGTCAGGGAGGCAGCACCACTTAAAAAGAGGAGGAAGACGGTCTCTTTACTTTCCAGGCAAGACGATCCAAACCTCTCATTACGCTGCTGGTAGGGAAATATTTTTCCTAAGAACACACCGAGTTCCTCTGCCCAGAAAGCACAAACTGGGCGCAGATCCTGCCCTATCTGCAGCATCATCAGCGTTGCTGGCTTTGGCACCGGTTCCCGCAGAGCCGAGGCTGGGGCGGTCGTGCTGACCACGGCTCCTTCCCTAACGCCTCTGTCACCTGCGAGACAATGTCACCGAAGGCAGATGTGTCTCAACAGGAGTTACATCTCCGCGATATTCGTAACTGTGGGCAGGGCAGAGTAGAAGTAAACCCTCTGGTTTGTGGAAAAGCTGAAAAAGTACACCTTATGAAAGGCCGGAGAACCTACAGCAGAGAGCGCTTCCCAAACAGCACCGCCACTGCAGAAGCCCTGGTGGGAGCCCTCACCTTCCTAAAGACCGAGCGAAGCAGAAACGAGGCGCGATTCCAACAGAAACCAAACTCCATTAGTGCCAGGACTCAGGGAATGGATGTGCGCGCTTCCAGCGTGGAGGTTAGGGATGGAGCTGAGCCCAAAGCCTGCACAATGATACCCCCACCACTTCACTTCGTTTAGTTCTGGACCACAACCAGGTCCGTCCCTCCCGTGGCCCCGTCTAGCTCTCCATATTGCCCTGTGTCATTCCTTGCCAAGTCTCACAGTGTTTTACTGGACACGGCATGCAAGTTAAATTTACATTTTATTTGAACAATGTTTCATCTTGTTCCTGTGTGTCTCTGCTGGTGATGAGGCAGTAAGAAGCTGATGAAATTTATTTCTGCTCTTTCTGCCACACTGTATAAATAAAGGAAAAGAAATAAAATACTTCTCCAACAGGAAGTGCGAATGCTTTAATGCTTTGTTTAAATATGCAGTTGAGAGACTGTATTTATCACACAGCATCTGTATGCGTCTACAGCTGGAATAATCTCTTAAAATTAAAAGATCTCATTTACATGCATTTAATACCTGTGTCACACCACTGAACTCAATGGATTTACTCTTAAATCTATGCTGGGTAAGAATCACGCCCAAAGCTTCGCGGAAATAGCATAGCCCACTGTATGCATGTTGCTCAGGTACTGCAAATTCTAGCTGGCAGGCTGCATTTCCCGAGAATAATTGGTGTATACATGCACCATGTGAGATTTATATTCCCCGCATCTTTGGCTATATACAATATGATTTAAATGGCATGGGCACTAGAGAAAGTGGACAGTAAAGTGTACAGTATTTGAAAATAAACATAAAGCAAAATGGTTTGACATCCTATTTCACTTAAAATGTAAATGGTGAGCATTCAGAGCATGATTTACAACCTTTTTAAAAGCACAAATGTTTTTCTTTTCAGCCCCCTAACTCAGCCCCCACAAATCAGGAGAAATCTGTGCAGCACCAGGAAATCCCCCTTGCTGCTTTTCTCCTTTCTTTTTGTTGCTGTCCAAAGAAACAGACGTGGATCCCCCAGATCGGTTTTCCCGACTATTTTCCCCCTGGTGTCTTGAATTGAAATTTGGCTGTATTTTGAACTTTATGCCGTAGACTCACAGAGAGAGAGAGAGAGAGAGAGAGAGAGAGAGAGAAAGGGAGAGGAAAGAAACTCTTTTCTTTCCTGAGAGAAAGGCGTGAGCCTGCCGCTCATCAGCTCGCTATTGCAGCCTCTTGCCCAGGATTAACACCTTTTCATCCCCATAAACCTGGCCGGATCTCTCTGCATCGCACGCGAGGGCAGCGTGAGACATCTCTCGTTCGCCAACTCCTGCCGCTGCCTGGAGCCATTGACCCAAGGACACCATCTCCCAGTACGCTCGCTAGCTCTAAGTCCATCACTTTTTGGTGTCCGGCTTAACCTGCCTTATTTTCCGAGGAGCTGCAGCCTGCCAGGGAAACCGAGGTATCGATGGTGTTTTTTGCCCCAGAGCGCGGCACACACAACAATCGTTATCTACCAACTACCTGCCCCTAACACGGCAGGAGGCCGTCAAACTAAATCCCAGTGTGATGCTCCTGCGTGGAAAAGAGGAGGAGGAGGAGACAGCCCTTGCAGCTCCGTGGCGCCGGCACATTGGGGTCCGGAAGCGCCGCACTGGGGCTCCGTCAAAGGGGAGAACCCAAACACGCTTCCCGGCACCGACTCTCCCCCCCTTCCCAGTCCCGTGGGGAGGCAGGATGCTGGTTTGAAGAGCTGGAAGGCTGCTCTGGCTGCAGGTGGGGGGTCACGGAGGACTTTGTGTGGCCTTCGCATAGGAAGGCAAAGCCCGGAGCTGCTGCCCTCCTCCCTCCCCTTACAGCAGCACAGCGGCAGGGAAAGCAACGCTCGAGTTTTCAGCTGAAACATCCAGCCCTTAAATCTTTAATAACCTTCCTTTTCTCTACTCGGAGCGCAGAAGTATGAGCGCGCATCTTAGGAGATCAAACCGAATCCTTAATTTAACCAGCTATTAATAAGGGTTAAATCCGCAGGCTGCGACGGCCCCTTTGCCCGGCTCTCCCTGGTCCGCGCGCACACAATCAATGGAGCGGGAAGCCTGAAGGGCGTCCATTTTGAAAAGCCGTAATGAATCATTTTTCCTTAGCAAATCTGGCAAACTTCAATCCTGGTTCCTGCAGCCTCCCTTTCACATGTCCAAGCCCTCTGTGACACATCAAATTTAATGAGACTGCACAGACCTCAAATAAGGCACCGTAGCACTGCTGGGATACTTTATTAAGGAGGATCAGACAGAATGTGTTTGCTGTTTAAGAGCCTTTAAAGGCAAATTACACTTCTTTTGGGGGGGATGAGAGGGGGGACCGGGGGAAGCCTCCCATTTTTGTTCGGTCTCTCACCCTTCTCGAATAGTTATTCTGAAGGCCAATTCAAACAGAGCATTAAGGTTTCTGCAAACAGGGAAAGCAGCAAAATTGGCAGCGAGGGCCGAGAGACCAGCGACGCTCTATTGAAGGTTGCGGGGTAGGACGCAGACAAAGAAACGTGTTATTTTACAAAATAATAACAATAATAATCTGCCTCTGACAAGCTGTGCAAGGGAACACCCCACCCTGCTAGCAGGTGCTGCCCTTGATCGGTCCAGGGAAAGGCCAAATTAACCCTCTCCAGCGGGACAAGAGGTGGGAATAACTTCACAGAAAGACGGATGATGTGAGATATGTGCTGAGCCATCCTTGGGGGAACCCTGGGGCAGCCATTCCAGGGGAGAAAAGGGAGAATCAAATATTATTTTTATTGTAGTATCTATGTAAATAAACATAGGCACCAGAACAAGGCAGTTAAATTCTGCGCACTCAAGGGTTTTGGGGAAGGGAAGTTATTCGATTTTTGCCTGGTTGGCTTGTGGGGGAAGTAAACGTGGATGCTGCAAGAGGTACGAGGTGAAATCCTAGATGACTTCAAGGGGTTTTTAAGATCATAGGCAACTAAGGGTGTGTCTTTTCAGACTCTTTTGCTTTGGAAACCCTGTTCTGCAACAGGACTCAATGCTGTAACTTTAGTTGGAGAGTACAGCACTCTCCTAGCGTAGCAACCTCCTGCTTAATTCAGAGCATCTCTTTCGAGATCATCGTGTTCTGCTTCTCTGTGTCCACCTCTGGCTACATCTGGCTCTGAAAAGAGATCACAGGCTGTCAGTACAAGAGGCTCCTACAAAACAGGAGCACACACTGACTGTCTCAGCACACGCTAGCTGATGGAGATGTTTGAAACCCGAATTAAACGCACAGAGAAATAGAGGAAAGTGAATCTTAAAGAAAACAATTTCTCTAAACAAGTGTCCAGGCTGCTGGACAAGGCAGCACCTGACGAGGCTACAGAAAGCCTAAAGGTCTATCTTAGCCTATGGAATCCAACCTAACTGGGTTTTTTACAGTGAGGTTTAAGAACTGGACTAGCTTTCAGTGAGCTTTCAAGGCTATTTTGTCAAAAGCAGAGTGAGTATAGTACGCAAATTCTATGTACCAAACCTGGCTCCCTGGTTTCATGCTGTACTATCCCAGAAACCAGAGGCCCTGGAATTAGAGAGAGTTGTATGTTAACACGTCCAGGCAACTGGGGGCCCGGAAAGGCTGGGATGCTGGGCTGGAAGTGTAACGCAGCAGGACTGCTTGGTCCTGCCAGGCTCAGCTTGCCTGTTTTCTTCTAAGCAGTGTGCCAAGCATGCACAGTGACTGACCCTTGCTCAGAGACAGCTGGAGATGTGGGGAGAACGCACAGCTCAGGGGATGGGTATTCGCTCTTAGTATGTCTGTGCTAAAAGAAGAAAGTCTGCATCTCAGAAGATTTTTATGCAAATAGAGGAAAAATAGTACCATTTTTATTTTGCCGAAGTAAGGACCTCGCCTTCCAAAAAGTGCAATACGAAGAAATGAAATCATTTATACATGAGAAATGCTTTGGTTGCAGAACAAAACCAGAGATGTTTCCTGTGTCAGGACCACTTAGGCGGAATCTGTGAAAGGTCCGGGGGGGTGACTGGCTTCATTTAACTTCTATTCTTCAGCTTTGGCAGTCTGAGGAGGTTTGGGGGTTCGCACAATGAATTCAGTGGTGATTTGGATCCAGGTTGCATTTTATCTGAACCACCTGCATTTGGAGTCACAGGAAGAGTGTGGTTAATGGATCAGTTTAATGGCATCAGTTCTGATCCATCTCTAATTAAGGGCTCTGCCAGGAATACAGTCAAGCAATTCTAATGGCCCAGAGGAAAAATTGTGAAGTCAGGTAATGAAATTTGCTTATTAGACAAAATGGGAAGAAAGAGTGCAGGGGCACAGAAATCAATATGGTAAGCAGGACAGTAACATTTAGAAAGCACTGCACATGGAAAAAAAGCATAGCTAATGAAGTTCACTGCTGAGAAGTGTAATAACGCCGATAACAAATCCTGCACTGATAACATCTTTGAAGATGTTCACCTGGAAAAGGTCCAGTTTATGTGAACTTCTAAACAATTTATTCCATGCTCTAGCTTACTCGGCTGGAGAATTTGATCGACTCTGACTTTTCACATCGCATAGTGCTTTTATAGGCAATTCCTGCCATGCCTCCTTCTAGAGCTAGCTTCCATCAAGTGGTGCGTATAGTGGAATACGCCTAGTGTTTATAAACAGGACAGTGACGTGACTCTCGAGGACGCTGGTAAAGATGGGGAAAGACAGGGTCACACCTGAAGCCTGGAAACTAGTTGGACAGATGCTCTAATGGCCCCCATTAGACCCCCATAGATGTGCGACGCAAGTAACCCCGCAGAATTGTCAGCCACGGACCCTTTTATCCAAGGACTCTTGAGGTCTGTTCCCAACTTACCCATTTGTACGGAGAAGACTCGCATAAAAAAGCCAGAGAATGACATAGATTTTGCCAAAAAAGTGAAAAAGCATTTATTCTGTGGCGATCTACAGAGTGCTGGGCAGGGCAGTATTCGTAGGTGGGATAGTTACAGTGCAAAAGCCTTCACTCGTAGGCTGGCAGAAAAGGAGGGGAACAAACCAGACCCTTGTTGGCAACCACCTCTTTTTTTTTTTTTTTTTTTTAAGGGAAAAAGTTAACCCAAGTTTATAAGCTTTAGCTCTGGAGCGGAGCCTTTTGTGTCTCACTAGCCCACATAATTGCGCTCCCCCCTCCTCTCACCCGGTGGCAAAGGAATGTAGGTGGAATGTCTTTACATAGAGACCAGCTCACGCAGGGACTACACAATAAAGGGAAGAAACAGGAGCCAATCTAAGTAAAGGATCAGGCAAGCACTGGAAGGAAAATAATATTGGGCTGTCTGCTAGCACATCTAACCCTGTGAAATGCCTCCATGAATCCCTTGCTTCCTTCTGTCTTAAAATGTCCTCCTCCTTCCCAGAGGTTCAAGGGACATATCTTGTTACAGTCTCCTTTTTAACACTTAACTTTTCCCCCTCTCTAATGCTACTTCTTTCATTCTGCTGCTGCATATATATTTACTGGCAACGGAAAAAATCAATAAAGGAGAAGGAAATGACTTGGCAGCCTTCCGAAGTGTTAAAATAATTCTCATCTAATTGAGCCCCATTGTTTTTACACAATATTGCCAGCAGTGCAGCTAAGTAGCTTGGCCTCGGTTTTCAAAAGCAACTAGTGATTTGGGGTGGTTCTGATTTTCTGGGTCCCTCTTGAAGTCTCCTTAAAGGGACCAGTTTGGTGCACACATTCATATGCTCTGCATTGCACGTCTCCCTTCGTACTGGGAGCCTCCTAAATTCAGCTGTCTCACTGAGATTTTGCCCTGAGACCCCACAGCACAAGTCTAATTTGCGGGCATATTTAAGTACAGGAGCCCTAGGTATGATTCTATGTACCTGTAAAGTACCCTAGCTGGCTTTTACCAGAGCAAACTTGGAATGGTATTAGTAACAAACAGCTTGAACCAGGTGCATTCCAATCTGTCAATTCTTTGTGTGAATTATTGCTACTTAAATACAGACTTTCAGTCCCAACTGTAAAACATTCTAGTACATGCTGTGCAAGAGCATATACAGCTAATCTTTTCACTGAACCGCTTATTGGGGCTGGTTGTAATCTGGAAACTCTTCTGTGGGTAATTCTGATTTTTCCACATTTTGTTGATGTTAGCATTTTAAAAGAAAAAAAAAAAAAATCAGAAAAGGGAGGACTCAAGCACCGAGAATGCCTAAAGATCCACTCTGTTCCCAGCTAAAAACATTTCTTCCACAGCTCAAAAATGGTTTCATTTTAATAAAATCCAAAGTGCTTCAATTCTATTTTGACTTTGAAAGAAAAAAAAGTATTTGTATTATACGAAAATGGAAATGAAAAGTCATTTCCAAATGGAAAACTGAAGCGTTTAATTTTGAAGGGGACAGAAAGCATATCTCAGCTTCAGTGGAATGCTCCATCTCGATTTGAAACAGAGTAAATAACTATTTTTTTTTTTTTTTTTTTTCAAAACAAAGTCTTTTCTCAGGAAGGTACATCTTAAATGAGAAACGTCCCATCATAGAAATCTCAGCGGCTTGACATTTAGAGACTAAGCATTCTCTTTTCTGCTTCCACGCAAGGTGAAGAAGGACACTGTGCAGCTATCTTGCGGAAGAATGCCATCCCACTTCTCACACCCGCGTTGCTGCCTGAGCAGAGCACAGGCCTCCATTCCAGCAGAGCACAGGGGAGGCTTTGACTTTTGTCCACGATGTCTCCCTCTAGCACCTAAGGAAACAACGATTAGAGTTGCCACTGCTATGCTTTTCTGAGTTAAGCACCCCTTATCACCCCGGCACCCCCAAGTTTGCACCTCATTTATATAGCAAGCGACCAATGTGTGTAGCACCTGGTGCTTGGTTTTTTTGCTGTTTTTTTGTTTTGTTTTTTTTACAGTTCTCTTATTTTCCTGAAATGTCAATTGGACTGTGCCTGGGTGGGTCGAGATTTGTGTTGAACAGAGCTACACATGGGAAGACAAACCGCATGACCCAATCATTTGCAGCAGTGCTTGCTGGTTTTGACTTAGATCTCTCCTGATCCTCGAGCTTCACTTCTGAGGAGCTCAGAAGATCCTCAGAGGTCCTGAGGTTTTCAGATCCTCTGCCTATTGCCTTCCCTGTCACCTTCTGCATGTGCCCATTCCGTGTACCTGTCTAAAGCTAGACATCCCTGCTCAAAAACTTGGGCATCCCGTCCAAGGTCTCATCCTGTCCAAAAGCATTTTTATCAAAGGCCCAGCAGCACAAGCAATCAGTAAACTATCCCAGTACACTGCTGAAGTGCAGGTGCGTTCATGCTACAGACCCCTCGACCACGCTCCACAGTCCAGCCTGCAGGTATTATTTCTGCTGGGAACGGGAGCAAACCGGGCAGAGGAAGGGAGCTCCCTGCTGCTACTGAAGGGGCAAACACGAGCAAAGACGCAGAAACATGCGCCTCTGTGCCGCCTTCTGCTGCAGAGGTCCCGGGGAGCAGCCTCTCCCTCTCTCACCCTTACAGGAATGAGCATTCGGGTGGGAAACATCTGCCCTTCAACTCACTCACGGGGGGTTTCTGGCTTTATTGGCAGGAGCGCGGACCCACATGGCACTCATAATGTAGCCCATTGTGCGTGTACAACCACAAATAGGTTAAATCAATAAAACAGAAAAGCCTCAGTTCTTGTATCAAATACCATCCATATCTAATGCCTCCAGGATGCCTTCTGATCCCAGAAGGTCCTGCTCGTTGATGCCTTCGCTTCCTGGGTATCCCACAACACTTCCCAAAGGAAAGAGCCAAGATATTAGCTTTCCTTCACGAAAACGGCTTGTGAGAACGCAGGGCCAGGGAAAAGTTTCAGCTTGACCAACCTCAGCGTCTCTCTTTGCCGTATGGCAGAGAGGAGGGTCTGGCGTGCTTCAGCCCTGACCTCATGGGAGCACCGGAGGGGTGGGAATGCCGCGTCCCCTCTCCGATGGCACCGCCAACACCCCGTGAGGAGGGGAGGCTGCTGTGCTACATCGCTCTGGTGACCCCATCGCCCTCAGATGGAGACTAAATTCATCTAAATTCTCCACTCTGGAAACTACATCCATCATGTCCCCAGCAAATATAAAACGGGTGTATTTCCAGCTAATTGAAAAGCAGCCCATTTCGGAGGAGGGAGTGGATTTAAATCATCTAGGGACCGGTGAAAGACCTGTCATTGTACAACGAGCTCTGGCCACCGTTACCCAGTACCCAGGTCAGCCTTTATTTCCTGCAGGCTGGCACCAAGAGAGTCAGCTGTATTTCAAATCAGTACCAAACACCAGCATTTGGCAAAGGCCTTAGAAAAGAATAATGAAGATGGGATTAGGAAAAAAGAATTCATAAAAACTAAATTAAAAATCACACCTCGCTTCACATTGGAAATTGGACTTGGCCACCGTGCTCTGTTTGGAGCAAGCCTCTTTAAATGCAATCCATTGTGTAGGGAAATTCTCCCTGGAATCTGGGTTTCCAACACAGCATTACTCTAACTCCCCACGTTCATGAAATCCCCAGAAAAATTGCAGCGCGACAGAAAAGGCAACCTCCTGGCAGGTATGCGAGCGTTTCAGAACAAGTCTCTGCAAGACCTGCTGAACTGGAGCGAGGAAACTGCTGGCAGAGGGTGGCAAAAGGCAATTCGTTTCACAGCTCCTCTCAAGTGATGTCCGATAAGGGATAACCAGCAGTCTAGAGATAACTTTTAATTTTCTCTCTCCCACAAAACACATGTACAAGTTTGGAGCGACAGACAAAGGGAAACAAGTGCTGCTTTACTGGAGTTTTTCCCCTCCTTTCCCTTCATTTCCTCATCCCAGTAGAAAAAAGGGAAATCAAGGAGACACACGCAACCTGGTTTATACTGAAGGGAAGGCACTAACAGCCTTCCTGTAAGCGCTGACAACCCACCCCTAGATATCCCCAAACCACCAGAAGTAAAGACATCGGAAAATGCTTTTTTTCACCCGCCTATCACAAAATGCAGTTTTCCTCCTCACAGACTCATAGCCAAGTAAAAGTAGGAGGGCAGATGACAAACTTCTGCACCTTCTGTTCTGACAGCGAATGCTCCCGAGCAAGAGACTCTCCTTTAACCCTGCTCTGTGCAGCGTCGAACAAACTTCAGGTATTCTCTAAACTGAAATAACAACAAACTGCTGTCAGTTATTTTTTTTTTTTTGCTCACTTCCCACAGATTTAGGGTATGTGTTGTGAAGTATCTACATCAAGGGTGAAAAGGGAGGACTTATTCCATGCTAATGGTTCGTATCACAGATCCAGGGACTCTGCCGTGGGCCACGGCCCCGACTGCGCCCGGTGACAAACAAGCACTCTGCAATCCCGCGGGAGAGTGTCCCTGCAGGTGCTTAGGAGGAGACAGCCCTTGGGGCTACAGCCCGATTTGTACACTTGGCCTTGCCAGGCTTTACACCGCAACCATTCCAAAACAAAGGACAGTGGGGTTCGTTTCCATTTTTCTCTTAAAAAGAGCCGAAGCTAGGACGAAGCATTTCTAAAGGGGAAGGGGGCAGCGGGGGAGGCAGAGGACCTCCTTGTGAAGCACTCAGGTGAAAAAAAAAAAAAAAACACCCCACTGCTGAGTTATTTGGCAATAGCTCTTCTCATCTGGGGGTATAAAAGACTCCAAAAAAAGACCACACAATAAAAAGGAAAGCCTGTCTGAAGTACCATGTTTTACACATTGTTAGACTGAAGCAATCTGTTGGAGTGAACCCTTTTAAAAGGGGCCATTTCTGTGTGAAAAGCCAGTTGTGTGGAGCTGGGAGGCATACAGCTGTAGACAGCTGTGGGGCTGGTACTGTAACTGAATCATTTTAAGAGTGAACTCTGGCATGTCGACGGGAGGCCCGAGAAGGGTAGCGCAGCCGGAAAGTACAGTTTGCTTCTGTATGAGCCGGGACACATTCACCTTTTTTGCACAGCTCAAGTTAACGAATGCAGAGCTGGGTTGGAACTAAATTCATGCAGGCCACTTTTCTCTTCCCCCTCCCCCCCCCCC
>VZSF01008234.1:117273-157811 GCA_013398295.1 Chionis minor
GGTTTTGTTTGTTTGTTTTTCTTAATTTTTTTTTTTTAAATTTTTAAAAAATTGAATTCTGGACACACAAGAAAATCCTCCCTTTTGACCCCTGCCTTCTGGCAAGTTTCCAAGCACTCGGAGGATCCGGATGGACTGTCAGTATCATCCCGGGCTGGGATGGATAAGCCTACAGCTTCCCAAGCACTCAGGGGGAGAAGGCTGCCGCTCTCCAGTGCATCTAAATCTTTCCACACTTCCCCATAAGGGCAAACCAATACCAGAAGGGTGCATCTGTTCTATCTTCCCAACATTACACAATATACATGGACACACAGATATTTGGAATTAATATTTTGGAGGATTCTGTATTTATACACGAAGCAGGGTCCCAGCAGAGCAGTAAAATAAGGGTAAAGTCTGATTAGGATCTGACCCACCACATCAAAACAGACATGCTCGTGCCAAGGTATTAATTTTGTGTCCCCGAGAAAGCAGTTGACCCTCAGGAGGAGGCATCTTGCGTGCATTTATTCGTATGTATAGGAGGCAGGCAAGATGACCAGCGGTTGTTGGAACAGGGGACAGCAATTGGGACAAACACACATCAACACAAGTCAGCTTTGCTTCACTACGGGCGATAAGCATCCAGACATTCTGAAGTGCCAGCGTACCTGATGTCCAGGAGATCATTAACAGTCAGGGGCCAAACCGAGACCCTGGCTTGCTCTAAAAATGGGTGTGCTCGCCAACGCAATGAGTCTTACTCAGCCACTCACCAGCGGGGTACGCAGTGCCACAGTGAACGGTAAAAAAAAAAAAAAAAAAATAGAAAAAAATTATTTTAGTTCTGGCTTCTGTCCAGATCTCCAAGTTAGTAAAATGGGAAACCAATGTGGGATGGATAACCGTCTGTTTGAACTCTGCCCACTTACAAGGTGGTGCTTCCGTAGAGATGCCGGTGGGGGAGACAAGTGAAGCACTGACTGCGTTTGGAGGAGGAGGAAGAAAAGGATCAGATGTAGGCAAAGAGTTTGGTTCATGTTAAAGGGAGTATTAGAAGTAAAGAAATGAATTCACTAGACTGACATTTGAAGGGTTAAAGGGATTTAAGCTTTGATCTTCCAAGAAAACATGCTGAAAACGTAGCCCAAGGCATGTTCACCATTTTGTTTGCTAGTAAAACAATGCAATTTGATTTTTGTTGGCTTGTTGTTTTTAAGTGGAACCTCATGGGTGTTCTGTTCAATTCAGCCCACAAAAGCAATTTCTGTCATTTTAATGTAGCTCCTGTGTTAGAAATGTTTGTTTTTAAATGCAAGTTTTATTGTTTTCATTGTTTGCACATTAAAAGCTAGATCAATAAGAAAAGCAATTCATGATGTCGTTCTTCAAAATTCAAGCCTTATCTACCCCATAAATTGGGGCAAATATGGAATTGTGAGAAAAGACAAAGGCTCATTCTTTTGGAATATGAAAAGAATAATTCTAGATCTCCGCTTTGACCCGTCACTATCTACCATGTGTCTTAGTATTTACAGGAGAGTCAAGTAGAGACATAGCTCTGTGACTGATAGGCCAGACTAAAGCATTCTTTAAGTTGTTATATTCTGATAGTTATACTCTAGTTTGCAGAAATGTAGGCATCACTTTAGCTTCTCTAAAATGGAAGATAAGCCTTCTTTCTGTGAGAAAGACATATCAAAATTTCTACCGGACATTAAGAGTGTGTGTGTATTTTTATTAAAAAAGCTATCCCAATCCAGAAGGCAAGATGGGGGACAAATCCTGCAGCAAGGGTCAGACCTGAGGGCCGGATATGGGTTTTAACTCCAGACCTGCTTCTGACTTTAAATTTAGCCTCGTACAATTCTTTCTACCTCTTAGGGCCTCCATTTCCTACCTATACCCAGGGGATGGTACTACAATGGGTTTCTTGCTCTTTGATATTTGAAACGTGCTTAGACATTCCTTACGTTGAGGGTGCTAGAAAGAAACCATTATTGATATATTTTTGCAGGCCATTTCTTCCTGCAGGGTCCCAAAGGTGTTTGAGAGTCTCCGTAGCCTACAGTAAGAGGGAGCAAAGAGTGCCCTAGCATATCATACTCCTCCTGGGTGCATGACAGCAACTCTATAAAAGTACACAGCAGCTAGATGCACATCTAAATAGCAGTTTCATAGAGTGGAACGAGGGAGAAAGATCTATGTAATTGGAAAAGTGAAATTTGAGCAAACAATCTTCCAAATTGTTAGGTGACAACTACACCAAGTTCTCCTTACTCTGAAAGGTATTGATAAATAAGCGCTTATTTCTACCTTTCAGTAGAAGAATGGCTCTTCCATTGGTTGTGTCAATGACTGTTATACCACCTTCTACCACCTACTAAGTCACGACCCTTCATTCTGCAGTAAAGTACATTTTAATGATAACACGCCCTTTAAAACATCTCCAAGTGGACTGGTAGATTGCACTTCAGTAATTGGTGTATTGATACAAAACAATCAATTTAAGAATGCCAAGCACAAGCAGAAGTCACCACGCATCGCTGGACATAGACCTGCATGAGTGTTACTACTTTTATTGTGCATCAGGCTTCTCACTCCATCTTCCCTAAAATACTCCTTTCTCATTTTGGTGCATTTTTCCTTAAAAGGTTGGTGTTACAAGCAGGATCAGGGATAGTATTAGGTATGACTCTGCATGCCTTCACACCTCATGAAATCCCATCTACAATGGTAAAATTAATGAGGAAAATTGCCTACTGCAACAATTTCTGAAATAGCTGTAAATGTTTTATTGCTTAAGTGTATGCAACAGCAGCTTCAGCAAACATACTCCACCGGGTGTGGCAGAGAAAGGACATACACAGGATCTTTTGAAGAAACAGACAGCCATGGCTGGACTATATATCTAAATAAATCCGCATTTATTAGCTGATGACTACGCAGCATACTGTAGCAAGCCACACTCAGAGACACATTCCCGCACAAGGCTAGCGTGGCCTATCTCCTAGTTTTCCTAATAATGCCACCCTACTCGTCAGGAAGCAGACTGATGGTTTTCAAAAAAAATACATAAACTGAGAACATTCCCCTGGGGACTGCTCATTGTCTCAAAGTCAAAGATATGGCTAAATTAGGTTTGGGTTGGACCCCAACAGGTACAGCGAAGTCTACAGTGAGATGAGCACCTGCTTGGAGTTACTACCACCACCCACAACGAAATGATTACAGTTGGGTCAAAGATCACCTCTGCTTGAAAAATTAGAGAAATGACTGCATGCTAAAACTGGCAGGCAATTCTGCCACTGCCCCACAGTGAGGGGACGCTCCATCACAGCTGCAAAGGTAGGGCCATTCATCCATCCTGTCCATCCAGGACCACTCCACCTGGGCAGGAAAGCGGGAATGCCAGTATTTAAGGCAGTGGTCTCACTTTGCCAATTGTTTCTCCCGCGCTCCCTGTCGGCGACCAACTGGTGGCCTGTAGCTGAGGCGCACAGAGGACGCGCATGGCAGATGTGTTGTAGTTCAGAGAGGGGTGACAGACCAGACAGCGTGACCTTCTGCTGCGGGAGCCTGGCCCCAGGCGATGCCTTCTTGTCGGTCATCTCCCACGGCCAAGGCCACGTGCTGCCGGCCCACGGGGCCGCACAACGGGGCTTGCAGACAGGGAGAAAGCGCCGGGGCTACTCTATTTGCCTGAGTACTTGTGGCTGGGAGCTTTCACGTGAATGATTTGAAAGGCCCTTGAGAGTCACTCAGTTAGGTAGCAGAAAGAAAACCACATGATTTAAGTGGCCACTCCACACCATGCAAATAGGATTTGAACCCGAGAGGCGCAGCGCACCATGAACTCCCATTTACTCAGACCAGAGCCTGGGGCGTTCAAAAGCTTTTGGCATCTTGCAAGTTTAGCTCAGAACAGCAAAACTTTTTCAAGAACAGCAAATAGCTAGCGGTAACTAATCTATATGCTGGGAGTTGCTCTCATAAAACATTTGCTAAATAATTTAGGAACAAACCCCAGTAATAATAAAAAAAGTGAAAAAACCCTAAGTCTACTCCCAGATGATCTGCAAGTACGAAACAGCAGCAAGTCTATCAAATAAATTCACCTAGTGCTACTCTCATATTCCCTACCATCCTCCCAATCCCAATTTTCTTTTGATTCAGCAGCTTTCCTCCTTTTGGCATTTCTGGCTGGCAGGGCTAGATGTACTTGGTTAGAATTCAATACCACGAGGGGGTTTAGTAACTAAAAGCTCCTTTCCCTCCCCCCGCCCCTCCCCTTCAGCAGCTCAACAGGAGGTAAACAAAAGTTCTAGAAGGGTGACCTGCATGATTAAGGTCAGTCAAGTTCAAACTGCTTCAGTCCTCATCAGGATCCATAAGTAAAAATCAGAAGCTTCCTTTACTTGCTTCAACAAAAAAAAATAAAAAAATCAAACCTCTGAATCAGCTGAAAAGTAGCTCACAATGTGATAGCCAAGCACTTGCCAGGGTTCACTAACATTCAGCAGGCATTTGTCCCAGCTGCCCGCTCCGTGGTGCTAGGTGCTGTGTGAACATAGATTGTTCAAGACAAACCTGTACTGCCATTAACTGACTTCCAATGAAGTAATGCAAGGAAGAAGAGAAGGAGAAATAGGAGTACCAGGAGAAGTGCCTTGCACGAGGCTTACACCGAGACCCAGGAACAGCAATAAATTAGAATTCACTTTTCAGCCCTGATCCAAGCAAAGACTTAGTTGTGTGTTGCTTTAAAGATCAACGTCATCCAGTTGATTTCAATGAAACACCTGATTTCTGCTGTAGCAGACGGACAGCTATTACCATGGCTTTGGTCTCCCTTCTGAAACCATCCTGTGACAGCAGCAGCAAGTTCTGACCTACAACACCCACCCTTAAATCCAAGTTTCAAAGTCATCGCAAAAAGTTGAGAAAAATCTTAACAGCAAGGAGACAGATGGTGCCGTAATAAAATCCATTCTCTATTCTTACTTATTTCCACTGCTTTTACTTATCAAGAGATCTCCCCCAAAAGCATACCGTGTCTGTACTCCACGTTAGTTCCTTGCCTGCTAGATGATCCAAAGAAAGGACTAAAAGCCTTCTAGAGTTGATGGCACTAATCTGATGACCTGATGAAGCCCAAACCAAGAACCAGTTACTAGGAAATGAAGACAAACCATGGCTGCTATCCAAAAAGAACTCATAAATCTAAACATCTCCTGCTTGCTGTCTTGTAACAGCTCTAATATTTCGCCTACTTTTACTTTGCAAAGATTGTTCATTATTACTTTTACCTCTTAGCCTCTCTCAGGATGTCAGCTCCATCTGCCACAACATATCAGAGTGAATCGTAGCAAGTACAGTTCAGGTGCTCAATTTCATCCTCCTTCTGAATTCTTACACTTGACATAAGGCTTAAGAATACATATAAAATTTTTTTTTTTTTCAGTCAACATTCTGCAGTCTCCTCACCTCTTGACTTTCTTTTTGTCTGCCTCTCAATTCCCAATCACACTCTTCTCGTCCTTCATTTCATTCTTACCTTGGAATTACTGAAAGCGATACAGAAGAAGATCATAGAATCATAGAATGGTTAGAGTTGGAAGGGACCTTAAAGATCATCAAGTTCCAACCCCCCTGCCGTGGGCAGGGACACCTCTGACTACAGCAGGTTGCTCCAAGCCCCATCCAGCCCGGCCTTAAACACTTCCAGGGATGGGGCCTCCACAGCTTCCCTGGGCAACCTGTTCCAGTGCCTCACCGCCCTCGCAGTAAAGAACTTCTTCCTAATATCTAATCTGAATCTCCCCTCTTCCAATTTAAAACCATTACCCCTTGTCCTGTCACTAGACTTCCTGACCAAGAGTCCCTCTCCAGCTCTCCTGCAGGCTCCCTTCAGATACTGAGAGGCTGCTCTCAGGTCTCCCCGGAGCCTTCTCTTCTCCAGGCTGAACAGCCCCAGCTCTCTCAGCCTGTCCTCGTAGGAGAGGTGCTCCATCCCTCTAATCATCTCAGTGGCCCTTCGCTGAACCTGTTCCAACATCAGATACAGCATCTTGCTTAGTAATGTTTTGCTGAACATCTCAGCCACCACTTGAGTTTGCACATTAGCTACCAGAGAATAAATTCTAATTATTTTGATACTTTACCGTGTGGCAACCCTAAACACAGCAAGGACCGTAGGCTTCAGCAGTCAACTCTGCAGCTAGGAGCAAATAATTTCAGTCTTTATTGACTTGTACTTGGCTTCTCCTGTACAAATGTTTTCTGAACTTCTTTCATTTTTACCTTGCTGCTGCTAAGCATGTCATTTTCTATTCCCCGTTATTCAATAGCCTTTATATTCATATGCAGCCCAATTCTCTGCCAGTATCATCTTTTCATTTCCGTCAACTGGATTACATGTTGCTCCTACCTGCCTCCAAGTTACTGCTCATTTTCAGTGTCAGATAAAGTTATCGCACACCAGACTGAACAGATTTTATTCAGCAATTGCATTCCTTTACGTAATTCCGTTATGTTTTCAAATCGCTCGCCAGAGTAGGCTGTAATTCTCCTACAGTAGAAAGCGTTCATCAAGACAAAACAGAAATACGGGAGTTGGCACTAAGAGTTACGGTCAGCTGTTCCTCCAGTGCAACAGCCTCTTTCCAAGAATTACAAGAACCAACATGTTGCACTGAAGAGAAATCTGACATTTGTGGGATGACTAACCTGACAGTAGGTGAGACTTTCTCTTTTGTTAGATTAATTAGCAGTTATCTCCTTCCTTTAAACATAAGACTATAATCCTTCCAAGACTGCCAGCCTTATTTATTTATTTTATTACTGTAATTGGGTATTCTTTGTATATTGTTGTGACTGGCGTCAGTAGATGGCACTGTGACATACACTCTTCCAGGTTCTTTTTTGTTAGCCTGCAAGCAAAGGTTTAGTTTTATGAACATTTTTTTGTGTGTGTGTGTGTGTGTGTGTGTTATAATTAGTTTTGTTTATGCAAGGTTCTGTAGTCCTTCGGGAGCAAACTGTGGAAGCAGTGAGATAATTTGCTTTCTGCATTTGCCCTGCTCTCTGATTGAGGTCAGTTCTTGAGCCAGAATCAGTCTCTGGGTACCAGTCACTGAGGTTAGGTTGAGATTCCTATAAGAAGGGATTATCCTGCATATTATTTGACCACTCTCGCTCCAAGACTGGTACACCAGTCTAAATAGGGCAATTAACTGAGAATGTACCAGTATTCCCCTCCAGCAGAAAAGCAATCTGCAGTGCCCGAGCTATCTTATTGCCCTGTGACAACGGATACGTGTTGCTATATTTAGAAGAGGACTCTGTTCTCCAACGAATGGTACATTCAAATGGAAATAAATTTTTCCAGTTCCTTTGGCTTCTGAAGTTGAATCTCTAGTGTTGGGAATCCAAACTGCAAATTCAGGAATCCACACATACTATCAAGTAGAAAATGTGGTGCCCTGAAAGACAATTCAGAGTCTGATTAATTTTCAGACATGTAGACTATGGCTAGTCTAAGACATTGAAAACCTGTGGAATGTCAAGACAAAAAAATAATAAAATTCAGTGCCAAAATATGAACTGAAATGCCTTCAAATTGGCTTGATGACCAACATCTTCACCATCAGATGCCTTAACTTACTTGCTTTCTTTTTTGAGGCAGAAAATAACAAATAGCGTTATCTTTTTTCCATGCTTAAGTTAGGATGCTTGATATCATGATACCTAGTGATACCTCAGTGAAGGTAGAGCCCTGTTGAGCTAAGTGCTTTTCAAATACAAGATAATAAATGGATTTAGATGAAAATGTCATCGACTGATTTCACAAAAAAGCTTCTTTGTTTTAGAAAATAATGAGAAAGATGGATGAATGTTTAGCAACAGTTTTTCCACAAAAGCACTTTTAAAAAAGCACCTTTCCTTGCATTCCCCCCCTCAGTTTCAAGCAGCAAAATCACCTCTACCATTAAAACTGTGTTAATGATTTAACAATGAGGACGATTTGATAAATGAAACAAGATAGCAACAAATGAGAAGATAAAGTGTATACCAAAAAAGCAGTGCTAGCACAAACGTCTTTTGCAAATACAAAACGTGCACAGATTCATACACACATATGCACACAGTGCACTTAAGTGTATAAAATGTCTTTACGACCTCCATAGGATGAAGTGTCCTTTGCAAGAATGACAATCATCATCAATGGTTGATTAGCAAGTGTCAAAATAGCAAAGTGATCAGCTAATATAAATATACGTCCTATAAAGCATAGACAACCTTTATGAAAAGGTATCACTAAACTAATAACTCCTTGCAGCAACGCTTGATATTCTACTCCTACAGGATATTTTTAATCAAAGAATGCGAGAGAGAGAACAATAGTTCAATAGACTTCCATATCTGACCATGAAGAGTAAAGCATACTCTTCAAACGGACTGACCAGTCGTAACACCCATAAGACAAGGACAACTTTGCAAGAGTTGCGAGTGAGTTACAGGGAGGGTTTTTGACATCACACACCCCAGAAACGTAGCAGAGAATTATTTTCCTTTAACACGCTTACAGCTAAAGTATTGGCTTCCATTCAACTAATAGAAATGTTAGTGCTTAGAGCTTGCATGCCTTGCATTCTTGCAGTAATACAATTCTGTATTAAAATCTATTCCAGTTGCTTGATTTATGAAAATTGTTAAAATGTGCTGTGTTAGTACCAAGCTCATTGTATCAAAAAAAAAAGAGAAGAAAAAAAGAATCAATTTTTAAGCAGAAAGAGAAAGTGAGAGCGAGCACATGCTGTTGTCCCTATCTAACATATGAAGCTTTATTCCTTATAAAAGTTGCCTGTGTCCAAAATGTGACAATTTTATTTCAGAAGGTGATGACGTTTTAAGACTTTGTTGCAACTTGTGGACAAAGTAGTGGTTGATTTGCTCTCCAGCATTCCTTGGATTTTGTAATATGTCAATACATCATGTTAATGCAAGTTTTTAAAAAAGGAGAAGAGAAAGCAAAAGCTCCCTTCCTTTTTAAGTATGAGTAATCTATCCAAATCCTACTGAGACACACAAAGGAACGCGGGCAATTTTCCCTTTCATAAAATGCGGACTTTCTTTAAATACTTCCTCCCTACATTTTCAAAGCACAGTTGTATGAAATGAAGGGGAAATGACACCCTTACCCATTGAAAAGGAGATTATGTAAAACTGGTTGGAGAAGCCAGCCGTGTTAATGCAAATACAAGTATGATCTTATTCATAAGTTGCCATTGTGCTAGAAGAACATGCGTTTCCTAGATGCGTCTACCCAAAACTCTGTGTGAGGAGAAAAACATTTTTCCAGGATACATTACCGTGTTTTGCAAATAAATATGAAACCCAAAAGATCACTTTAAAGATGTGAAGGGCTTGGTTTGCCATTGTGCTGAGCACTCGATGCCACTTGAAGTTAATGAGAGCAGTCAGCAGCCTTGACAATAAGACACTACAAGGATTTTGCGTGCCCAAAGGTGCTGGAGACACTCCGAGAGGAGCCAGGGCTCAGCTCCTTTTCCACTCATAGCCTAAGTTGTCTTTGTACCAATAGCAACCGCCTGTTGTTTCTAAAGTAACAACTGGGGACAGTCTGTACCTAGTAAGTATTTTATAAAGTCAGCCCCCTACCTCTGCCCTTACAACAGTCTATGTTACTGATTGCATTAGACATAGCCCCTCATTGCACCAGCTACTCGAACGCATCCTCTGGCTGGAAAAATACAAGCAAGCCATTCCCAGCCCCTTCCAACACCCTCAATTTGAGTATGTGCCGCATCAGTATCTTACTCCCCCATTGCTACTATTTGAAAGATTAGTTTAGATCCTAGATCCAAAAATGCAGGATCAAAGAACAAGATCACTTCAGTCTGCGTTTGAGCTGTAGACCAAGCCGTACATCTGAGGAAAACAGATCAGAAAGAAAAGCTACCCTTGCAAAACTCTAAAGTCCAATCGAAACCTAGCTCACAGTATAGACTCAAGTAGAAAAGAAAAAAAAAAAAAAAAGAAGAGGTAGATATGTGAATTTGTCCTATTGCTGTCTAAGAGAAGAATATTGCATGTGTCTGCTCCGGTGTACATGAAGTAAAGGAGAAGTGATGCCCTCGGCCACCAAAAAGAAGATTATACACCATGTGGTTGGAGAAGACAGCTTCATTAGTGTAAACAGAGCTACAATCTTATTCCTACATTTCTTCATGATGAAAGTGCATTTTTACAGCATTTTATACTTGTATGTGAATAAGCAAAGTCAACCTTGGTGTATTCTTAAGGTAAACTTACAGGGGAGTTGATCATCTTTTTTCTTTCTAGCCCTTTTTATTCATCTTATTCATCTTGGCTTTACATGGATACTCTTTAGTAGTAGGAGGAAGCCCAAGGCCTTGGATATGTGTATTTAACTTGTGATTAGTAAAGAAGGTCTAATTAATCTTCATTATGTGGGGTCTTTTGAAATAGATGCCTATATTGAGTGCCCTTCCTGTCCAGCTCTGGTCCAGATGAGTTTCTGGCTCACTCTGTAGGACCCTGGGGTCTTGTCATACGAAAGGCTGTTCAGTATTCGATGAGGAAACGATTATACAGTCTTCCTAGCCTTTTCTACTTACACATGACAGCTGTTACCAGTCAAAACTGTCTTGTGTGTGTTTGTTAGCTAAACGAAGCCTAATGGCTAGCCTAAACCAAAAATTGTCTGTAAATTTTTAGGAACAAATACTTCTTCAAAGGGGAGAGGTTTGATCCCCCCAAAGTATCTTTTTCCACAACGGGTAATTTTCTTATTTTAAAAGGTGTAGTAACAGGCTCTTTTAATAGAAAAACCTACCTATTTAGAATTGCTGGGGGTTTGTGTTTTGTTTTTCAGGAGTTTTTTTAAGCAATACTTCAAAAAATTTTTACAGGAATTTGCTTTCTGCATCACATCATGAATCTGAGTTAACTTTAAGAATAGGGTCTGAGAGGCAGAGTTTTTCAAGCTAAAAGAAACCAAAAATTATTCTAAGATATGGTTCGGTAGTGTCAGTGCAACAACCTTCAGAGCTTGGCTTCATCAGTTGGGGACCATTTGAAAATATTTGCCAGGGAAAGTCCTGCATTGCTTACATACCTAAAGGCCTCAGCAAGTGACAGAATATATGGGTAAAGCAGGGGAAAAAATAAGATTTTAAAAAAAAAAAAAAAACAACAAACACCAACCACAAACAAAAAACCAGACAAAAAACCCCAAAACAGCTGTGATTGAAGATCTGCCTTTTTGAAGATGCATACAACTTCAGAAACAGTTATATAGTGGAAACACTGATTTGCAAGCATTCAGTTACTTTGCTTTTTAGATCAATTTCCATTGGATATAAGCACATTAGATCATTGTGCACAATCTTTATCTAAAGGGTCATATTTCCAAGCGTTTATCTAATGTTTCAACTATAACGTGACATGTATGCAACACCCAAAAAAAGAAGTGGTGTGGGAAGAAACTTACTAAATTTAGGGATTTGCTCTTTTTATTTACTATTTTGACAGAATCAGGGAAAGAAAGTTAACTTCCTCTCCTCCTCCCACCCAGTTTATTCTTTAATCTATCAAAAGAATTATTAAATCTTTTAAAAGATCAAACACTCAGATTCTTCACAAAGGTTGTCACAATGAATTCATTTGCAAAGCTTTCATCCCTTCTTCCCCACTGTGCTGAAATAATGTTGACTATTTTTCGCTGTCTCTCTCGCTTGCTGTAAAGATTCAGTTGCAAAGGTTGTTGCAAGGACTCGATCTCCCACTCTTTTCCCACCTGGCACCAATATATCCTAGGAACTGAAAAAGCAGGTGTAGGTACCTCACTGTTACTATGTTGTCCAAAAATGACCTCCTAAAAAGAAGTCTTTCAAAAGGTTGTTTATGATACTGCAGAACAGCACAAAAAAGAACAGCAGCAGTGAGGGTGATCCCCAAAAATTCCATTCTCTAAGAGAGCTACTTATATTTTTAAAAAGCAGAGCTTTTTCATTGCTTGGGAGTCCAACTAGTACCAGTTAATGCTACATAGAACACCAAAAGGCTGTAATTTCTTTGGCTTAAGCAAGAGGTGTCGAAACTAAGAAAAACCACACACTACAGAAGTAATATGTGCAGAGACTCAAACGACAAAATATATCATTCTACTCAGTTTCTTATAGAACCAGAGAATCTTTCCCCCAGAACGTGTAAAGCAAAGAAGGAATGTTTTAGATGCAGGATGTTCATTAAAGACTGGTCCTCCTCAAATGCGAGGGATTTTTTTTTTAAAATAAACTATTTTTCTATGAAGACAAAAAAAAAAAAAAATCTCGGTTTTCAAAATTCTTCCTGAGTTTTGCCACATGTCAAATGAATCCTATCAGAGCAGCACATTATTTTTTTAATTAATTGTTCTCCCTTGTAATGGACTGTGGAGTTGCTGTGGGAATAAAGCCAGAACAGTTGTGTATCCGGTTCGCCAGGTCTACTGCCTAATGGGTCACATTGCCCCCATGATATTGCACGTGTGCTGCGATTAAGAGCAGCCAGGATGATCACAGTGAGAAGAGCAGAGGAGGAATGCAGGAGTGTGTGATGCTAGTGATAAAGGAAAGGTACAGATCGTTTAGTCTCTCAAGTCATAAATCCACCTCTTACTGATTACAAAACACAATTTTGAAGGTACTCAAAGAAGGGAAAATTCTGTTTTGAAAACTCTACTCTTTGATCCAAAAGCATCAAATCTTTTTTCAAGCTGAGTCCTTAACTTCTTGTATGACAAGAGACCACATTTGGGACAGCAGCGTTATCTGGAATAACTGAAGATGTAGAGAAAACCACATAATACAGTGGGGAACATGCAGAATAATGCCATTAGAAAATGGGATTTTCTAATAGTCATAGGCATCTAATTCCCATTAATTCCTCTCTGACCATCAGCTCCCTGGCTGTAAAAAAAGAGAAGGACCAACGTATATGACCTCATTTCTTAAGTTTTCACAGATTCAAAGTCATCCATGTTTTGGTTGCCCTCAGGTAAGACATTTTCACAATCCCGCTACAGAGGATGGCCTAGACTCTCAAAACAGTAAGACAACAAAAATGCACGCCTCCAAAACCTGAGAAAAACAGGACCCTTGTACATTTGGAATGGAGCTGTCTCACAATTGCTGGAACAAATTATACTTATACCAGCCCATCAATTTCCAAAAAGTGCTCAAAGCTTTTGAGGAAAAGCAAATAACTTCTTTCCCAGATAAGTGGTACAACAAGACAAGGAGATTCCATCACACTCTTTATAGGCAAGAAGGAGATCTAGTCCCCAGAAGAAGTTTTGAAGAAGCTGGATTTCCCAAGGCTTTGGCTCATACTTTGCAGTTCCTTGCACAATCTCCATCCCCTAACGTATTTTGTTTCAGTTTGCAAAATAGACATTGCTTCCTTAGAAAGACATCATATGTAGGTTTTTATTACCAATAAGCAAATTTAACTATGCCTGCTCAGTAGACCAAAGTATTATGAATCCCAAATTACCACCAAGTCAGGGTTCAGTGCAGCACTGTAATGAAAAATGTATCGTATCTGACCTGTGCATTCATTAAGTGAGTTTTCCCACATGGTGAGCTTTTCATCTTTTTAAACACAAATGAGAAACCTTTTGAACGGCTTCTATGATATAACAGGAATGCTATACATCTTCTCTTTTCCCCTCAAATTACGGAAACGCTCTGAATGATCACTTGTCTAAGGATCTACCCATTTTATGTAATTTAGTACAATCAAAGTCTTACTATAGATCTCTAGAAGATAGCTAAAAAAACTCCAAGAAAAGAAATAACCTTATTGTCCAGCGAGCACTCTAGGTTCACCAATAAATCCTTCTATTACTAGCTTTATTATTAAGTTTCATGGAAGCATTCCATAGGGGTCTTGATTTCGTGTGTGCCTGCACCCAGAAAACACTGGTTATATCATAACCACAGGCTTTGTTTTCAAAAAGGTTAATTTGCTCAAGGACTCCACAACAGGTGGGCAGTGGGGAAATGTGACCAAGTATGCTTCCTACTGTACCTCTGCAGAGAGATCAAGGTTCAAGCTCATTTGTTCCTAAATCTGTCTTGACAGCAGCTCTGTTGATAGTGAGGAACAGAGTTGTTCTGCTCTGGATGAGAGTCAACAGCTCATACTAAATCCTCGAGTCACAAAAATACTTCTTGGGTATCAATCCTGTTTAGCTGGTTGGAGAAAGAAGGTCCAAGTCAATTTATTCTATCAAAATTTAGAACATAACAGTTCATACTTGTTAATTCTTTACTGATTTTCTGTGAGACATAGTGCAGAGGCATCATAAAAATCAGTAAGATGATATTTCAGCTCATGGACAGATCCATCATTGACCACATGTTGAAAACTGTACTTGTTCCCACCTCTCACGCTTTTGCCCAAACTCCAGGTCTCTGCTTTCCCTGTCCCGTAGTTGGATGTGACTATGTTTTGGCTGCTATTGCTTTGTTATTTGCTGCTCCCAGCAGCTGTAGGCAACTATCTCCTCCATACCATCTGCCCATCCTGGATCGCTTTACCCTCTCATGCTGTGTTTTAAAAAAGATCTCCCACAACGCTTGGGTAAATTAGCATATGCAGCACACTTACCTTTGGAGGACAGAGCAGTTCCTAGTTCTGTCCATGAAGGACAATTCTCTATGCCTATATCCAAATGTTTCTGGAGCCATCGTACTTTCTGCAATCCTCCTTCAC
Source organism: Chionis minor (assembly GCA_013398295.1). Classification (NCBI taxonomy): domain Eukaryota; kingdom Metazoa; phylum Chordata; class Aves; order Charadriiformes; family Chionidae; genus Chionis; species Chionis minor. The sequence goes on from VZSF01008234.1 coordinate 132,064, forward strand.
CTGACCATAACCAGGCTTTAGCAGTCTGGTGTACTCACAAGTATCTCGAGCCTAGTCACCAACGTGAACTTAATAAGCTGCCACAAACACATAAGCTCAATATTCTTACTGAGGTCCCCAGTAGCCAGGGTCATGCTGCAAAGCAGGTGATGGACTGTTGTGTTCCTTCCATTCCTGCTTTGTCATCAACCAGCTTTAGTTCCAACATCTGTCTGCTTCACTGGCATTCAAATTTGCATTCATCTTTCATACCCAAATAACCTTTTATTGCATTTTCACTTAAGCATGCAGAGAAAAGTCACCAATATAGGACAATTGTAGAATTGTAACATTGCAATATCGTACCAAGATATCATTTTTTTTTGACTTATCAGCACTGAATATTGAAAGAGATCGCCGATCTGAAGCATGAAGAAAATGAAACAACAAAACCTAGCAAGAGAAAAAATTAATAAGAAAATGGTAATGTCAGTGTTTCAAGGAAGAAATCCCACAACTGAACACCCTGTCTGCTTGAGACAAAACAACCATCAGCCTGGTTAAACACATAAAATTGCACTAGCCAGCAAAGCCTATTTTGATAAAGATTCTCAAACATTAGCATCAAGTGAAACTCCTTCTTGACACATAAGTTGTATAATAGCTTTAGAAGTTTACTTGACTTACACATAGTGCATTTTTGCCAAAGGAAAAATTTCCAGCACCGTGGTTGCCTGGCCAAGATCCGATCCTGTAGCTATGTACCAAATCCATGAAATAACTTGCCCTATTAAAGAACAACAAGAAGGTTTTCCATCCTCTGAAGCTCAGCAGACATAACTCCCCACAGTACCAGAAAGGATTTTTATAATTTCACACATGCGGCTAATACTAATTTTGGGAGCTGGAAGAGTTGAAATGCACTGCAAAGCAGCAGAAGTCTAGGGAATTCTGAGTTCTGCTGCAAATTCACCCTAACAGAGTCACAGGCCAGAAAGAGTTGCCATGGGAATGATTCACCTTAAAGTTAAGCACATACTAGAACATTTCCAGGATTTGGGATCCTAATATAAAGCAACTGCAGGCGCCCAGCAAATTGGATGCGATGCTATAGAACTGTAACATCAGGTTACAATTCCGATCCATTTAAGGGCTGGTTCCAATTTTGTTGCATTAATTTTAGCTTCTTCCTCCCCCCCCCATTTTTTTTTTTTTTGTTTTTAATCCTGGTGCTGTAATGAGGCTGGAGTAACATGTTTATGTATTATATGGTGTATGCTGATATTTGAGGTCTCATATGTCATCTAGACAGCATTACAGTTAATAAAGGAACTGCAAAAGAGGAGAGAAAGGAAAGCGATGGGACATTGAATGACTCAAACCCATGCGACAGATAGAGGGAATCATATTGTCATGACTAGGTTCAATCTTCAGTTCCCTTAAAACAGTGGTTATACTACTGACTTAATGAGCGGTGGAATTAAGACAGAGTTCACTCCATTCTCCTTGGAAGTCAGGAAAGTTATTTGTTCTTATATATATATATATCCCATTGCCCTTCCCACATGCAGACAGCAGCTGTAAACCTGATGCCATGAAATCCAGGCCAGTGTCCCTGCCTCCCCCGCAACTCACTTCAATGGAGCCAAGATTTCACTCAACATATGGTCTAGAATTTACTCCCATAAATCATTTTGACTGTCAACTCCTTCAGCAGATTGGGTCAGACCCAGAAAAGACTTAGGCGGTCTTCAGGTACCAAAGTCTCTAACAGGGATCCCAAATTGCCTTGATTAGTAGCCAGCTATTCCCAGGGAGAAGCCTCAATCCGTGTTTTTTTCTACCTGAAAGTCCCCATATCTCAGTTCCACAGTGAGTCAATGTCCAGAATTGACTCAAATGGCTGCAATAAGATGAAGGTCTGTTGCAGGATCCAGAAAATAGACGCGCTGATACTAGTTTCCCTGGATTTGCTTGGACTGTACCAATCCTACAGCAATTTTCTAGGCTGCTTGCAAAAAAAAAAAAAAAAAAGTACATGTAGCTAATCTCTTTTGGGGAAAAAACAACTTCCAGAGAGGCGGGGAGTGACAGCTACGTTTCATGCAGTGACACAGTGGATAGAGCATTCACCCAGAAGTTCATTCTGATCTGTCCTCAGCCTTAAAAAGAGTTGAACATCTCCAGAGCCTGCCAGGAGAGTCTATCCATGCTGTAGGCATGGCAGTGGTTTTAACAACCAAGAAACACAAGAGCAAGTTCGGGAGAGGCAGAACAAGTGGTTGTTGCATGCAACAGGGAAGGAGGAGCAACCCTGGGCACTGGTCCCTGCTTTCCGGGTTTTTATTCAGGGGCTGCTTAATGTAAAATGCATAAGCTGTCCTGACTCCATGCATTTATTGTTAATGGCACTTGAAGTCAAAAGCATACTGATTCATTTACTGGGGAATAATCATTTACCGTATTAGCTAATCTATTTATCAATATAAAGTCAATTATTATGAAGCATCAAGAGTGGCTAGTAATTATGCAATGTAAACATAAAGGATGGAATCAGTAAGTAATTATATTTATTCTTAACTCGAAATATTGAAAAACATTTGTAATAGCTGCATAACACAAAGCCCACCTTAAAGACGCAGGAACACATTACTCTTCAATTGAAGATCTTGTGAGAGACATTTTACTCGGTTGATATTTTTAAACCATGGAGATATTTATAAATGTGAAAAATTTCTTTAATGTTACTGCATGTGAGCCATGTAAACATACGAATAATACAATTGTCTAGGTTGGAAGGGACCTTTAAGATCATTAAGTCCAACCATCAACCTAACAGTGCCAAACCCATGTCCCTCAGCACCACGTCTACTCGTCTTTTAAATACCTCCAGGGATGGCGACTCCACCACTTCCCTGGGCAGCCTGTTCCAATGCTTGGCAAACCCTTTGGTGAAGAAATTTTTCCTAATATCCATCCTAAACCTCCACGAAGTACAATGTGTGCTTGTACCTATCAAATAGGATAAGTTGCAGCCAAGATTCCAAGTATTCCACAGGCTATAGTTTGGATCCTCCTGACAGGTACTGCAGTAGCCCCACCGAATTCTAAAGGGCTATTCCCATGTATCAGGACTTTCATATGCATATTTACAAGGATAACCAAGCAAAAAGCATCTTTCTAAAGAGGCAGAGATCCAAACAGCAAAATAATGTGTCGGTACGCTAGGAATTTGTGATGAGCTCGGCAAGAACATAAATTATGACTTCCATTGTCCAAGTAAACAAGTAGAATAAATCCAATCTAGTTTAAGGATTCTCTTGGATTTAATAATTTCATGTATTAGAAACCTGGGAAAGAAAGTTCTGCTGTGAAAGTATTTTTAACTGTATTGCAAAAGTTACAGACACAAAAATTGCTCTTGGAGAACCTTGTCTTTAATGTCTGGCTAACACAGCATACAAGAAAAAAGCCTTAAGTACATATGGCAATCTCATCTCCCACTTCTACATTTGTTTATAAGCACCCAATCAACCAAACTGAGCAGTGTTGTGGTTTTTTTAAACAACTGAATCTGATCAGTTCACTTATTAATTCAGTTCAATGTATACCTTTCAAATTAGATTGCCATTTAAAAAATGATTTACTTAAGCAATCAATATTGAAGGTTCCAAGAATTGCAATTGTCTTATTTCCAATAATATGTAGCACCACATTGAGGTCACCTACCCCATTCCACGCTGGAATCAGGAGCTCTGCAACAGCGAGCAAATTTATTGGTCTTAACCTTTTTAAAAGTTATCTGTACTAAGAATAGCACAACATTACTGCGCACTCAATTTTTAATGGAGTTATAACAGAGGAACCTAATCTATTCATAGTCTACATTGCTTCAGCACTCACATCCCTCTTTCCTTGCCCTCTCTGCCATACATAATGTATAATTACATGACATTGTACATCTATGCTATACAAGAAATTATCGGCGCATCTGGTTCCGATTTAGGGACTCAGGTTGGAAGGGTTATCTAAGTTCCTCTTCCCATTTACCAATGCCCAACACCCAGAATGCCAGGACTTCTTTATTGGCAAGTTTACTAGCAAAAAAGAAAAAGAAATTGCCGACAGTGGCAACACTCATTTTCCTCCTTCAAGACCTCCTAACCCCTAGCAGGTATTATCTCAGGTATAGGACAGGGAATTGCGTATCTCCATCAAGACAGTCATCTTGAAGCTTGGGCACCCAGTGAATGGGGAGAACCTCTTGTTTCAGAAAAGAGGTGGGATCACTGCTATAAAAGGAGAAGAAATTCAGCTTGCCTTTGGCCAATCCATCCACCGGCAGCATGCAGACCAGCAGATAATCGCGGAGCATCATACCGTTTGCTCCAGTGGTAGTTACAAGAATAGGGTCCTGTTCCGATCGGTATACACACAGCCAAATTCAGTCTCTGCACGAAAGAGTTTACTATCAAAGTATCAGTGAAGGGACAGAAAAGCAAGAGCGTCTCACTCTATCTTACAGACAGCAGAGGCAAGAGAAAGAAAGGCAAGTGACATGCCTTAGGGGTCTTGAAACAGAACGGGCAATAAAGTGAGCCCAGGGTAAGCGAGGTGGTTTGAAGCTAACCTGAAACTTTAACTGACATGTCTTTTCTGCTTTTCTAATATTCCTGATAGACGCAGATCGGTACTATTCGACAGACAAGTATTTATTTAATATACATTATAAACTGAAAATCTACCAGGCTGAGAGAAATCATTATCCTTCCTGCTTATTCTAAATATGAAGCGGTACAGGCTGGCTCATCGGTTAGTAACGCAGCTACGAAGTAAACAACTTGGAAAACTCCGAGGTCAAGTTCACGTCCTGTAGTGTGAAGGTACGTACGAGTCTCCAAATTTGCGTATACGTGCTCATTTACTATCGCATCTCTGGATATTCCTCCAAATTCCCCATTTTCTCTTGAAACCATTTAAGCCCTCAGCTTTGTCTATGTCACATGGCAATGCATTTCACTGATTTGGCTTGGCGGAAATGTTATTTACGTTGGTCAGTTTGGGACAAATCATATCCTGCTAGTCCCCAAATAACATGAGGATCTTAAAATGTTGCATTGTTACTATTCTTCTTCCCTCCTGGATTTTTTTCTTGGAACTAAACCAAACTCGTAGTTGCCACGCACACTCGCAAATATTCCTCAGTTGTTGCACCAGGCACGCAGAGCGCAGACCAGCATTTCACACACGATGAAACGTGAGCAAGGGGAAGCTTTGTCACACAGTTCTTATACCCCTCCATCCTTTTTTTAAAAAAAAAGGTATTAAACTGGGTAAAACCTTGAAACAAAATATTTGCTCTTTAGTTTTATGTTCACGTATAACATTGCCGCACTCCGGCAATAATGGCTCCGCGTCATCCAGAGGTGGAAAGGGGCCAATTTCACAAGAGGCAGAGAAGTCACCTCAACGCGGCTTTCAAATTGCTGTAGGAATTAACGAGCGGCTCCTGTTAACCCTCAAACCAAAATGTCACCGCAGTAAATTTCTAGCAATATCAGAAGGCACCAGGGGGCACAAAGAGATGAGTCTCTTTTGCCTACAAGCTTTAATTTCATTATCTTTAACTCTGTCATTTCCCATAGTCTCTCAACAGGGAAGCAGGAATCAGAGGCCAAGATGCTTTGCAATCTGTGGAAGAAAAGAGATTCTACCGCACTTCTACCTACCCTAATACTTGTCACCCTCCCAGCAGGGTTGTTCCAAAATGGTACCAAGCAGTGGTCTCATGGAAAGACGAAGCAGCAGAAGATGCTGAAAAATCACAACTCGCTCCCTCGTCCACCCCCCGCGCTCAATGAAAGAAGGGGAAATGGTGGGGTTAAGAAAATAAAGTTCTCTCTCAGTAACGCTACCACATAATGAATACAGCATTATTATGCAGAAGGCCTCTTGAGACATTGGCCTAAAAAATTCCACTGAAAAAGGAAACACCTGTTGGAATATTAACTAGGACAAAGTCAAGCAAGGAGAAAGGGGATAGGTGGCCAAGAGGTTGGAAAATCTAAGAGGAAACGTTGAAGGGATTTTTCTTTTTTTTTTTTTTTTTTTAAAGTGTGACATCCCTAATATTTGAGTTCCTAAAGCAGCAAACTGCATTTTCGTCATGCAAGTATCTCGAGGTAATGCAAAAGACAAAAGGAAGCCAACATTAGGTAAATGATCTACATTTCTAAGAGCAGAGCTACTTTGGACACCCTTACACTAAGCATATGGATTCTGGGTACCGGAAACGATTTATAGCTCTTATTTCATGGCAAACATTATTATTTTTTATTTCTTTTTAAAGAAAAATATCAAAATCATTGGTTATTCTATTTCGACCATAGGAAACTTTCTATTAAGCTGAACTCCTCACCCTGTTTTACAGGTTTGCAAAGATCTAATATACTGTGATAATAGATACCGCTTTGCATTCACACGGTCTCCGAGTCCCTTGGAGAACACCAGCAATCTTCTTTCCTCAACACTCTGCCTGGGAGACCGAGGCACAGGACAAGGTTTCCTCACCATTATGTTTGTCATTCCAAGGTTGCACCCAGTACATCAGAAAAAGTATATTATGACCTCTGCTATCCTTCCCAGTGCCAGCTGTTCCCCATTTAGTTTTTCACTAGATGAGGGTAGAAAGGAGACTGAAGTTGACCCATTTTGCAGTGTTTGCTGCCTAACTGGAAGACGCATCATCAGCCGGACCCTATCTTCAACTGAATATCCAATTCAGATTGAATTCAGCGCAACTTAGCGCAGGTTCGAGAGCACTGTATAGAACAGGAGCCTGCCTGCAAGAGCACTTACACTATGCTAGGAAACATGATACTTAGTTGTAGTGCACTTGTAGGCATTTTTTTTCTCCAATACTTTTATTTTAAAGGGAATAATGTTTCTTTCCCTATAATACACTAGAGAACTATCTTAATCCTCTTGTAAAAGTCCCTGCAGAGCATGAAAATAATGTATTTCAAAGGTTTAAACTTGACATATCGAGGGGGGGGCTGAGAAGCCTGGTGCTTTGCAGGGCAGATATGCTTAGATATACAGCAGAGGTTTATAGCCTTCCTATATACAGAGAGAGAAATGCTCACCCTCTGCATCACAGACATGATGCTCGTTTCTAGAATCTCACCCTTTTGAATAGGCTGGATGCAAAAAATAATCAGGCTAGATGTAAGGCACAAAGCTGCACTGAGGCTCTTTCAGCAAGGCAGCCATTTCCCACTGCCTGCCTTGGGAAGAAGAAAGAAAAAAAAAAACAACCCTACCCCAGCCACTTATAGGGATCTGTCTTGGCAGCTTAGCAAAAAAACACCGCAGCTTCGGAGCAGCGCTTTCAGATTAGCCCATATACCACACCCAGGATGTATGAAGACTATCAAAACCTCCTCTGCAGCATATTGATTACCCAGCATAGCCTCGCTAAAGTAATAATAAATGAGCAAGCAGCCATCCTCAGACCTATTGACTGGGAGGAATAAAGCCTCCCGCTTCCCTTCCTGCCTCTGCTCCCCAGCGCTCTCTAAGAAAGCGGCCCCACCCTCCTCCAAGGTACTTGGATTTTACAGACGGCTCAAGCTCATCCCTTTTATAATGAGCCTCGGTTTATCCTGATTACCTGGAAAGCACGTCAGCCTGTCGCATCCAGACCCATTAATCTTCAGCCCTTTGCACACTGACTCCATCCCACAACAGTGCTATGAACAAGTCCGGACACCTAATTCCCTTTGGGCAATTTTTATTTCTTTTTAATGGAAAATATCGGTGGCTACTCACAACATCATGCTGAAGCCTGGGAACACTTCCTTAATAACACGGCAAGGTTGTCTCTTTACAAGAGCAGCTGCTTTCATGCTGCCAGTGAATATTTTAGCAGAGACATGTGTATGCAGAAGAGAGCAGGAGTGAGTGTGACTATGGGTGGGTGAAGGGGAGGAAGCACCTATAGGGGACCTATAGGGAGAGGCAGCCTAGACCAGAGGTTGCAGCACTGCCTTAAGCATCAAAACATTTATATTGTCCTTTGAGCCCAGCCACTAATTATGCGGGTGGTACCTTGCTTTGCCAATGCCCGTTTCCCCTTCTGCACTTTGTTTATTGGGGCCATAAGTATTTCAGCAGGGACTGCCTCCCCCTACGTATTTATCAAGAATATAGCCAGAGGGAGGGGAGAGAATCTTAGCTGCCGCCTATGGGCCAGCGGTTCTCACATAAAAAAAAAAAAAAAAATCAAAAACACAGACAAAATACAATTTCATCTTATGCAAGCAATTGGAGTTCTACTGTGATTTCAATTAGCGGTTGTAACAAAAGAAAAAAAAAAATCTCTGTAAGGAACCACCACAAGTTTGGGAGATGCTATTACATACACAACTGCAACAGATAGGTATTATTGGTACCAATAATACCTAACAAAAATAAAATTAGCATGGCCAAACATGGTGTATATTTGGGTTATTTATCATTTTGCCTTTCTTTTATTAACAAGCATTGATAACAAAAGCAAAACATGCTTTACAAATACCAGCACTACACAATCAAAGCACAAACAGTGAAAAAGGAGCTTTTTTTTTTCCCCCCAGACAATGATACCTTTTAGTTTCTTGCAGTCTGTGTTCTCCTACCACTTCCCAAATTTTAAGCTTTCTAGCTAATTTCAAACAAACCAAGAACACACAGTAGAAGCCTCAAAGATCCTTAATTCCATGCAAATTCCCATAAAATAAGGACCAGATAAAGGCAAGCAACCATATGTACACCACCACTGAAAGAAAGACCAAGTTCACTCTGAATTCACCGTTAGCAAATCCATACAAAAAAGGTGCTGGAAATCAGGCTCCTGTGGTTTTGCTAGCCCAGAACCGCTACTATTTCCAACAAGTACAAAAAGCACAAGAGCAGGACAGACTGGGTTGATAATCTGGGGACAAAGGAAGGGCGCAGAACATGGAAAAGCTCCACTTTGAGAAAGGGAAGAAACTAGAAGCAACAAGAGGAAAACTTCCACTTCCCATCCGCATGGGAAACCTATTCCAACCAACTCCCTCAGGACTACTGTAATAAACCTCCTCAGTCAAAGAGGTGCTGGGCAATTCTGACTCTAAAAACTGAAATAAATAACAATTGGTTTGATTCGCACTGTTCCCAAGTGCCTCCGTCTCTCCCGGAAGGTGTTTGGAGGTAAATAGGTCTGTCCTTGGAAAATTAAAACCAAGGAGCCTTAATTAAGCTTCTGAAATCACAAAAACACACAAGTCCACAGGTCTACTTGTATGAATGAACTTCCAGGACATTAATTTAAAAGCATTTTTCAGCCAACACCATCAAAATCGCCATACAAGAAGCCAGAATGGCTTACCTTGGTGCAGCATGGAGGAGCTCTGCAGAGGGGTGAAGAAGTTGTACTTCTGGAGGAGCCAAGCTGGCCAGCTAGCTCCTTTTCTTGGGCATCCCCACCACCTGTCCTCGGCAGCACCACACCCACCCCACAAGCCCCAGCTGGCCCCAAGGAGCTCGTCAAGGAAAGCAGCTGGTGCCTTATCATCCAATAAACACCACTAGCAAAAAACATGTTCTCCATTGGAGAGAGAATTCTAATCAAAAGGATTTCTCAGCACCTATGTACTGGCTGCATGAAAAAGACAGGAATTTCAGCAAATGTTCAGCAGTTGCTTTTGTTTAATGAAATTTCCTTTTTTTCATGCTTAGAACATCACCACACCCAAACATACCCATCACCTGTGGACCGTAGAAGCCAAAACACCTTGTGTACTTTAAATGCCACTTCAAACCCACAGCATCTCTAAAAAATAAGCCTGGGACATCACGAATTATGAATAGAAGCAACATTACAAAGAGAACTTTCGGAGACATATCCACACGTATCTGACATTTCAGTCACAAAATGTCCAATTGTCGTCATGCTGAATAACACACAGGATCAAAAATACAGAAGGAAGATGAATTAGACCCATGGGAAAATACTGGTAACTGCTAAGTGATTTTCTGTTAAAAAACCAACACTTAAACAATACATTTTTATAGGTTCGTTATACTATATTCTTTATGCACCTTTCTCTGAAAGTAAATTACACATGGCATTGATCACACTCCCTCCCAGTGCACAAGTCAAGTGAATCCCTATCCATTCTCTATCACAATGGTGCCAATTTCTTTGTGCCAATATTCTCAGGCCGGCAGACGTGTACAATGACCCCGGTGGCTTCTGACTCTTCGGGTGTGCTTACGCAATGTCCACATGTCCTCAAAGGAGCTGCAAGAAATCCTCTGCGTTCATTAGTACCAGTAAGTCAATGGTTTTCCACGGCTCCATGTCCTCTGGAGGATCTCAAAGTCTCTCAAAGCAGGAAGGAATAGCTAGTCCACAAGAAGAGCATAATCTTAGGAAAGTCAAAAATAACTTGGCAAATTGAAATTTAGCCAGGGTACAAGCACAACTCAGTGAAAGGGAACTGTGCATGGATCATGAGCTCTGAAAGGAGGTCCCGATCTTTACTTTATACCTTTTACAAAATACAGGGATGTAAACCTTTAGATGCCCCATCCAGTGCTGGGTGTGCAGGAGGGGGAATAAGAAAGGCACGTGGTTTGAATTAGGAACACTGTGTTCTCCTCTGTGACTATGAGCAAGTTATTTAGTCACTTGGTGACTGTTTTCTCCATCTGTGGAAGAGAATAATATTGAATGCTCACTTTGCCCACACAGCACTGCGTAAAAACGGTTTTAAAAGGTACATTTTCAAGCATGGTAGCATCATCAGAAGTTCCATCCTGGGAGTCATTCTGCCCAGATATTCATGTGAAGCAATACCTTTCAAGAGCCAGGGGTTCTTTTTCCAGCTTTGACAGATTTGCATTATGGGTTAATTCATTTTTATCAAGGGCTTTCAGAATGTCACAGAAAAAGGCACTGCATAAATGGAAAGCCATTTTTAATCGTGCTGAGATGAGGCCAAGAAAAACAGATTTGGATCAGAACCTGTAGAGCTCAAAGCCTTGGGTTGCTCAAATCTCTTATAATAGTAATTAATGAATGAGACTGCAAACATTTGTTTTTCAGACAGAACTACTACCTTGATATGAAATGCCTGAAATCACTTCAAAGCAAAATATTTAAGTTGTAAATATGTCAGAGCACACTGGAACGCATTTGAATTTAATCTCCCGAGTTGTGCTCCACACTTACCTCTTCTTGTACTGCTTTTATTATTATAATCTTGATAAAGGCACTCTGAAGTGAGAAACAGAGCTTAATAATTCACACCCAGTTGCAGGAGGCAGTACTCTAGTTGTGAATTATTATACCTGAAGTCACGTCCTGGAGTGCGTTAGCCACAAAATCTCTTCTCGGTGGTGGGAGAGGAAGCAACGGGCAAGGAAAAGGATGCTGCAGGGACGTAAATACATTTTAAAAACCAACTTCCCGCTCAGCCATGCATGTTCAGGTGCCCTTCTGGCAGAAAACAACCCAGAGGGTGGGAGAGAGGGGAGAGTGCAGGTGTAAGTCATACAGGGAGAATTCAGTATCAAACTGCTGTTGGTTACATCAGCCTAGCAACTGTTTATGCAAACAATCTGGCTGACTCATTAAAGTACTGCTCTGATCAGCTATTAACTGTAACTGACAGATTAAGAGGAGAACAGCATGAGACAGATACTTCAGAAGTGAGAGCAAAACATACTGGGAGCTTAATCTATGTTTTAATTCCAGCACCCTGCTCCCCCCCCCCAGCCCTCTCCTTTGTCGCAGCGGCTTTGCATGGCATGTTTCATATTGTTTAGTGCATATCTTGGCGCCCACCTAGGCAGTTTCGCATTCTCGGCAGCACCCGGTGGCACCCACATGTTCATTTGACATTCCAGGGAACCCAGTGCAACAGCCACACATTCCTCCTCGCCTTTCTGAGGGCTTCTTAGATCACAGATGCTCCTGGTATCACCCACTGTGCTTCAATACTTCTCATGTCCCATGCACATTCTTCAGGGTTTAATCCTTTCAAGTAACAGTGCTTTCCTTCAGATGCTGCCTGATACCGATGAGAACAGGGCTGAGATAGATGCTTGCTCTTTTTCATTTCCCTAAGCTGATAGACAGGACTTGTCAAATGCAATCAAGAAAAAAATAGCTCGAAACCTGCTACTATTCTATTACATATTTCATGTCCTCCATGTAGCAGGGAAGTCCCAGGCCAAAAGAATTCCCACGTTGAATTAGAAAAATCATACGAAAGCCACACCTGGTTCTCACGCAGCACACAATGAATTTGGGGAACTCATTGCCATGGGAGATTACAAAGTCCATGAACAAAAAGGAATTTTAAGTGCACATAGACTAATAAATAGAGGAAAAGCCCACCTGAGCTAGCAAGCATGAAAGCTCTAGGCTGCCAGAAGTTAACACCGTGTTCTGGGAATCTGTGAAGGCATTACTGGTGGTGTTCTTGAACTCTGAGCATCAGCTACGGGTTCCTGCTAGAGGCTGGAAGCAGGGGAGAAGGACCTTGAACCGAGCACAACAGAGCTGACCTTCCGGACAAACTCTCTACGAGCATCACGCCGTACTAAAGCCTGTACGGTTCTTCACACAGCGCTCGTGATGGGTAGGAGGCCACCAGGTTGTGTGAACCGTGATCCCCTTAAACCTCTTCCCCTCTCCTGTGACACGGAGGAGGCACCACTAACAGGGCTACACAGCAATTAGCCAGTAAGCCTGATATCCCATTAATAGTTGCCAACAGCAGATGCCTAGCGAAGGGCGGGAGAGGAGGTTAAGCATACGCTGGTGTTTCCCCAATATTCTCCTCTGGTTTCACGTGGTCTGCGGTGGCTTTGGGAGAGGGGTGGGATCTCGGGACTGTAATTTCCTTTCTTACTAGCAAACAGCCCCCAGTGTACCTCCCCTGACTTAAATAAGCAGCTTTGTGAATGATGGGGTGTATAGGCTGGTCACCATCTTGCCCATAAATATTACCCAAAACACTTTATTTCCTGCAGAGATAAGAATATCTCCCATCTTTATAAGTTCCACATTGACATCAATATGGTCTGCATTTAAAACGCACACACAAACACGCATCTAGCTATCTATATATATACTGTATGTGTTTCAGTACTCACCATATATATAGTATAATTTCCACACTGTGCAGGATTAAGTGCATATTTCCACTGAGAAATAAATAAATAAACAACCAGCAATTTCTCAATTTCTTCCCGCTGCGTGTCAGTGGTGAAAATTGCTTAAAAATAGGACTATTATAAATATTCTATATATAACCACACATTGTGGAGGAGGGGGGCAAAAGGGGAGAAGGTTTTTACGTTTGAAAAATGTGAACACAAAGGAGGGCATAGAAACATATCCAGCCATTTCCACCTCAGTGCTATTTATAGCTACAGCGTTACGAGGTGTTTGTTTAAAGGGGCACCGGCGGGGTATGGAGGGACCTAGCCCTCCTTTCAAGGAGGCACGCAAACAATATTCACTTGGCAAAAGAAAGGCATACTAATCTGGCCTGAAAAATTGTGGCTGTTCTTGCTTTTTTTCCGTGTCTGTAAGAACTGAAGTTTTAAACTGTATTTGCTTCCTCATTAACACTTTTATTCCTCTAGCCTGAGGAGCTGGCTCACTGGTTTTGGGGTCGGGCCCCAAACTGAAAAGAGAAGAAACAGGGAAATTAGCAAACATTTCTGCCACCACCCTTCCCAAATTTCCCTTCTTTACAGCAGGCGCTGGCAAGGGAGTCAAATTTCAAAATGTTCTGGTTAGCTCCGCAGTTGGTCGAAAGTAAAAATGAAAAATATTCACTCAAATGCTGCCAATTCTTCTGTGAATGTATCTAGTTTCGAAATTCAGTAGAAATATTGAAATAATTGGGATGAAAAATTCAACCAGCTCTTTAGAGAATACTTTGCTTCTGAAGAGTTATAGTACAAACCCCTGAAGAGCTCCCTATTGTTCCCTTGTGAGATGCCATATGGAGTAGGAGGGGTGGGAACTCAAGGGAAGAGTTATGACAATGAAAACAAAAACATAAATAAAATAAAGGAAGTTCTGTGTTCTCTGCGGGGACATGACTAAGGACTCACCAGTCCAGCCACAAGAAATTTCTGCTTCTCGAGCAGTGCAGGGATAAGATGGCAACAGCATGGGAGGGTTCCTTCGGTCCTGAGGTTTTACAGAAAGTGTGGAGGCCAGCAAGTGAATGAGCATCCCCGGAGGCCCTCCGGCTCGTTCTGCCATGGTCTAGTCAGCACTTCGCCAGCTCAGCCCCACTGGCCAGACAAGTTCTGTATGTTTTTATTCATAATAGGGAATTGTGGCTGCCCCGTGACAAGAATAAGATGTTCTCCCACACTCCTGCTTTGGGAAGTTGTTGAATCAGGGATCCCGATTCACGAACATGGCCATAACTGGTGTGAAAAGCTATTGCAGAGTGTCCTGTGCTGCTGAGGGTAAAGGGCAGACCTGTTTCTTGCTCTCCTGGAAGCCTGCAGAGATAGCGAAGGCCAAGGAGCCCCCTCCTAAGGCTGGTCTGTTGGAGCCCATCAAGTATTTCCAGTTGCAATGTGCTCTTCCCAGGGCAGCTGACATGCAGGTCCTTGCACGGCGCTCCAGCCCATTACCTCCTACCTCGCAGTCATGGCATTTGCTGACAGCCCCATTGACGCCAGCAGAAAACACGCTAATACTAAAGACACCCATTCCTCCAACAAGAATACGGTCACAACTATCCCAGTTCACTATCTGTTTTGTAATTGCGACCGACAGCTTTTTTTAAACAAGCTTATAAAAAAAACCTATCTGAAAGAAAGCGTTGGGCTCCTGTCTCCCCTCGCTTGGTCCAATGCAAACCGGGAGGGAAGACAGCGAGGTGTGAGGGCTGGACGCGCATCGGTTGAACTCAGGAGAGCTTTAACAGGAGGCGAAAACGCCACCGTGCCTGGCAGAACACAACTGTTGCGGGAGCCCGGTCCCTTCCTGCGGTGGCCGGGGCGGTAGGAGCAGGGCAGGCAGCACCAGCTCGGTGCGGCTCCTCCGTCCCCTCCTCCTTTCCAAAGCTTTCGCTTCACACGCACGATTTTATTAAGGCTACTGGGCCGCTAATTCTAACAGCCTTGTTTTCTGTCTCCCAACGGGCTTGTTGACACACAAAAGCTGTCCTGCTTTGGCTCCGCGATATAGCCTGGAAATAGAGTAAAGGCATGCCTATGGGTAGGGGAAAGAGTCGCAGCAGTATAAATTACTTTTACACTGTGTACTGTGCTGTGCCACTGTTACTGTTTTGGTAAAAACAATGCTTACGTCTACATAAAAACTGTATAGAAATCTAGTCATAAAACAAAAGCTATCAGATTCTGTGCCTAATTATATGTTTTAATTGTTTAACTGCAGGGGCATTTGGCAGTCTTAAATACACACTTTAAAAAAAAAAAAAAAAAAGAAGGACTTGAAAGAAGTTGAATCAACCTGAGAAAATAAAATATCATCCTACGAAATGCTTGATATATTGTTACTTTGATAAGTTCAAACAAGTGTGACTCACTATACAACCATTCTATCAATTCTGAACAAAAAACTGCATGGGATTATTATGCTTTTAATCCAAAGAGCTGGGTATTTGGAATTCCTCAAGCCCTTTGTGGTGTCATATTAGCTAGGCCAGTCTCTCATGAAAAGAATGTATTGTTGAATAGAGTTGAGTCCGGATCTCTGCTCCATTGGGTTGATAAAATGGCAGTTGATTTAAAAAGAACCAGCTTGTCTGGAGAAAGGATTAGCAGATTAAGAGACTGCATGTAATTTTTTTTTTATGTAATGTAAAGTTACATTTCATAACTAAAAGGGATTAATTAAAACGTTAATAGAAGGAGAGATGTTATTTTTCCAGGGACAAATGCCTCACCACACATATGAACATTCACTTTAGTTGCTGCTGCCTCGACACTAGGAAACAAAATGCTGTTCTCTGCGAGTAAGAGTTGACACAGAAAAGAAAGACAAGAGGTTTGCGTGGTGGCTTAGCACTTTATTTTCATGTTGCACTGATCTAGATTTCAAAATAGAAAAAAATTTCCCTGCGCAGCTATATGTACATAAATATAGATACACACGTATTTTATCCCAATCCTTTTTACTTGTATCGAAGAACAGAGCAAAACTAGTTTGCCCAATACATTTTCTATTCTAATACAATGCTTTTCTTTCTTTCTTTCTGTGCTTTGTTTCTGCTTTTTATTTAGAGGTCTGATTCTGTTTCCCTGCATGTACATTTTCGGTGAGTTCTGCGGTAGGGAAAGGTGGGCAGGACTGTAAGTGTCCTGTTCTGTGGTAGTAATTTGCAGGAAAACTGCAAACCTTGGCCATAAATGCCCTACCTGGGTACAGTTTTAGCACTGTTTGTATTGAAAAGTTCAAAGCAAGTCACGCCAGGAGGAGGTGGCAAGGAGCTGTCAAATTTACTGCCTGTGTCACCAAGTTTCAGCTCATCTTAAAATCCTGGTTTGGGGCTTCGCTGTTTTGTTCTGGTTTCTTTTCTTTCCTAGGAATGAATTTTTGGCTCTTGAATTTTGGACTCCCCAGGTTTCTTTGACGCTTTTGTGAAGCAATCCAGGGGCACTGAGCAAATCTGGGCTGGGCCCCTGCCCTGGGAAGAGGCAGCCAGCGGGGCCGAGGGGCTGCCGGGGCAAGCACGGCAGGTAGCCCCCAGCCCCTGCACCGGGACCCCCAGCACTTCACCCCACGGGCATCCCCTGCACCCCCAGGGCACCTCCTCTCTCACCCTGCCCTCCACCTCAACTGAGTATGGGCTTCCTCTCCGACAGGACAAATGCTACCTGTCTGCCTCATTCAAAAAAATAATAAAAAAAAAAAAAAGATCATAAATCGAAATTCATCTCTATTTTCAGTCCTTTCCCAACTGGGCAAATAATTTGAGAATTGTGCAGGAGTCTCATCCCCTCTATTAAAAATAACCACAAATAATCTCCCTCAGTCTGTCATTTATTGCTAGCGCATAAACATACCTGCGCAATAAATTTTGAGTGTCATAAACTTATTCACTTACTGCCTTAAGCATTTGTGTACAGATGTGCATTGATGATCCCATGTTGCAGCAAGTAGAAATTTCAATTCACTCCCAAACTACCTCGCCTTTCACAAAAATTTGGACAATGTGACAATATGCATAATAAAAATTATGTGTTGCCATAGTTATTTAGGCTAATGGCTAACCTATTACAGTGATCTGACACTGATAATCAAATATTTCAGAAGAAAGTACGTATCTCCCCCTGGACCACAACAGAAAACCTTAATGAAGAAGTTTCTTCCCGATCCTTTCCTCAGTCGCTCTTTAAACTATGCCCCAAAGTAGGAGGGTTGGTGCTGGTTCTTTTCTAAGAA
This sequence comes from Chionis minor, assembly GCA_013398295.1. Classification (NCBI taxonomy): domain Eukaryota; kingdom Metazoa; phylum Chordata; class Aves; order Charadriiformes; family Chionidae; genus Chionis; species Chionis minor. The sequence goes on from VZSF01008234.1 coordinate 149,522, forward strand.
TAGCATCCCACCCATTTTCCTGCAGATGTTTCCATTCACTGTACAAATGTTCAATGAATTTTTCAATCCCACCAGATTCCTGGCCTCAGCCATGTCAAGAGACAAAGAACTCCACAGGTTTTTGTACACTGTACAAAACCCAGTCCTTTTTAACTGTTTTCAATGTACTGCAATTCACCTTCTCCGCTCCTTTTATTATTTACTTCTATGTTCTCTCATCTGAACAATCTCTTTCAAGAAATTATTCTTTTGAGAACTTCTGCAGGCGTCTAATTATGCCTGTTGTCCGTCTCCCAGCTGTTTCTATTTATTCTGTATCCTACTTGCGTAGGCGTGACCAATAGTCATGGGACACTGATATAATATCTTTATATTTTCAATATCATGTTCTATACTAGTTGGTTTTTTTCCTACCACTTCACTGGTGTTTTTCTTAGCCACTGCTGTAGACTGAACAGCGATACCATTGAACTGTTCAGTTACAGACCTCTTTTTTCCCCCCCTTCAGTGATAACTTAGACAGATATGGGTTGTCCAAACACTCTTTTGAAGAGTCCCTTGGAGTTGTCAGCCAGGAATTTCCACCCTGCCCCTCAGGTTTCCCTTTTACTGCGTAGGGTTCCATTAAAACCATTCAGTCACCTCCAGCTTAGCCCAAAGCAGCTTTTCCTGCCTTACTTTTCACTTCTCCAACTCAAGGTTAAGTATATTTAAGCAACTACAAAACACTAGGCACAGCACTGATTTGTTGCCACGTTAAAAATGGACCATTTACGTCCTGTCTTGGGGTACGCGTACAGAGCGTGACGGTGGGGGGGTGGCACTTTTTACTCACGTCTAATCCATGGCAGTGATTTACCAGTCAGCCCTTGGGTACTTGGCTTCCTTAGTAGCCCCTTGTTAGGGACTTTGTCCAGAGACTTTCTGCATGTCTATGTAAATTATGTCAACCAGTTCCCCTTTATTCTCTAGTTTGTTGACCTATTCCCCAGTGTCTGTTATAGAGACGTGAGTTTCCTTTACAGGAGCTGCATTGGTTCATCTGGATCATATCAGTTGCTACCGAACTCTGTTTTAAATAATCTCTTCATTCAGCCTGCCCAGCGCTTAATTAAGCCTTGCTGATTTGCAATATGCAGGATGAACATTTCCAAAGATGCAGTCTTTGCAGGCTTCCTACAGAGCAGCTGATTTGAGCAGGATTATCACTTTTTCCCCCCCCCAATAGCTCAGTCATGTCTTTCACACAGCACAGGTATGCAGTTTTTGGTCCTTGTAACTTCTTGCTCTTCTACTGTTTCTATTACAGCAGCAGATCGGAGCCATAAACCAGGCCTCCACAGTGTTGAACGCTGCACAAAATCAGACTAAAAGATACTGTCCATCTCAGACCTCCATCGCTGTCTCCATGCTTCCTACTCTGTCGCTGCATTGCGTCTTCCCCTTCTACCCACTGTCATAAGAGTTAATAGGTAGCTATGGCTTTTATTTGTCTGCAATATTGTTATTTTCCTTAAGTGCTCTTCTAATCTTCTGCAAGTGTAACAAGTATTTCCTTTGCAGTCCCACTGTTTCTAGCAAATCAATAAATTCTCTGCAAGTTGTTTGCGTCTTTATGTGTTCTTCAAATTCCCCATTAGGCTGCCTAATTTCCATCTTGTATCTTAGCCAGTATTGTTTATATCCTATTCTGCTAACGTCACTAGGGTTGTTTTTCCATTTTCTGGTGATATTTGTACTGTGAAAAGCACAGTCTGACGGGATTATTACCCCTCTTTAAAGTGCTGCTGAAGTAGAAGGGATGACTGGCTGACAGTATTAACACTACATTCAAATTGTCTAGCACAAGCCATTGCAGAGAGATATTGGAGAAGTGTAAAGTAACAGTAAAATTTTGAGGGTTATTATTAATTAGCTCAATCCTCCCGTTATCACATAACCTGTAGGAGTGGGATTTCTTCCATCTTGGAGCCAGAACAACAGCAGTAACCTTAGGGTTAAAGCTTTCTTCAGCTCTGCACAGCGCCATGATAAGGCTTCGGCATATCCTTATATCATTTTATGCAAGCCAGACAAGGTGATTTATAAGTTATTCTCCCTGAGCTTCAATTAATTTCACTTCGGACATTTTCACAGTTGTACAATAAATGTTTAAATTAAGACATTTCCCTGCTCCCCACCCTGCCATGGAATGGAACTGAATATTACCTGGTTATTGGGTGCCATTCATGGCCTGTGCAATTACAGATAAGAACATCGATCTGGCAGGAAAACAAATTGGCTCTTAAAGAGGGTGGTTTGGATCTGACAGGTTAAGATGATTAGGCATCTCTCTAATGGATTCTGTATATTGCTCCTGGATACATGCAGGAAGCAGACCATCCACCCCGCTCCGGGGTACCAGACAATTACCTGCCCTCATGCAGGAAACCCAACTTGCAAATTACCCGCTAGGTTTCAGCCCAGTTGTTTGCTGCCTAAATTAACCTTCCTGGCTAGCCTGTTGCAATTGAAGTTTATAGTACTGGGTAGATAAAGCAGCATTTTAAGGGAAATTTAGAGCAAGTGACACTATCTAATGACTGATGTAAAGAATACCCCATCCCACATGGACGTTACCATCTGGTTAGATTCTCAAGAAAAGAGAGGGCTTCACAACAATTTTTAGGCACATGGACAGACAGGTCTGGCAGGGGTCTGGAGGATCTGTCACTACCTTAGAATTTACAGAAGGACATCGCTGCCGTTGAGAGAGAGAGAAATCAGAAGTATTACACCTCCTCTATCTCTTCCTTGGCCTGCAGCAAATCACATAGCCTTTCTTTGTCCCATTTGTCTTCAGGGAGCGATAAGTCACAGGAGGGGCAGGTATTTACTAAGAAAGATAGACGTTTTCAGGAAAATCAGTTTTGTGAAAACTGCTAGCTTGCAAAAATCAAAGTATTTTCCATGGAGGATTTGGGTTTTCTGCAAATGTGACAGAACCCAGGGAACCCTCTCTGATATCTAAGAATAACTCTTGAGAGCTGCTAAAAACTCCAACTCTCAGGCTGAAGAAACCCACCACTAAAGCCGACCCAGCAGGTTGCCTTAGATCGGGGACCCTTTGGGTTTTCAAAGCAGTAAACCGTGGAGCTGCCCTTGGGATTAATTTTAAATACGAAACGACACTAGACTCTGGAATTTTTATTCTCTCATAAAGTATGAAATTACCCAAATACCAAAAACTTCTGGGGACCTGAACTACCATCCTGCCCTCAGATCATAATGAAAAAACCAAGCGCGTACACATGTACAGTCTAGAAAAATGAGATTCTGCAGTTTAAAAAACAAACAAAGGCATAAAAAAAACTTCAAACACACCTTGAGACTTGCACCTTGTCTTTAGGAGAAACTCTGTAATGTACAAACTCAAGCATGGCCACCAGCAGCTATACCTTTGGCAGCCATGCAAAGCACTGTTCTAGTTACTCAGTCGTATTTCAATTTAAACAGACTAAACTGTACCCACACTGAGTTTCCACTGGCCAAAGATGTGACCACAACAAAGATTGCTCCGAAAATAACCGATCTATAGTTCTGCACAACTCCCAAATAGGACAATCAATTCTACATGTTTCTTGTCTTCAGAAAGGTCACTAGACATGTTATTAATGTGCTACAAATACAGGCTACAGATTTCCTTTGCCATTGCTGGCTGGTCTGGTTTTTCATTTCCCCACAAAGCAGAGGTGTCTTCTCACTGGTAAATATTCTGTCATGGAGGTATGACCCTTTTACTGTTAAGGCTTGAGAAATTCCATGAAAATCACCCTGGACATCTTAGTAATACTATCCACAAGACTCAAGATATCTTCGTGGTGGCGGTCCCGATAGTATCAAGGGTCCCACCTCAACCTGGACAGAATTATACACACAGATGGCTTTCTATCAAGGATAAATTTGGCCCAGACCAGCAATTATATCATATGGAGAATTGAGTTTCTTGATCACGGCACTAGGCTTTAATTTGATAACTTAATCTTATACAGGAAGATATTCCTGTTAAGTGACATTATCACTGCTATGCTTTCTCTCTGCCCACCCATCCCTCCCTCCAGTCTCCATTGAATTAACAATACAGTCAGCAAAAACGTTGCTATTTTGATTTTGATGATAGTCATAATGAAGCATGACTCGTCAGAGGGGAGCGTGAATTCCCCTGACACTAGATATTCAGCAATCTCACTACAGCACATCAGGAATCAAACTCCTCATGGGGAGAAACCTCATGGAGAAAAACAAAACAAAACGGAAATCAAATATCATCAAATTGCTACTTTTCATTCCTTGCAATTAATTTTCAAATCTTAGGCAATTCAAATAGCTTGAATTGGGTTTATAACCTTTTCATGTTCTTTGCAAGGTGGCTTGCTAGATTTCCTTCAAGTACTAGCCTCTCCTATAGAGTAAAAAAAATACAAAACGTTTGGATTTTCTTTTCCCCATGTTCATATTTTTTAAATGGCAAATGCATTTAATGTCTTCTGTTTGGGAAAACAGTAAGAAGATTAAAAAGAATGAGAAAATATAATAATTCTCCATCCCTTATCTCATTTTTATGACCAATCTTGTTCAGAGTTTTGGAAAACCTAATGAAGTTGCAAAGACAAAGAGGTTCTGATTTTTTCTCCAGATTCCTCCCCTGTGTTGTGGGCCATCTGTAGTTACAATGAAAGACATTTTCCACTCAGTTAATCCAGAGACTAAACCTTCCAAAACTCTCTACATGTTTTGTGTTAAGGATACATTTTGAGATCCCGTTATCGGTGCAGCTTGAGATACTGCAGTGACATAAAATCTTGCAGATAATACAAGCTGAGCTGCATTGAGAAGGCACCTGATAAAACCAGCAGAAATTCAGAAAATCCACTTTTTTAACTGAATGACGTCCTTGTCCCTCCCCAAATCTATGTCTAGTTCTTGACTTTTTATGAGCAGTGTGGCTTTAGACTTGATCCAAAGCCCCAGAAATCATTTGAAAGATTCCTATTGACCTCAACAAGCCTAACATCAATCCTGAAGACTACAAAGGAGCTGTTGCATCTTTAAAATACAAAGACGAAGATTTATGCCAAAAACATTTCTCATTTTGTAGGTACAGCTGCCACTTGTCCCTTGATACTTCCGTGGTGCTCTAGAAACTGACTGTAGCATTTCACCATAAATCCCCATCTTGTCCTCAGTGGTAAACTCGTATTTAATCAGGATCTGATTCTGCTCTAGTAAAACCAGTGGCAGGTTTGCCAAAGAGGTAAATGGGAGGAGGATCAAACCCGTAATGAACACCATTTGTTAAGTCTTTCAACTTAGCAACGCAACGCATACCACTCTAAATAAATGGCTATAGCAAAACGTACAAAGTAGTTTTAGTGCAGAGTAATCACAAGGAAAGACAGATTATAAATTCCAGCAGTGAAGCGGGATCGTGATAAAAACCACAAATGGACCCAAAAGGCGTTGTGGCAATTTCAGCCAGATTAACTAAAATGCGAGCACACCATTACAACTTTGGGATTGTGCTGAGCTGGCCTTTAACCGTGTAAATCACTCCATAGGGCTACACCAGCCGAGGGGCTCAGGTCTTCACGGCAGCGTGGACAGAGAGCTCAAATATCCACCCTGTGGATCCATCCAGAACCTCTCCGATGGGCATCGCCTTCACCGAGCTTCCTCACAGCCCTCGCACAGCTTCCGCCTTGCTGCCAGGAGCGCCGTTATTCCTTCTTCAGATTAAGTTCAAATTGGGCCTGATAGTTACCTAATTTATTTATTTTTTTTAATTGAGCCGGTCCATTTATATAAGTAGATTCAGTACTCATGAAAGCAAGCCTATTGATCAAAGCTGACCTATTTTCTTGGTCCACCCACCGATAACGTACCGTGCAGCAGCAGCAACACAAACCTGCACCGCCCTGCTCCATCAATATCCCTCATTTGCTCCAGCAATGACAAGATGCACGTTTGGTGTTTGAGACCTGTCTGGCCACTGATCTTATTAATAAAATTGTCAATGGGAAGAGATGGGTAAATTATTATCAGTTGCAGAGACAGCTTCTGTAACACAGCCACACAACCCAGCCTGTGCTGAAAGCGGCAACTCATTTTTCATAGGCTATAAAGCAGCCAGCCAGCGAGAGCTGCCTTTGGCTGCAATTCTGCATATTCAAATGAAGACTCTAGAAATTACACGTAGTAATTGCATTTACCCATAGAGATCCCTGCACGGCTTAACCCCGTAGTACTTGAGCATTTCAGAAGAGTTCAAAAAAAAAAACCCAAACCCGAACCCCAACTTGATGCAGAAAAAGATTATTAACTTCCTCTAACAGAATCGGGCACAAACACACCAAGAGACTCAATAATTACACAGAAAAGCCAGGGTGAGAATTCAGATCTCCTAAAACATAAGACAGAGTTTTAACGTTTTGCTCCTTAGCCCATCCAGTGTCCTTTTTTGAAGGGAAACGTTGGGAAAAAACAAGGCTGTTCAGCGGAAAAGCTGTGCAGCTTCATAGTCCTGTTCCAGGCCCCATGGCCGTCCAAGCCTTCTGTAATATATCTCTTTATTGAAAGCCAGCACCCGTATTCTGAGGAATTGAAGTCAACATTCTGTGTGACACTCTTTCTTCCGAAATAATATTGCAGAAATTCAGTATTTATCAGAAGAGATTAATTGAATCCCACCAGTACTGTACATCAAATGAAGGAACAGGGCCCCTATTTATCTCTTAAAGTTCTGAAAATGAAAAACATCTAATCACTAGTTCCCTTTGATGAATGCCTCATTGTTCGCCTCTCTGGAGAGGCATTTCATATGGCACTGGCAATACAGTGTTGCTGGGGAGGGGGGGCTTGCAAGATTGCTTTAAGAATTCAAGTATAATTACATTTACATCCAACCAGAAAGTATAAGTTTCCATGCTACAGTGTTTTTTTTTCCTTGGGTTTTTTTTTGTTTTTTTTTTTAATTCCCTCCCAAGGAAAAAAAAAATGTTCCTAAGGCGGAGCAAGCGGAAACTAATACAATTAAATACTTTGCTTTGCCTGCCAAGGACATTGACTGCTACTGTGCTACATCAGGTATGTAATGAAAGGCAAATGACAACGAATCTTAATGTGGCAGGGAGCTTGGGTAACTGTAGTTTTATGTCAGGGATAGCTTGCTAGAGAAAAGCTGCATTGTATCTAGGATTAGCAGAACTGCAGGATTTCATTAATGACCGAACAGCTTTTTAGCAAAACAAAGATAGTTAGGGAGTAAAAAGAGAACATGACTAGAATGTGTACCACTAATTGGAAATGTATATTATCTTCACTTTGCTAGAGAGGAGGCACCAGGGTGCTCTATATTGTCATCTGGAGAATGTCAATTTGTACAAAAGTTTTTCCCAGACTGGGATGCTGGACTACGAGGCAGCAACAGTTGGAGCTGACCGGGTTTAGAGCAGACACATTTAACAGGAAACATGCTGGAGTCAGATGGGAAATGGGTTCCCATCCTGCCAGCGGTGGAGATGGCAAATCTCCACCTCCTCAACCTCCTGCACCAAGAAGAAAGGGACAACCTCAGCAGGTTTCGCACACAGATTAGATTTCTGCCTTTCAGAAAACCATTCCTCTCTTTTCAAACTATAAATTATATTTGCAAAATGGAGCGGCCTTTCAGACCAGAAAAGTAGACTTCCTCTTGGACAGCTATGCTTTTTTCACATTCATCAGCAACACTTTCCCACAGGCAGCTTCACTTCCAGTAAGTCATCATGTTCATTTGCAAAACAAACTTCACTGGAAAACTACAACTCTCATTCCACACGTGTAGTACCTCACAACGTCGATTAAAACCAGCAGGAATTTCTGCAGTGCTCATTCTGTACTGAGCGTTGCATTGGCCTACATTTCTCAGTCTTTAATTCAGCCTGCTGCCGCTGAACTTGGAGGTTTTTCTTTTTTACCCCCCAAACCTACAGAAAGTACAAGATGTCTATGGTCATATCCAGCAACTGTTTATAGTGAGGAAAATAAACGTGGAAGAATAACAAGGGCCCCCTTTTTTGCAAAACCTGAAATTATTAGTGGGACAGATCCTCCTTGTACACTAAGCTCCCTTTGCAGGGCTTGGGGGTGTGAAATTTACACCCACTCAAATGCTTTTCCACATGGTCAAAGTGGTGTAAAATAGCGCAAGTCAAATGACAATTAAGCTTATTACTTGAGACAGCTTTTTTTTTTTTTAAACTGCTTGCCCTTG